>CM039674.1:223045548-223601443 GCA_022496015.1 Hordeum marinum
GATGGATGGAACGGGCAAGTGATTTATTGGAAATGATACATGTTGATGTATGCAATCCAATGAGTCTTGTAGCGTGCAGTGGATATCGTATTTTCTTACCTTCACTGATGATTTGAGTAGATATAGTGTATATTTACATAATGAAACACAAGTCTGAATCGTTTGAAAGGTTCAAGCTAATTCAGAGTGAAGTTTAAGATCATCGTGACAAGATAAAAATTGTCCGCGATATGATCGTGGAGGTAAATATCTGAGTTACGAGTTTGGCATACAACTTTAGACAATGTGAAAATTGTTTCATTACTCACGCCACCTGGAACACCATAGTGTGATGGTGTGTCCGAACGTCATAGTCGTGCTCTATTGGATATGGTGTGGGTTATGATGTCTCTTGTCGTTTTACTACTATAGTTTTGGGGTTATGCATTAGAGACAACTGCATTCACTTTAAATAGGGCACCATCTAAATCCGTTGAGATGACACAGTGTGAATTATGGTTTGGTAGAAACCTAAGCTGTCATTTCTGAATATTTGAGGTTGCGACGCTTGTGTGGAAAAATGTTTTCACCGAATGAGCTCAAACCCAAAGCGAACAAATGCATCTTCATAGAATACCCTAAGAATAGTTGGGTGAACCTTCTATCTCAGATCCAAGCATAAAGTGTTTGTTGCTAAAACGGGTCCTTTCCCAAGAAAAGGTTTCTCTCGAAAGAATTGAGTGGGAGGAAGATAGAACTTGATGAGGTTGTTGAACCTTTGTTTCAACCAGAGAGTAGCACAGCGCAGAAAGATGTTTCTGTGGAACCTACGTCAGTTGAAGAGGAAGTAAATGATGATGATCATGAAGCTTCAGATCAAGTTACTATCGAACCTCGTAGGTCGACAAGGATGTGTACTGCTCTTGATCGGTACAACAACCCTGTCTTGGAGGTCATGTTGTTGGACAACAATGAGCCTACGATCTATGGAGAAGCGATGATGGGTCGGGATTCTGACAAATGGTTAGAGGCCATGAAATCCGAGAAAGGATCCATGTATGAAAACCAAGTGTAGACTTTGGTAGACTTGCTCGTTGGACGGCAGGTCGCTGAGTACAAATGGAATGAAGACAGACGCTGATGGTAAATGTCACCATTTATAAAGCTCGACTTGTCGCAAAGAAGTTTCCGGCAAGTTCAAGGAGTTGACTATGATGAGACTTTCTCACTCGTAGCGATGCTAAAGTCTGTTTGAATTATGTTAGCAGTTGCTACATTTTTCAATTATGAAATCTAGCAGATGGATGTCAAAACATCATTTCCTTAACGGTTTACTTGAGGAAAGGTTGTATGTGATACAACCAGAAGGTTTTGTCAGTCCTAAGGATGCTAAAAGGTGTGCAAGCTTCAGTGATTCTTCTATGAACTGAAGCAAGCATCTCGGAGTTGGAATATTCACTTTGATGAGGTGATCAAAGTTTTTGAGTCTATACAAAGTTTACGAGAAACTTGTATTTGCAATAAAGTGAGTGGGAGCACTATAGAGTTTCTGATAAGTATATGTGGATGACATATTGCTATTCGGAAATGATGTAGAATTTCTGGGGAGCATAAACGGTTGTTTGAAAAGAGTTTTTCAAAGGAAGACCCGGATAAAGCTACCTAATTGTTGAGCATCAAGATCTATAAATATAGATCAAGATGTTTGATAAGACTTTCAATGAGTACATACCTTGACAAGTTTTTGAAAGAGTTCAAAATGGATTAGTCAGAGAGAAGTGTTCTCGCCTGCTTTGTAAGGTGTGAAGTTGAGTGAGACTCAAAGCTCGATAACGACAGAAGAAAGAGAAAGGACGAATGTCATCCCCTATGCCTTAGCCATAGGCTCTGTATAGTATGCCATGATGTGTACCGCACCTGTGTGTGCCTTGCCATGAGTCCATCAAGGGGTACAAGAGTGATCCAGGAGTGGATCACTGGACAGCGGTCAAGATTATCCTTCGTAACTAAAAGACTAAGGATATGTTTCTCAATTATGGAGGTGATAAAGAGTTCGTCGTAAAGAGTTACGTCGATGCAAGCTTTAACACCAATCCAGATGACCCGTAGTAAATCTGGATACATATAGTGGAGCAGCCATTTGGAATAGTACCAAGTGGAGCGTGGTAGTAGTGTTTACAGTTTGACATAGAGATTTGCAAAGTACATACGGATCTGAATGTCGCAGACCCGTTGACTATAAGACCTCTCTCACATGCAAAGCATGATCGAGCCCCAGAACTCATTGGGTGTTAGATTCATAACAATGCGTATCACATGGTGATGTGAACTAGATTATTGACTCTAGTGCAAGTGGGAGACTGTTGGAAATATGCCCTAGAGGCAATAATAAATTAGTTATTATCATATTTCCTTGTTCATGATAAATCGTTTATTATCCATGCTATAATTGTATTGATCGGAGACTTAGATGCATGTGTGGATACATAGACAAAACCATGTCCCTAGTATGCCTCTAATGGACTAACTCGTTGATCAAAGATGGTTAAGGTTTCCTAGCCATGGACATGAGATGTCATTTGTTAACGGGATCACATCATTAGGAGAATGGTGTGATGGACAAGACCCAAACTACAAATGTAGCATATGATCGTGTCAGTTTATTGCTACTGTTTTTCTGCATGTCAAGTATATGTTCCTATGACCATGAGATCATGCAACTCACTGACACCGGAGGAGTGCCTTGTGTGTATCAAATGTCACAACGTAACTAGGTGACTATAAAGGTACTCTACAGGTATCTCCGAGGGTGTCTGTTGAGTTGGCATGGATCAAGACTGGGATTTGTTACTCCGTGTGACGGAGAGGTATCTCAGGGCCCACTCGGTAATACAACATCACAACAAGCCTTGCAAGCAATGTGACTAAATGCTAGTCACGGGATCTTGTATTACGTAACGAGTAAAGAGACTTGCCGGTAACGAGGTTGAACTAGGTATGGAGATACCGCGATCGAATCTCGGGCAAGTAACATACCGAAGAACAAAGGGAACATCATACGGGATTAACCGAATCCTTGACATAGAGGTTCGACCGATAAAGATCTTCGTAGAATATGTAGGAACCAATATGGACATCCATGTCCCCCTATTGGTTATTGACCGTATAGGTGTCTCGGTCATGTCTACATAGTTCTCGAACCCGCAGGGTCTGCACACTTAAGGTTTGGTGATGTTTTGGTAGTATGGAGTTATGTATGGTGGTGACTGAAGGTTGTTCGGAGTCCCGGATGAGATGCTAGACGTCACGAGAAGCTCCGGAATGGTCCGGAGGTAAAGATTGATATATAGGAAGTCCCATTTTGGTCGCCGGAAAAGTTTCGGGCTAATCAGTGATGTACTGGGAGTGCCGGTAGTGTACCGGGAGACCATCGGGAGGGGTATTTAGACCCAAGAGGCTTCATGGGCTGTGGGAGAGTAAATACCAGCCTTTTGTGGGCTGGTGGAAGTCCCACACAAGGCCCATGCGGCTGGGAGAAAAAGCCCAAAGGGAAAAAGGTGGAAAAAGGCCAAAAAAGGAGGAATCCTAGTCCTACTAGGATTGGAGGAGGAGTCCTCCTCTCCTCCCCACTTTGGCCGACCCAAGGTCTGGCTTTTTGGCAGCCAAGCCTCCTCCTCCTCTCCTCCTATATATACTAGAGGATTTTAGGGTTTTGGCACAGAATTTTCAGCCACGTGCTACCCGTTCCTCTAGTGCATAGTTTCTCCTCTAGATCAGTTTTCTGCAGTGCTTAGGCGAAGCCCTGCCGGAATAACTCCACCACCATTGCCGCAGCGCCGTCACACTGCCGGAGAACTCTTCTACCTCTCCACTCCCTCTTGCTGGATCAAGAAGGCGGAGATCGTCATCAAGATGTACGTGTGCTGAACGCGGAGGTGCCGTCCGTTCGGTGCTAGATCGGAAGGACAGTGATCAAGATTGCGAGACAGATCGTGACGAGATCGCGGGACGGATCGTGATGAGATCGCGGGATGGATCGTGATGAGTTCGCGGGACGGATCATGATGAGATTGCCGGACGGATCGTGATGAGTTCACGGGACGGATCGTGATTGGATCGCGGGACAGATCATGATGAGATCGCGGGACGCTCGGCAATTTGGATTGCGAAGACGTTCGACTACACCAACCGCGTTTCTTAACGCATCCCTCTTAGTGATCTACAAGGGTACGTAGATGCACTCTCCCTCTCGTAGGAATTTTTTTGTTTCCCATGCAATGTTCCCCAACAGGTGACGGGGCAGCAATGGAGGCCGGACCATCATGCGCTGGCGAATGGAGGCAGAGCCGCCCACGGCACAGCAGGCAGGTGAGGTGTGGCCGCGACAGAGACCCGGCTCGAGATGAGGCAAAAAGGCGAGCCGTGGCTCGATGGGTACTGGCAAGCGAGGCGATGTGAGGCCTGCTCAAGGCGGGACTGAAGCGCCGTGAGTCATGGATTCGACAACAGTCGTGGCGGGTTGAGGCAGAGCAGAGGGTAAGTTGGAAGCAAGCCCGTGATGATGGAGGTTCATGGCTAGGCGGAAGAAGAGGTGAGGTGAAGGCAAGTGAGCGCAATGGATCCGGCTCGAGGCATCCACGACACAGTGGCAAGGCGAGGTCGAAGCGGGGAGGCGGCTCATCCATGGGCAAGGTGGAGCCGAGGTGATCACGGACCGCAGGACCCAACCACAGAATCCGGCTCGGATGCATGGACGAGGGCCGGCTCACGCGAGGCGCTAGTGGCTCAAAGCAGCGCGAGGCAAGGCTGTGGTGGCAGAGTCGAGCAGGCAACATGAAGCCATGGCAGCAGAGACACGCCGGCGAGGCAAGGTGGAGCAGTGTAGGCGGAGTCGGTGCAAGTGGGCGAGGCTGCAGCGGCGCTGACGGGCCGGAGCGACGCACGACTGAGGCCGACTTGTAGCAGCAGCTCGCGGTGCGACATAGGAGGAAGCAGTGGCCGGCGGGAGGTGCGGCAGCAGAGCTGGCGACTCGGATGTGCGGTGTTGACTCTGTTCTCCACTCGATCTGGGACCCTCTCCTTCTTTTTTTGTTTGATCTTTGCACGCGAAGAGTAATAGTATTTGCTTGGTCCGGTGCATGATGGCTTTCGGCCTCTTTTTCCTCCTCAAGACCGGCTTTCATCGATGCCTGGGGTATAGAATCTTTGTGCGTGGACATCAGTTTGCCTCAGTTAGCTAGCAACAACCGAGAAAATCAACTTAGTGTCCACCTCGGTTATGACGGCTCGTACTGTCGATCAGATTCACGTAAATGCTTCTGTTGAAAAACAAACCACATGTATGAATCGGATTCGTGGTGGAAACTTTCGTCGTCACGGCGATGCGCAACAATGCTTCAGAGATTGATCTAGCTTCGGGTCACTGGATCAAAGTGGCAGCGCACGAGGCCCTCACTTCTCTCGATCTCAAACTCGTATATGTCGCTCCGACTGCTCGTCGATGGCATAGATCCTTCTGCGTCGGTTCTTCTCTTCTTTTTTATTCGACGCATCACAAGCTTCTCAATCCCTAAAGAGCCCCCTTCCAAAAACACAACACCACCGTGCGCTGGCCCCATGGTGGGCGCCAACTGTCGTGGATTTGTCACGGCAGATGTCCGGGTGAAGGGCCTTAGGTTTGGGGCGGTCGCAACTATGTGGCGGCTTGAGAGGGGTTGGTAGGAATCAAGAAACACGAATTTACCCAGGTTCGGCCCCTTCGATGGAGGTAAAAGCCTACGTCTTGCTTGTATGGTATTGATGATGAGGAAGATCTCTCGGTTACAAGGGTGTTGTCTAATCTCTAAAACTTGTAGCTTGTCTATTGAGACATCTAAACACTTGTCTCTCTAGGGGTGCTCTACCCCTTCTTATATAGGTGGAAAGGGTAGGTTTACATGTAGAGTCCTACTAGGAGTAGGATTAGGACTAGTCTTTCATGAATCCTAATCCGGGTCTTGTTTCTCTTGTAAGGGAATTCTCTCTCTTTTAGGCTTTCTCTTGTGAGCCGCCTAGCGCCGTCTTACATGCCGGGTCTTGGGCCTGGTCATCCTGCGACCCGCATGCCGGGTCGCCAATAAAACGCCATGTCTTGACCAGGTCTCCTGTGAGTTGCCAGGCCGAGACATACTACGGGGTATATCCCCGACACCGTCTCAAAAGACAATGGAGAAGGAACTGAACTTACAAATCCAAGATAAAGAACACTTCAGCACCTCCAACAAGAATCATGAAAAACACTTCGAGAAGAATTCATCGGTAACAAACCACCATGAAGAACCTCTTGAAGAACACCGGAATGAAAGGGTGATAGAATAGAAATGAAGGTTGAAAAGAAGAAGAGTTGAATCCTTGCAAAGATTTAGATGAAGCTTCACGAAGATACTTGAGAAACCTTGGAACTCCGGTAAGAAAAGATGAACAGCTTGGGATAAGGAATTTGATATCATGAACAACTCTGGAAGAAGGATTGAAATCACCTTGATGAAACTAGAATAAGAATTACGTTATGCTTATCCTTCATCAAGTTAAATTGATGACAAGCAACAAATTTGGCATACTACTTATTCTTCTTGAAAAGGTTGAAGAGAGAGATAGAACACAAACTTGAAGAATTCTTGAACGAGAACACCGGAATAATTCACAAATGAATGAGGATACTAAGAATTAATAGATATGCATGAAAACGAAGAGATCATGATCCATCTAATGGAAAACTTCACAAGGCACCAGAATAATTGAGATACGAATGAAGGGACAACAATTGAGAAGAAATTGAGAACAAAAGCTGAAAGCTGAGAACGAAGAAATCTTCTCAAAATGATGGGCTTTGGAGGATCGAGAAATGAAAATAACTCTGAAATGCTTGAGATGGATATGGAAAGAATTACTCATGATTGAAAAGAATTTGAGAGGATAGCAACAAGCTGAAACCTAGGAGAATGGAATAAGATTTAAGAGGAACACATCTTCGGACTTCAATGATGATAATGATGATGAGAACACCACCAAGAATTACCGAGACACTCCGAAATAATGAATAAGGAAAGGTTGAGCCAACGATGAAAACGATTATTAAGCGATCTTCGAGAAGGCATATGACTGATGTAATTCATTCTTACATCATATTAGAAGAGAACTTGAGAACATCTCCGGACAAGATTAGAAGAGCCAGGTAAGATCCTGGGGAAAAGCACCGTGGGTTATGGGCCCACTCAAAAGAAAGCACCATTGAGATAATTTCTTAGAAAGAGATATTGCACAAGAAAGAAAAAACATGAAGAACTTGATGAGGTGAGAACCTCGAAATAATTTAAGAGGATATGAATGGAAATGAAATTCTTGTGAGATATCTTTAGCACTCCGGATAGAATAGCGAGAGACGAAAAACAAGAGATACTTGGACATAATTTCCGACATGGGGAAGCATTTAACGATTGAAAAGGATATGAAGAACACCGAGATCTTGAATTGAATGCACCGAGAAGGAAAACAAGAATAAGGAAAAGATGAATTTGAATCACTTGCGGATCTTCACAATGAATAACCAGATACGATACAAATGAAAGATAGCGGAAGCATCGATGAAAAGAAAGGCATTTGGATGAGAATTAATCATTGAAGAAAAAGGGTGGGAGGGTGGGAGAAATAAACAAAACTTTGCACAGATGAGACAGACTCCGGAAAAGAATATGAGGATTGATCTTGCACATATTGAAAAATATAGAATTATCTTGAAGAGAAGCGCATCGGTTGAAAAGGATTTCATGACAACTTTGATTGATCCAAAGGATTAACAATCACATGGAAACGTGTGAACACCATTTAGGAAAGATATGAAATCACCACTTGACATCGAAGCAACTCGAATTGCCTATTCAAAAATAAAACAAAGGATGAGGCTTTCGTAAGCCGGAAACAATACATAACCCACTATGCATTTGTTGGAAGGATAGTCCTACGTAGCTACTTCAATTCCCACCTAAAAACTTCCGAAATCTTTGGTTATGCAATCGGGTGTTGGGGATACAGGGAAGCAAAATATCTCACACAAGTAACAAGCCCTACACTCCAACTGTATCCATCCGTCAACACATAACCAAGAAAACCTCGGAAATCGTGTGCCTCAGACCTTCGAAAAATATCCGATATACTAGCATGGCAAGACATCTGATCGCTCTCCCCAGTACTGAGTGGCGCCAAACTATTCTCACCACAAGGAGTATAGAAGCGTTTTCGATGTCGGTGACTTCTGGTATTCCGGAACTACCACGATATAAATGTGATGACAACACCTCGGAGCTCAACTCCCCAAGACACTGGCACAACCCCTAAATATTAGGAGGCACCAAGAACAATTTTCTCTTCACAAAGATATCAGAATGATCCCAACAATACCCGCATGATCCTAAAAAAATTGAGTGAAAAAGAGAAGAGGAGTAGAGTTAAAAATTCCTAAGTCAAATACCTCATCAGAGTATATAAGAGGAGTAAAAGAAACCTATTCTCCGATATATAACTAGACTCAAAATAGTTTTTCACTAGACTCGACTCGGCCAAGGTTCGATCAATCAAGGGGGCTCCTAGGTCGGTATAGGATCTGATACCAACTTGTCATGCCCAAGATGCGATCCTATCCTTATTTTGGCTCGAGGGCCTCGACAGGGATAGAAGCGCATCTCGCCGTTTCGCAAGAATGGATATCATTAAAAGTACATGTACAGAAGAGATGAGTATATGGAACTGCCTTACGCTCGCCACAAGCTACATCAAGATCATATCGATACAACAACATATTCAAACATCATACATAAGAGCAGGGTGAGTATGGACGAAAACAAATGACAAAATGACGTCCATCCTTGCTATCCTAGGCTGCCGCTTGGAACCCATCATGATCGATGAAGAAGAAGAAGAACTCCAAATCAAACAAGCATCACTCTCATGTCAAAGCATTACATAACATGTACCTGCAACTGTTGTTGTAGTAATATGTGAGCCACGGGGACTCAGCAATCTCATTTCCAAGGGTATCAAGACTGTTAAAGCTTAATGGGTGAGGTATGGTTAAGTGGTGAGGCTGCAACAAGTGACTAAGCATGTATTTGAGTGGCTAACTTACGAATACAGAAAGTAAAGTATGGTTGTCTATGCATAACTAACATGAACTAGGAATGATCACTAAGTGATCCTAAACACCTACTTACGTCAAACATAACCCCACCGTGTTCTCTCTCGGATAAGAACTCGTGAGAAGAGACAATCACGGTTACGCACACAATTGGTGTATTTTATTTGAGTTTAGTTCAAGTATATTATGCCCGGCTGTTAAACAAAATTTCCAAGTTTGCCACATAACCACGGGCACGGCTTTCTGAAAGATTTAACCCTGCAAGGGTGCTCCAACTCATCCATTACAAATTAACCACACGCCACGTTGGAATTCCTGAACCGCAGAATCACCCATAGTATTTGCGAAATCCCGATGGAAAATCTCAACTTTGATATAGCCCGAAGTGTCGTCGAAATCACACGCACAAGACGTTCGAGAAAGGTAGAAACAAATCCAGCAAGGCCGCCCGACGTGTCGACGAACCCGATAAGAGCCACGTATCTCGTTCTCAAGACACGGCCGGATGGGACTACCTACAAGGAAAACCAATCCCCGAGTTTCCACGAGGCGGCCCCGCAGGTAGCCCGTTTTGGACCAACACTCATGAGGAGCACTGGCCCGGATTGTTTATTAAAGATCCTTGGGTTAATTACTCCCTATGTAGGTTTATTAGTTATTAGGCAAATGTAGTATCAATGTTGGGCCTTGCTAGACAAGCTTTATCCTAAAACGAAAATCAAGGAGACCCCATAACAATCCGGAGCATGTTAGGAGCGCTCAATATGGAACATAACACCGGTTCACAAGAACTAGGACGACAAAGATAGAACAAAACACTGAGCAAAAGGGCAAGCCTTCCACCTTTTAGCAAGTTTATATGTGTATTAAATTAAATAGCAATAAAATTGTGACATAACAAAAGAATGTGCATGTTGTCACATGGAAGCAATTGCACCTGCAGCTAGAAACGCTATAATAAGGGCTGAGCAAGCGGTAACATGGCCAAACAAAGGTTTGCTAGGATGTGGAGGAGTTAGAGGCTTATCATGGCATATTTGGGAGGCTTGTCAAACAAGTGGTAGGTAGCGTGACATAGCGACAGAAAAACGAGACAACTAGCATGGCAATGATAGTAGTGGTATCCAGGGAAATGTGTCAGCTTGCCCGAGATCCCGCTTGGAAGAAGAATGAACGCTTTCGTAACTCTATCGAGAAGAAGCAATCCGGAACAAACAATCAACACACGATAACACCACAATATATGCATGACATGGTGCATAATCAAATATGATGGAAGGCGTGGTTGATTATGCAATGCAAGGCGATCACAACAAACCAACACACTATACATTAAGTGAAGCTCGATATGCCACGAGTTGCATATTGACAAAACTACACGCTCAAATATTTAGTTCACCCTCAATTAGGTACCTAACAAGTTTAAATGTTGTCAAACATGACAAGAAGTGAAGCATAAGAAAACTATATCACCTAGGCATTTTAAATGAAGACTGTAACAACATATAGTATTTCCGAATCGTCCTCATAAGCATAATATGAATTTGATGCAGATATGTCCCTGCGCAATTTTATATTTACTAAACATCAAAAATAAAGTGTGGCATGTGATTCTACTCATTATTCTAGTCAAGTTACATATGTGGAACATTAACATCGGAGCTACGTTAGTTAGTTATGAGACAAACCGTTTTAACATGACATATATGCAAAATAATGCAAACAACAAGCTTAAATATTGTAATATGCATGAAATTTAGATATTATTAGTCTACACAAAATTCCGATCATTTTACATATATAAAACATTATGATCCAGATGCATGGTTGTTTATTTATTCACATTCTTAAACAGTGGCAAATGCTGCAAATATGCAATGTCCTGTACATTTTTTGAAATTCGCAGAGGCATAAGAAAAATAAATAATTGGTCCGTATATGAAAGCCTAATGCAACCAGCAGCATATCAGACCCATGAGCGTGCGTGACAACGTTTATAGAGGGGCACCTGGGACTCGATTCCATTACCTCCTGGTTGCAACGCAACACTATGACCAGTTGGCTAAGACTGAATTGTGATAACATACGCATTGGGTGCATGATGAGTCATACCCTCGCGCTGAGCTGATGAAACTAAAAATGGGATCAGAGATAGCTTGCTTCGCTGGGTTCACAGGGGTCAACGCGAGCGATGCACTGGTCTATCCACGGTCGGACGCGGGCGGTGCAGAGGCTCGCAGCTGCTCCTCCTCCTCTCGAACAGGAGGCAGCAACAGGACTTGGAGCTTCAGGCGCAGGGCTTTGCAGGCGATCTGCTGCTCCTCCGGCCAGTCGGGTTGGCGGTGCGGAAGGCTGACGCGGCTTCAGATCCGCTCACGGGCGAGGTGCATGGCTACGAGGAAGCTTTGGGCAGCCATGGCTGCTCCTTGCAGCTCCCTGGGAGAGAAAGCAAGAGAGATTAGGGGAGAGACGAGAGGAAGCAAAGGCAAGGCATGTTGGATTTAAAACGCTAAATCCTCTCTTGCACGTACGGACAAGCTAGCTAGACGAGCTAGCAAGCAGGCTGTTAGCTAGTGTACGTGTGTTTGGCCGCCGGCTCTTGACGTAAACTTACGAACGAAACACAACGAATCGACTTGATGGCCACAGGCTCGTGTCGAGCCTGTCATAAACTTTTTATTACTCTGAACTTTTTCGTTGTAGTGATTACAGGGGGTACGTGACTATATATATAGCAGCTAGCCTAGCATAAGCAAACCTAGTCGATTTCTAATTCCAGTCCTACTTGGACAGCCGTGTTTAACTCTAATATTCACCCCCTTAAACATGGTGTCCTTACTTCACAGTTTGGACGCCGATCGTTTCTCGCATCTTCAAGAACTTCTATCGTCCGAGAGACTTCGTGAGAATATCGGCAAGCTGGTCCTTCGTGTTGACGTGTTGAACTTCGATCATCCCTTCCTCAATGCACTCCCGGATGTGGTGGAACCGAGTGTCTATGTGCTTGCTCCTTTCGTGATGAACCGGATTTTTGCACAATGAGATTGCAGCTTGGTTGTCGATCTTCAATGACACCTTCTGCACCTCCCGCTTCATAAGAATAGCTAGGAGTCTTCTCGGCCACACTGCTTGACAAGCCGCCGTGCTTGCCGCTATGTATTCTGCCTCGCATGAAGACAGTGCCACCACCTTTTGCTTCTGAGAATTCCAGCTAATCGGATTCGGACCAAGGTAGAATACCATGCCCGTTGTGCTCTTCCGGTCATCCACATCACCTGCCATGTCACTATCTGAATATCCACGAAGGATCAATCCTTCCTTTCCCTTTCTGTACGTGCAGCCAAGATTAATAGTGCCTTTCACATAGCGCAAGATTTGATTGACCGCGCTCATGTGTTCGGTTGTCGGATTCTCCATGAAACGACTCACGATCCCGACTGAATAAGCCAAGTCAGGTCGGGTATGCACCAAGTATCTTAGGCTGCCCACAACGCTTCGATACATTGTGGTGTCCACCGGCGGATTTGAGCTACGCTTGCTCAACTTGTGACGTTGGTCCATTGGAACTTGTGTCTCGTAGCAATCTGACATGCCACACTTTTCCAATAACTTGACCGCATAAGCTGATTGACAAAGGGAAATCTCTCCGGAGCTTTGCTTCACTTCGATGCCCAAGTAATAGCTGAGTAATCCCAGATCGCTCATGCTAAACTTGTTCTTCATTTGCGCCTTGAAACGTTCAATTTCTTGTACGCTATCCCCGGTGATAATCAGATCGTCGACATAAACCCCCACTAGTAGGTTTGAGCCTTTGGAGTTCTTTGTATAGACTGCATGCTCGAGGGGACATCTCTTGAATCCGAGCGAGACCAAACTTCGGTCTAACTTTGAGTTCCAAGATCTTGGTGCTTGCTTCAACCCGTAAAGTGCCTTCTTGAGCTTGTAAACTTTCCCTTCTTTGCCTTTCTTCTCGTAGCCGAGGGGTTGTTCTACGTACACTTCTTCTATGAGATCACCGTTGAGAAAAGCGGATTTAACATCCATATGATGAACCATCCAATCCTCTTGTGCTGCCAAAGCTAGGAGCACTCTCACAGTCTCGAGTCGAGCAACCGGTGCAAACACCTCATCATAGTCAACTCCTTGACGTTGTACATAGCCCTTTGCAACGAGTCTTGCTTTGTACTTCACAATAGCACCCTGTGTGTCCTTCTTTAACTTGTAAACCCACTTCAAACCTATGGCCTTTTGGTTCGGAGGTCAGGTTACCAAAGTCCACGTGCCATTGCTCTCAATCGCCTTCATCTCATCATCCATGGCGTGCATCCAGCTAGGACTTTTCCTTGCCTCTACGAAGTTCGACGGCTCCTCAACTCCGAGCAGACATAGTCTGGAGTACTCGAGCGTAACTGGCTTTGTGTACTTGTAGACTTTCTTGAGGGTCTTGTAGCGGCGAGGCACGGAGGAGTCCGTTGTGGCTTGCGAAGGAGGCGACACAAATTGTGTCGGTGTTGATGCACTTGAGGAAGACGGCTGAGTCTCGGGCGTGTCATCGACATCCGTGTCGTCGACGTAGTCGTTGTGACCGTGACCATCATCTTGATTGTCGTTGTCACTATGCGCCTCGTTGTCGATGTCAACGCCGAGATCTCCGCTTGTGTCGTGCACGTCGTTGTCGCTATCACTTTGCGACCCATGTGCGCCGTCGTCGGTGTTGGCACCATGATGATCACTACCATTGTGGTCACCTTGGTTGGGCGTCTTGCCAACCACCTGGACGTCTTCCCCTGCATCATCATCAGAAAACTCAACTATGAATATGTTACCGTTTGGAGTATCATTGGCTGCTGCGCTCCAATTCCACGCTTTGTTTTCTTCAAACACGACGTCGCGTGAAATCCGTAGATGCTTGGTTTGTGGATCATAGAAGAGGTATGCCTTGGTGCCTGAACTGCTCTCGTATCCGATGAACACCATCTTGGTGCTACGATCGGCAAGCTTTGAGAGATGCGGCTCCGCCGTCTTCACATGCGCCACGCACCCGAACGTCCGTAGATGAGACACATTCGGCTTGCGTCCATAAATTGCTTCATACGGAGTCTTGCCAATCACCGCCTTCGTTGGAGCCCGATTGAGAAGATAGACCGTCGTCGAGACAACTTCTCCCCAAAAAGTCCCCGGCAGGTTCTTGCTCTTGAGTAAACTCCTTGCCATGTCAACGACGGTTCGATTGCGCCTTTCAACAACCCCGTTCTGCTGCGGCATATAAGGTGCCGTGAGGAACCTTTTTATGTCAATCTTCTCGCAGTAGTCGTTGAACTTGTTTGACGCAAACTCCCCGCCGCGATATGTCCGTAGAGCGCAAACCTTCAACTTGTGTTCCATCTCCGTTGCAGCCTTCAGCTTCTTGAACGCTTCAAATGCCTCATCTTTAGATTGTAGGAGAATGACCCACATATATCTCGAGTAGTCATCTACCACAAGGAAGAAGTACTTCTTTCCTGCGTGAGTTGCCGGGGTGATAGGGCCACATAGATCACCATGGAGAAGCTTGAGTGCATCACTTGCACGATAGGTAGACTGAGCAGGGAACGGCCTGCGGTGTTGTTTTCCAACCAAGCACCCGTCACATACTCGATCAACATGGTCGATAAATGGCATCCCGGATACCGTCTCCATCTTTGACATCTTCTTCAAGGCGTAGAAGTTAACGTGTCCAAATCTAGCATGCCATAACCACGAATCATCATCACTCTTGACGAGCCAACACTCCGGTTGAGATTGATCAAGGTTGAGGATATAGAGTCTGTTCCGTGTGCGATTAAAACGGGCCAGCACATTTCGGAGGTTGTCAAAGATTGTCATCACTCCGTTTTCGATATTCACCTTGCATCCATTCTCGTCAAGCTTCCCGATAGAGATGATGTTGTTGCGAAGCCGTGGGATGTAGTACACTCCGGTGAGTATGCGATGTTCACCTGTGAGACCCTCGAAGAGGACAGATCCTTGCCCACAAATCTCCACAACTGAACCATCACCGAACTTGACCGAGCCTTCAACATCGTATTCCAGCTCAAGGAATTTCTCCTTGCACCCCGTCATGTGGTTACTGGCACCCGTGTCAAGATACCACGACACGTTCTGATCCCCGGATAGCTTTGGTGTCACTTTCTTCTCATGAAGTAGCACCTTCCGGCTTGGTTTCACAACCACTGTTTCAGCGAGATCACAAACTTCAGCCATCAGAAGACCTGGACCTTCGCCTTCTTGCTTCGCCAAATTTGCCTTGATCTCCCGCTTGTTAGGCTTCGGACAATCCTTTGCAAAGTGACCCATCTCGTTGCAGTTATAGCACTTGACCTCGGATAAATCCAAGTTCCGTGGCTTCCGCCCTTTAGATTGGTCCGCCTTACCACGATCTTGTGCTTGCCTTTTCCTTTGCCTTTTCCGGTTTGTCCGTCGCGCTTCGTGTTGCTTGAGCTTTCGCCATGGTCACGCCTTCCTTTGCTACTTGGGGCCTCCCAATCTGTGCGCGAGTACATGAGTTGGTCACTACCTCCTCCTTTGCCTTTCCGACAGCCACGAGAATTCTCTTCCCACGTTCGCAGGCGTCCGATCGCCTCCGTTATGGTCATGTCGTCGATGTCATAAAGCTGCTCGAGCGTGCCGATGATGTATGTGAATTTGTCAGTCACCGAACTGAAAAATTTCTCCATAATCTTGGTCTCCTGGAGCTTTGCACCAAGCGCACGGATCTCTCCCACCAGAGTAGTAAGACGCATGGCATAGTTGTTCACCGATTCAGTTTCCTCCATCTGCAACTTGTGAAATTGGCGCTTCAGCACTTGTGCTCGAGCCTTGGTGACGCAATCTTCTCCAATCGTCATCTCCTTGAGTGCGTTCCACGCCTCTTTTGCCGTCTTGAACTCCGCCAATGTCATCAGCACGGAATCCGGCACAGACTGGGCTATGGTGGCCATGGCACCTTCGTCGCACTCCTCGTCGACGTCATCATCCGTGATTGCCTGCCACACTCGAAGAGTTCGGAGAATAATCTTCATCTTCACCGCCCACACGCCATAGTTGGCGTCGGTGAGCATCGGGTACTAGATGGGGATGTTGCGATGCGCCTGGACGTTGGCGCCGCCCGTTCCTCCACCACTGGTCACTGACTTGCCACTCTTCTTCACCTTGTCGCCGTTCTTGTTCGCCTTGGAACCGCCTTTGCCGGACTTGACCGACTCAACGTCGCTGTCCGTCATCGTAGATCGTAGATCGTCGAGGCTCTAGATACCAATTGTTGGATTTAAAACGCTAAATCCTCTCTTGCACGTACGGACAAGCTAGCTAGACGAGCTAGCAAGCAGGCTGTTAGCTAGTGTACGTGTGTTTGGCCGCCGGCTCTTGACGTAAACTTACAAACGAAACACAGCGAATCGACTTGATGGCCACAGGCTCGTGTCGAGCCTGTCGTAAACTTTTTATTACTCTGAACTTTTTCGTTGTAGTGATTACAGGGGGTACGTGACTATATATATAGCAGCTAGCCTAGCATAAGCAAACCTAGTTGATTTCTAATTCCAGTCCTACTCGGACAACCGTGTTTAACTCTAATAAGGCAGGCGAGCATCGGCTGGAACTCCGGCAGCTTGCCGTCCAGACGGACATGGACGACGGGGACTCATCTGGGCAGGGGTATGCGCGGCGCATGGAGCCGTGGTTGCAGGCGGGGAGGCACGCATGCGGCTTAGCTCCTTCAGCTGCGTGCGCTCGGGCATGCGCGAGCGTGCGCTCAGGAGGAGCTGCGGCTACGCAGGGCGCTCGGACCAACGGCGAACTCGATTGGGCGATGCGCAAGATGAGGGAGGTGGTCGGAGGCTGCAGGAGGAAGCCGAGAGGAATTTTGGATCAGGGCGCCGACGTCTAGTTGAAAACGAGGGAGGTGGTCGGGATGGATCCCGAGGAAGACGTGGCTGGCGGCGGCTGAGGGAGTTGATGGATGGAACAGGGAAATGTTCTAGAGTTGCAGCTGCTTAAATAGGTAGGGGATTTCAGAGGTTAATTAGAATCCTTCATTCGATAGGACGATCGGAAATAAATAGGCTAGGGGTCTATCTATATCAAGCGGGGTTAGGGTTTGATGTTTTCATCCGAATTCGAAACGTAGAATCGCGATCGGACGACTCCTACAATGGCTAAGGGATGTGCTAGAGTGGGTTAGGTGGGAAAGAGAGGGAATATGGTGACCCGTGACATGTTTTAAAAACCGAAAAACGTCCGATAATATAATCCGATGATGGTGCCGCTACGGTCGATCGTTGGGGTATCAAACGACCTCTGATTGCGACGAAATTTGGCACGCGGTCCACCTACAATATAATAAGACCGCACGCCAACTTTTGACCCAATCCGAGAATATTTTGCGCGCACTTTTAAAACATTTTTTATCGATGTCGCGGGCGCATGCGTGTGTGGTTGGTCTCGAAACGGGCAACGCAAGAACGGAGAGAACCGGCGACTACGAACGGATGCAAGTTTGAAAACTCATGTTGACAAAATGTCGATGCTATGCTGATGATGTTGTGATGAATGCAACAACCAAACAAAACACAAGACGAGAATGGAATAAAAGGGGAATCTTCTGGAACGTCGGTCCCGGGCTGTTACAGTCGTGGAACACAAACAAAAGACGTGAAGTTGCAGCTATGGAGAACTTGTAATCTAAACAAAACCCAAGTCTAAACGACACCCTAAGGTCTGTATATATGGGGGAATAGAGGAGGAATTTTGTGACCCCTTGGAGGAGGGGTCCGAAACTGACCCTAACTCCGTTTCCACACACATACGGAATCTAAAAACAGCCTATAAAGTGGTATTTCGAAATTACATGGGCCTGGCCAAGGTGGCGCATCACCTATAATAGCCTATGGATGAAATTAATGAAGTGGCATCTTGTATATTTCTTCTAAGCCTTCAAGCTCCTTATGGTATCTTCAAAGTGTGAAAATCACCATTGGAATCTCCATTGTTCTTTCCCGCATGCGCACCTTCTTCTCCACGCTTGTTCCTACTCCAACGGCCATCCTTCTTGTCCATGCTAGGTCCTTCGTTCATAAATAAAACAAAAGTATCTAACTTAGGCAACATCATATGTTCACGAACATTAGAAGGATTTCCATGAAAGGAAAGTACCCGGTAATTCAACTGGCGTGCGCGAGCTCCAGTAACTTGTCTGATATGTATGGCAACAGGGATTGTGGGTGTAACAATGGTATTTATGTCCTCATTATCCTCCCCTTCTTCAAATGAAGTCATCCTTAACGGAAGCTAATCTTCCTCACCCAAATAAGGCTTCAAATATGGGATGTTAAAAGTGGGAGTAACACCAAACTCCGAAGGCAGCTGAAGTTTATATGCATTATCATTTATTTTCTCTAACACCTTAAAAGGACCATCAGCACGTGGCATTAGCTTTGACTTGCGCAAATCAGGAAATATATCCTTATGCAAATGTAACCAGACAAGATCTCTAGGTGCAAACACAACATGTTTTCTACCCTTATCTCCAGCAAGTTTGTATTTAGCATTCATACGCTTAATGTTTTCCTTAGTTACCTCATGCATTTTTAAGATCAAGTCAGCATGTTGTTTAGCATCAAAATTAACCTTCTCCGAAGATGGAAGAGGCAAAAAATCTATAGCGCATGAGGTATGAAATCATACACAATTTCAAAGGGGTACATCTTAGTAGTAGAATGCAATGAACGATTATAAGAAAATTCAATATGAGGCAAGCATTCTTCCCATATTTTCAAGTTATTCTTCAAAACAGACCTAAGCATAGTAGACAATGATCTATTGACTACTTCAGTTTGTCCATCAGTTTGGTGCGACATGTAGTACTAAAAAGCAGTTTAGTCCCCAACTTAGCCCATAAACATCTCCAAAAGTGCCTAAGAAATTTAGCATCATGATATGAAACAATTGTATTTGGCACACCATGCAAGCGAATAATTTCACGAAAGAACAACTTGGCAACATTAGCAGCAGCATCACTTTTATGACATGGTATAAAGTGTGCCATTTTTGAAAGTCTATCCACAAGAACAAATATTCTATCCCTCCCCTTCTTTGTTCGAGGTAAACCTAAAACAAAGTCCATAGATATATCCTCCCAAGGAACACCAGGTACAGGCAAAGGCATATATAAACCATGAGGATTGATTCGTTACTTAGCTTTTTGACATGTAGTGCAGCGTGCAACAAAACGCTCAACATCCCATCTCATCTTTGGCCAAAGAAATGTGTAGCAAGTACGTCCTCCGTGTTCTTCACGCCAAAGTGTCGCATTAATCCTCCTCCATGCGCCTCCTTCAACAACAAAAGATGAACGAAGCTATCTAGAATGCATAGCTTGTTAGCATCACGATCAGATACAATTGTATTTGGCACACCATGCAAGCGAAAAATTTCACGAAAGAACAAATCGGCAACATTAGCAGCAGCATCACTTTTATGACATGGTATAATGTGGGCCATTTTCGAAAATCTATCCACGATAACAAATATGCTATCCCTCCCCTTCTTTGTTCGAGGTAAACCTAAAAGAAAGTCCATAGATATATCCTCCCAAGGAACACTAGGTACAGGCAAAGTCATATATAAACCATGAGGATTGAGTTGTGACTTAGCTTTTTGACATGTAGTGCAGGGAGCAACAAAACGCTCAGCATCCCATCTCATCTTTGGCCAAAAGAAATGTGTAGCAAGTATGTCCAGTGTCTTCTTCATGCCAAAGTGTCGCATTAGTCCTCCTCCATGTGCCTCCTACAACAACAAAAGACGAACGGAGCTAGCTGGAATGCATAGCTTATTAGCACGGGACACAAATCCACCATTAACGATGAATGTGTTCCATGTTCTCCCTTCTTTACAATTCTACAACACATCTTAAAATTCAACATTATGTTCATATTGATCTTTTATGGTCCCCAAACCAAATATTTTAAAGTCAAGTTTTGAAAGCATAGTATAGTGACAAGACAATGCATCAGCAATAACATTTACTTTTCCCTTCTTGTGTTTAATGATATAAGGGAAAGTTTCAATGAATTCAACCCATTTAGCATGTCTATGATTTAGTTTTGCTTGACTTTTAACATGTTTCAAAGATTCATGATCAGAATGTATGACAAATTGTTTGGGAATATAATTCCTTATCATAAGTAGAATAATTCAGACTAGGCCCACTCATTTTTTTCAGAAAAGTATGCAACAGGTTTACCATCTTGTAATAACATACCTCCTAATCCAATTCCACTAGCATCACATTCAAGATCGAAAGTCTTATTAAAATCAACAAGTTGGAGTAAAGGAGTATGTGTTAACTTATCTTTGAATACCGTGAAGGCTTCTTCCTGTGTTGTACCCCAAGCAAAAGGCACATCGTTCTTTGTAAGCTCATTGAGAGGCGCAGCATGGTGCTGAAATCTCTCACGAAACGCCTATAGAAACCGACGAGGCTAAGAAAACTCCTCACTTGTGTGACCGTTTTGGGCTACGGCCCACTCGCAATAGCTTCAATCTTGGCTTTATCAACTTCAACTCCCTGTGGAGTAACAACGTAGCCAAGAAAAGATACTCAGTCAATGCAAAAGGTGCACTTCCAAAGGTTACCAAACAAACGTCCATAACATAGAGAAATAAAAACAACATGTAAATGTTCCAAATGTTCCTCCAAAGATCTGCTATAAATCTAGATATCATCGAAATAGACTACCACAAACCGTCCAATGAAAGCACGTAAAACCTCGTTCATTAATCTCATGAAAGTGCTAGGTGCATTAGTTAACCCAAAAGGCATGACTAACCACTCATATAATCCAAACTTAGTTTTAAATGCCATTTTCCATTCATCTCCCAATTTCATACGAATTTAATGGTATCCACTACGTAAATCAACTTTGGAGAAAACTGTAGAGACACTTAATTCATCGAGCATATCATCTAGCCTAGGAATAGGATGACGACACCGAATAATAATATTATTAATGCATCTACAATCATCACACATATGCGATGTACCATCCTTTTTGGCACGAGAATAATAGGAACAACACAAGGACTAAGAGATTCACATATATAACCTTTGTCGAGCAGCTCCTGTATTTGACGCATAATCTCCTTCATCTCCTCTGGATTGGTATGGTATGGTGCACGGTTGGATAGTGATGCGCCAGGAATTAAGTCAATCTAATGCTCAATCCCTCTAATAGGTGGTAATCCCGGTGGCACGTCTTGTGGAAAGACTTCAGCAAACTCCTGCAAAATGTTAATGACAGCAGGAGGCAAAGAGGGTGTCGGTGCACTAGAGTTTTGGGCTCTCCAGTGCCCCTTACTCATGCACGAGCAGTAGTAGCCACCCTGGCGACGAGGCCTAGTAGAGACTTGCTAGGTACAAGCACTAAAGAATCAAGACCCCCAGCGAGACCTTGCGGGGGTAGCTATCAAACCCTTAGGCAAGGCAAAGCCCTGGCAAGCCCTGGGAAAGCGAAGCCCCAGCAAGGCCCCACCAACGCACGTGCCAGGTGTCGCCTCGCCTGGGCACGTGTTGTAGCGCCGGCGCTGGATGGGGCTAAGCGGTGCAGTTGGGACAGACTCCTATCCCACCCCGCAGACGGACAGAGATGCCTGATGGTGCATTAAATGTGCCTGTCTTACTCCGTCAGTGTTAGTTATGATAGTGCTATAGCTTTGTACACCCCGTGTATGCCACTGTTGGGATCCCCTCCAGAGTATAAAAGGAGGCCTAGGGCAATACGGTAGAGGACCTTTTTTGGACTTTTGGAATCTTAGTCTTGGGACCTTCTAGCTCACATGCGTGGTAGCTGCTCATAGCGGTCCTGTAGATAGAACCCTAAGAACACCCACAATACAACCAAGCATGAGTAGGGTTTTACGCATCCTTGCGGCCCGAACCTGGGTAAAATCCCCGCATGTTGTTCATCAAACCTGCTCTTTGTGCAAGCCTTCTATCGCGTTGAACCAAAAGGGGTCCCTCCGATCCCATAGGTGCTCTTACCCCATGACATCTTTGGCGCACTAGGTAGGGGGGATAAGTCGGGAGAACCTACTGTGGCGATCAGTGCGCTAGTTTCTTCATACTCATCATCACCATGGCCCCTAAGAAGAAGGGCCTGACGGCGGTTGGCCCATCCGCCTCCGCTGTCCCAGTATCTGCATAGACAGGCGACAACATAGACGCGGGTGGAGGGGAGGCGGAGGTTCAATACTTTTGCGACGCTCCGGTGATCAAGGCCAAGCAAGAGGCGACGACCGCCGTGGAGACGCCCATGGCGGCAACGGGAACCCCCGTGACGCTGGGTCTTAGGACGGAGCTGTATTGCCTACAGGTGGTACGATGAACTCCGGGGCGGAAGGGTATCCTCCAGGGCTCCCGCGCCGGCGCCTACGACGCGACCTTCCCAAGACGCGCGTGAAGAGCCACGCCACGGCGCCCACCGTTCTAAACGTCCCCACGGAAAAGCTCCTACGCATCAGTCCCAAGGTGCGCAGGATCAACGTGCTCGCCAGCATGCTAGCGGGAGTGGCGTGCCGTCGCAGGACCGCAGTAGTGCTCCTTCTAACATAGTTAGAAGTCATAGCACCTCACGTTCCTCGAGCCATTCCCTGCCGACCACATCGGAAGAAGCAATGGCGCGGGCACAACTACTCCTAAACTTCCCTCCTGCTACGGAGAAGCTCGATGAATGGAGAACCACCACTCAGAGCCTCGTCAGCCTCATAGATAAGCTTTAGTTCACCGAGCCAGCTCATGCCAGTGGTGAGAAGGCCGAAGGCGGTGCGACCTCGGTGCACTCTCCTCCACAACCGCAACGCCGGTCACTGACTGGACGGACCGGCGCTTATGATGGTTACTCGATGGCGGTGTCCGACCCACGGACACGCCACGACCAACGTCAAGTTCTTAAGGAATGGGGCAAGAAATACACTCGAACTACAATCGAGCGGTGGCGGGAAGTGCGCCTTCAATTTGATAGGTGCGCGGGGCCCACTATAGACAAGTCTGCGCCAGGATATCCTGTCAGCCTACCTTACGAGGTGGGTTATCTAGCGTTTATCCATGAACTGTGGCGAGTCCAGTGGCCCAACTCCCGCATGTTCAAGCCAGAGCTCCCAGAGAAGTATGACGGCAAGACTCACCCGTCGGAGTTCCTGAGGTCGCACCCTGCAGTGCAAGCTACCGGGGGTCGCGACAACAAGATACTCGCCAACTACTTCCTGTTGGTGCTTAAGCCCAACGACAGGTCATGGTTGATGAACCTGCCGGAGAATTCCATCCCCTCCTGGGCAGACTTGTGCCATGAGTTTGTTGGCGCTTTTATCGGAGGCCACCAAGCTCTTGGTCAAGAAAGCGACTTGCACAACACCCCGAGAAGGAGGGCGAAACTTTGCGCAAGTACATCCAAATGTTCAGCCGCGTGCACCACAACATACCAGACATTCATCCTGCCGCTGTTATCAGCGCGTTCCATCAGAACGTGCGCAACCACATGATGCGGGAAGAGCTGGTGATGAACAGGGTCAGGGATGTTGCCGAGTTTTATGCTCCGGCAGACAAATGTGCTCGGGCTGAAGAAGGGAGGAGACTCTCCGGTGAAGATGCTGGCGCAGGGGTTGACTTTGAAGATGAAGACATCGCCACCCCGGCAAAGAAGGGCCAACGGCGGAACAAGAAGCGCAAGGGCAATGCCGTTCTTGCCATCAAGGGATACGGCAACCCCAGTACCACCAAGAAGGGCAAGGTTGATGACCCTGGCAACGATGTTGCCGGGTGCGCCTCCTGCCATGCCATGGCGGCTGCCGACAAGCCAGAAGGCTCCGGCAAGCAGTATTGCAAGATCCAACGCACCAAAGGCCACGATCTCCAAGCGTGTCGGCAAGTTGAACAGCTTGCCGAGAAGCAAAAAGCCGAGTACAAGAGGCAAGACATGGAGAAAGGCCAGGATGGTGCTGAGGGGTCCGGCAAGAAGCATGTTGGCCGAGGTGGTCGCTGCGGCAAGCCCAAGCAATAGAAAGACTAGCCCGCGTGCGGCCGCGACAAGCAAGAGGGTGATGATGATGACATCGGAAAGGACGACGAGTCCAGCACACATGAGTTCCAGAAGGCTACAGAGATGATGTGCATCAAGGGAGGTGCGTCGTCGCATTCCTCTCACCGCCAACTGATATAGTGGGCGCTCGAGGTTAACGCGGCGAAGCCCTCTATCGGTGCCCAGAGACCTCTGAAGTGGTCCAACACTCCTATCATCTTCGATGCCGAGGATCACCCTGATCGCATAACTGCGGTCGGGTGCCTGTCGTTGTTGGTTTCGCCAACAATTCACAACCTCAAGGTGAGGAAGATGCTAGTCGATAGTGGGGCCAGCTTGAAACTGATCTCGCCTGATGTCATCTAGAGGCTGCAAATTCCTAATGAAGATCTCGAGCTGACATGTGCTTTCCAAGAGGTCAATTTAGGGAGAACTCAGCGAAAGGGCAAGATCACGCTGCCGGTGACATTTGGCAGTGATATCAATTTTAGAACAGAGAAGATCATCTTTAACGTCGCCAAGATCTCTTGCCGTACAATGGCATCCTTGGTCGCCCAGCATTGGCCAAGTTCATGGCGGCTACCCACTTCGCTTACAATGTGCTGAAGATGCCCAGGCCGATGAGCGTCATCATGGTTAACTCCGACAAGAAAAGCGCACTTATCTGCACCGACCAACTCTACTGGGAGGAAGTTGCAGCACCTGCCGCCAAGGCACTTGCTCCTGACGCTGAAGCACCCGGGGGGAAGAAGACCGGCAAGGCCTATGGCGCACATTCCGGTAAGCGCGCCTCCTTGGGGTGCTGCACTCCCATTAATGATGTGCCAGAGAGCTCTGCCGGCAAGAGCAAGAAGTCCAAGGTAGCTCCGCCAGAGACCAAGAAGGTGCCCGCCAAGGAGGATGGTACGGGAGGAACTTTCACCATAAGTTCCACCCTTGACGACAAATCGGAAAGTGTGCTCGTCGCCTTCCTGCGGGCCAATGTCGATGTGTTTGCAAGGCAACCATTTGACATCCCCGATGTTCCTAGGAAGGTGATTGAGCACCACCTTGCCGTCTGCCCACACGCGCGGCCCGTCAAGCAGAAGGTCCGGAAGCAAGCTTTGGAGCGGCAACAGTTTATTGCCGAAGAGATCAAGAAATTAGAAGCGGCTGGCTTGATCAGAGGAGTACTTCATCCAACATGGTTGGCCAATCCAGTTGTAGTGCGCAAGGCGAATGGAAAATGGAGGCTGTGCATTGACTTCACACACATTAACAAAGCCTGCCCCAAAGATCCTTTTCCCTTGTCGCGCATCGACCGGATTGTAGACTCCACCGCCGACTACGACTTGTTGTCTTTCCTTGACGCCTATTCAGGCTATCATCGGATTTTGATGGCCAAGGAAGATGAGGAGAAGACCGCATTTATCACCCCTATGTGGTACGTATTGCTTTTTACGTATGCCTTTTGGGTTAAAAAGTGCTAGCTCTACATTTGCGAGAGCAGTCCAAAGTGGTTTTGAGCCCCAGCTACATAGAAATATGGAGGCTTATATGGATGACATAGTGGTCAAAACCAAGGAGAAGGCTACGCACATATCAGACCTAGAAGAAACATTTGCTAATCTATGCAAGATCAACATGAAGCTCAACCCTAAGAAGTGTGTGTTCAGCGTCCCATCCGGCAAGCTTCTCGGGTTCTTTGTATCCCAACGAGGAATTGAAGCAAATCCTGACAAGATCATAGCAATTGAGCAAATTGAAGCACCAAGACGTGTCAAAGATGTGCGCCGTCTTGCCGGTTGTGTCGCTGCTCTGAGTAGGTTCATCTCAAAATCTGCTGAGCGCGTCCTGCCCTTTTTCAAAATCTTGAAGAAGGCAGGCCCAATGAAATGGACTCCGGAAGCGAAGGCAGCGCTGCATGATCTGAAGAAGTACCTCTCCTATCCGCATATCCTAGTTGTGCCAAAACCACAAGAGCCATTGCTGCTATATCTAGCGGCAACAAATCAAGTGGTGAGTGCTACACTAGTGACTGAAAGAGAAGTTGATGAAGAAGCAAAGGCAACGGCAGAGCCATCAAGCGACAAGCCAGGACATTCCCCGATAGGGTCTGGTGCCGGCAAGGAAGGATCTACGAAGTTGAATGAGACAATCTAGAGGAAGAAGGTGGTGCAGCACCCAGTCTATTTTGTCAGCTCCCTATTGCAGGGGGCTAGGTCAAGATATTCTGGCGTGCAAAAGTTGCTCTTTGGCCTTCTTATGGCCTCGAGGAAGCTGCGCCATTACTTCCAAGCACATGAGATCACCGTTGTCACTTGCTTACTGCTTCAGCGGATTTTGCGGAACCCAGAAGCTACCGGCAGGATTGTAGAGTGGGCTTTGGAACTGTCAAGATTTGATCTCAAGTTTGAAAGCACTTCGACCATTCAGAGGAGGGCCTTGGCGGAGATCATTGCAGGGTGAACCCCAATGCCCGATGAAGAAGTTCCAGAGTCAACTCTCCCCAGCAAAGAAACTGATCAAGAGTGGATCATGTATTTTATTGGGGCTTTCTCACTACAAGGCGTCGTGCTAGAGTGCTGCTTGTCACACCCATCGGAGAGCACCTCAAATATGTGATTCATATGCACTTTCCCTGGGAGAGATCAACAAACAACACTGCCGAGTACGAAGGGCTGCTTGCCAGTCTCAGGATCGTGGCAGACCTTGGGATCAAGAAACTTATTGTCAGGGGTGATTCTCAGCATGTCGTCAGGCAAGTGAACAAAGATTACCAGAGTCCATTGATGGAAGCTTATGTAGATGAAGTGAGGAAGTTGGAAGAATGTTTTGACGGCCTCCAAATGGAGCACGTTCCATGTGTAGAGAATAGCGTTGCTGACGACTATCAAAGTGTGCTGCCCTTAAGTTGCATGTGGAACCAGGAACTATCGTGCTCCGACTGACTCAACCCTCCGTGACACCATCTACTGGACAATAGAAAACAAGGAAGTTGAGTTCCGGCAAGTATTTCCCGGAAGAGCTCCCAGAAGCCGTCGGTGAGGAGGTTGCCAGGGACAACGTCAGGCTTGCCGGTGAGCGCCATGCTCCGGCTGGGCCTCCGGCCCTTGCCGTAGAAGCACGCGCTCCCGCCAGGCTTGTCGGTGTTAGAGATAGGCCTTAGAGGCATTAAATAAAGTGTTTATTGTTATATTTGCTTGTTCATGTTAATCGTTTATTGTCCATGCTATAATTGTGTTGATTGGAAACTAAATACATGTGTGGGCATATAGACAAACACTGTGTCCCTAGTATGCGTCTAGCAGGCTAGCTCGTTGATCAAAGATGGTTAAGGTTTCCTGGCCATGGACATGAGATGTCATTTGATATCGGGATCACATCATTAGGAGAATGATGTGATGGACAAGACACAAACTATAAACGTAGCATATGATCATGCAACTCACTAACACTAGAAGAGTGCCTTGTGTGTATCAATCGTCGCAACATAACTGGGTGACTATAAAGGTACTCTACAGGTATCTCCGAAGTTGTCTGTTGAGTTGTCATGGATCAATACTGGGATTTGTTACTCCGTGTGACGCAAAGGTATCTCAGGGCCCACTCGGTAATACAACATCACAACAAGCCTTGCAAGGAATGTGACTAAGTGTTAGTCGCGGGATCTTGTATTACGGAACGGGTAAAGAGACTTGCTGGTAACGAGGTTGAACGAGGTATAGAGATACCCATGATCGAATCTCGGGCAAGTAACATACCGAAGGACAAAGGGAGCATCATACGGGATTAACTGAATCCTTGACATACTGGTTCGACCGATAAAGATCTTCTTAGAACATGTAGGAACCAAATAGAACATGTAGGAACCAATATGGGCATCCAGGTACCGCTATTGGTTATTGACCGTAGAGGTGTCTCGGCCATGTCTACATGGTTCTCGAACCCGCAGGGTCTGCACACTTAACGTTCGGTGACATTTTGGTATAGATGAGTTATGTGTGTTGGTGACCGAAGGTTGTTCGGATGCCCAGATGAGATCCCGGACATCACGAGGAGTTCCGAAATGGTCCATAGGTAAAGATTCGTATATGGGAAGTTGGTGTTTGAGTTCCGAAAAAGTTCCGTGACCTGCAATGTGATGAAGTGTCGGAAGTGTTCCCGGGGGTCCACCGGATGGGCCCATCTACTCCAAAGGGTCACATGGGCTGTGAGAGGGTGCAAACAAGCCCCTGGTGGGCTGGCCGCACATCCCACCTCAAGGCCCATACGGCTAGAGGCTTGGGCTGGGCCAAAAGGGTGGGCTAGCCACCAAACTTGGTGGCCAAGCCACCCTGGCCACCGCCCCATCTCCCTTGGCCGCCGCACCAAACACTAGGGGAAACCCTAGGGTGGCCAGCCCCTCCTCTTCCCCTATATATGAGAGGGGAGGGAGGGCTGCAAGCACAAGTCATGGCGTAGCCCTTCCTCCCTCCCTGATTACCTCTCCTCTAGTAGATTGGTTTGGCACTGCTTAGCGAAGCTCTGCCGAATCAGCTCCACCACCACCGCCACCACACCGTCGTGCTACCGGCGAACCCATCTACCTCTCTGCTCACTCTTGCTGGATCAAGAAGGCGGAGATCTTCATCGAGCTGCACGTGTGCTGAACATGGAGGTGTCATCCGTTCGGTACTTGATCGGGAGTTCGTGGGACGACTTGCGGTTTGGATCGCGGAGACGTACCACTACATCAACCACATTCTTTAACGCTTCCGCTTGGCAATCTACAAGGGTACGTAGATCCAATCTCTCCTCTCATAGATGCTCATCTCCTAGATTGATCTTGGTGAAGCATAGGAATTTTTTTGTTTCGCATGCAACGTTCCCCAACAGTGGCATCATGAGCTAGGTCTATGCGTAGATGAGGTCTTGAGTAGAACACAAAGAGTTTTTGGGCGTTGATATTCAGATTGCTTCCTTCCTTAGTCTTTTCTTGGTTCAGCGGTATTCTAGGATGAAGCGGCTCGGACCGACTTTACTCGTACGCTTATGAGAGACCGTGTTCCATCGACTGACATGTGACTTTGTCGCATAAAGATGGTTGGCGGGTGTTTGCCTCTCCCACTTTAGTTGGATTTGATTTGATTAAGGCGGTCCTTGTAGAAGGTTGAAAAGCAATCTTCATATCATCGTTCTAGTTTTGCGTAGGTAAGAATCGTTCTTGCTAGATACCCATAGCAGCCACGTAAAACATGGAACAACAATTAGAGGACATCTAACTTGTTTTTGCAGGGTATGCTGTGATGTAATATGGCCAATTACATGATGTGATATATGTGATGTACGAGATGATCATGTTTTTGTATATAATATCATGACTTGCATGTCAATGAGTACGGAACCGACAGGAGCCATAGGGTTGTCTTTGATTATTGTATGACCTGCGTGTCAATCTTTAAGCGCTATGTAATGCTTTACTTTATCGCTAAGAGGTAGCAATAGTAGTATGAGCATGGTGGGCGCGACAACCCCAATGACGACACAATGATGGAGACCATGACGATAGAGATCATGGTGTCATGCCGGTGACGATGGAGATCATGCCGGTGCTTTGGAGATGAAGATCAAAAGCACAAGTTCATGGCCATATCATGTCACTTATGATTTGCATGTGATGTTAATATTTTCATGCACCTTATTTTGCTTAGGACGACGTTAGCATTATAAGGTGATCCCTCACTTAAATTTCAAGATGAACTGTGTTCTCCCTAAGTGTGCACCGTTGCGAAAGTTTGTCGTGCCAAGACACCACGTGATGATCGGGTGTGACAGACTCTACGTTCGCATGCAACGGGTGTAAGCTAGTGTTGCACATGTAGAACACTCAGGTTAAACTTGACGAGCCTAGCATGTGCAGACATGGCCTCGGAACACAAGAGACCGAAAGGCCGAGCATGAGTCATATAGTAGATATGATCAACCTGATGATGTTCACCATTGAAACCACCTTAACTCACGTGATGATCAAACTTGAGTTGGTGAATATGGAGAGCGTATTCGAAGTTATGGAGCATATGAGATGTTCGAGGAGTTGGAATTTATCTGTAAGAAGAATGCCTGGATCGATAGGTATGCGACCTTCGATAAGTTTTATGCTTGCAAGATGGAGGAGAACGGGTCTATCAGTGAACATATGCTCAGAATGTGTGGGTATTCGACCCGTTTGGCGGAGTTAGGGATGCCACTTCCGCCGGATGCAATCACTGACAGAGTTCTTCAAACATTGCCACCTAGCTACAAGAGCTTCGTGATGAACTATAACATGCGCGGGATGACCAAGTCAGTCGCCAAGCTCTTTACAATGCTGAAAGTTGCTGAGTCTGAAATCCAGAAAGAACATCAAGTGTTGATGGTCAATAAAACCACTAGTTTCAAGAAACATGGCAAGGGCAAGAAGGGTAACTCCAAGAAGGGTGGCAAACCAGTTGCTCCTCCAGTGAAGAAACCCAAGGCTGGACCCAAGCCAGAAACTAAGTGTTTTCATTGCAAGGGAACTAGTCACTGGAAGCGGAACTGCCCCAAGTACCCGGCCGACAAGAAGGCGGTCAACACCAAACAAGGTATATATGATATACATGTTATTGATGTGTACCTTACTAGCTCTCGTTGTAGTGCCTGGGTATTTGATACCGGTTCGGTTGATCACATTTGCAACTCAAAGAAGGACCAACGGAATAGACGGAGGCTGGCTAAGGATGAAGTGATGATGTGCGTGGGATATGGTTCCAAGGTTGATGTGATCACCGTCGGCATGCTCACTCTTTGACTACCATCGGGATTAGTGATGAACCTGAATAATTGTTATTTAGTGCCTGCGTTAAGCATGAACATTATATCTGGATCCTTTTTATTGCGAGACGGTTACTCATTTAAATCAGAGAATAATGGTTGTTCTATTTATATGAGTAATATCTTTTATGGTCATGCACCCAATGTGAGGGGTTTATTATTATTGAATCTCGATAGTGATGATACACATGTTCATAGCATTGATGCCAAAAGATGTAGAGTTGATAATGATAATACCACTTTCTTGTGGCACTGCCGTTTGGGTCATATTGGTGTAAAACGCATGAGGAAGCTCCATGCTGATGGACTTTTGGAGTCACTTGATTTTGAATCACTTGACACATGTGAACCATGTCTCATGGGCAAGATGACTAAAATGCCGTTCTCTGGAACAATGGAACGGGCGAGTGATTTGTTGGGAATCATACATACTGATGTGTGCGGTCCAATGAACATTGAGGCGCGTGGTGGATATCATTATTTTCTCACCTTTAGTGATGACTTGAGTAGATATGGGTATATTTACTTAGTGAAACACAAGTCTGAAATGTTTGAAAAGTTCAAGCAATTTCAGAGTGAAGTTGAGAATCATCGTAACAAGAAGATTAAATTCCTAAGATCTGATCGAGGAGGAGAATATCCGAGTTATGAGTTTGGCAGTCACTTAAGACAGTGTGGAATTGTTTCACAATTGACACCGCCTGGAACACCACAGCGTAATGGTGTGTCTGAACATCGTAATCGAACCTTATTAGATATGGTGCATTCTATGATGTCTCTTGCCGATTTGCCACTATCGTTTTGGGGTTATGCATTGGAGACAGCTACATTCACTTTAAATAGGGCACCATCGAAATCTGTTGAGACGATGCCATATGAACTGTGGTTTGGCAAGAAGCCAAAATTGTCGTTTCTTAAAGTTTGGGGATGTGATGCTTATGTCAAAAAGCTTCAACTTGAAAAGTTGGAACCCAAAGCGGAGAAATGCGTCTTCATAGGATACCCAAGAGAGAAAGTTGGGTATGCCTTCTATCTCAGATCTGAAGGCAAAGTGTTTGTCGCAAAGAACGGAATATTTCTTGAGAAAGAGTTTCTCTCGAAAGAATTGAGTGGGAGGAAAGTAGAACTTGATGAGGTTGTTAAACCTTCACTTCAACTAGAGAGTAGCGCAGCGCAAAAAGATGTTTCTGTGGATCCAACAATGGTTGAAGAGGAAGTTAATGATGATGATCATGAAACTTCGGATCATGTTGCTATTCAACCTCGTAGGTCGACAAGGACGCATACTGCTCCTGAGTGGTACGACAACCCTATCTTGGAGGTCATGTTGTTAGACAACAATGAACCTACGAGCTATGGAGGAGCGATGATGGGACCGGATTCCGAGAAATGGTTAGAGGCCATGAAATCCGAGATGGGATCCATGTATGAAAACAAAGTATGGACTTTGGAAGTATTACCTGAAGGGCGAAAGGCCATTCAGAATAAATGGATCTTTAAGAACAAGACGGACGCGTACGGTAATGTCACTTTCTATAAAGCTTGACTTATGGCAAAAGGTTTTTCACAAGTTAAAGGAGTTGACTACAATGAGACCTTCTCACACGTAGCGATGCTTAAGTCCGTCAGAATTATGTTAGCAATAGCTGCATATTTCGACTATGAAATTTGGCAGATGGATGTCAAAACAGCGTTCCTTAACAGTTTCCTTGAGTAAGAGTTGTATATGATGCAACCGGAAGGTTTTGTCGATCTAGAGAATGCTGACAAAGTTTGCAAACTCCAACGATCCATTTATGAACTGGTGCAAGCATCTCGGAGTTGGAATAAGCGCTTTGATGAGGTGATCAAAGCGTTTGGGTTTATACAAGTTTACGGAGAAGCTTGTATTTACAAGAAAGTGAGTGGGAGCTCTGTAGTGTTTCTGATATTATATGTGGATGAAATATTGTTGATTGGAAACAATATAGAAATGCTGGAAAGCATGAGGGAATAGTTGAACAAGAGTTTTTCAATGAAGGACCTAGGAGAAGCTGCTTTCATATTAGGCATTAAGATCTATAGAGATAGATCGATACGCTTGATAGCACTTTCACAATGCACATACCTTGATAAAGTTTTGAAGAAGTTCAAAATGGATCAGTCTAAGAAACGGTTCTTACCTGTGTTACAAGGTGTGAAGTTGAGTAAGACTCAATGCCCAGTGACTGTAGAAGATAGAGAGAAGATGAATGTCATCCCCTATGCTTCAACCATAGGATCTATCATGTATGTGATGCTATGCACAAGACCTGATGGCAGCCTTGCCATAAGTATGACTGGAAGGTTTCAAAGTGATCCTAGAATTTAGCACTGGCCTACGGTCAAGAATATCCTTAAGTACCTGAAAAGGACTAAGGAGATGTTTCTCGTTTATGGAGGTGATCAAGAGCTCATCGTAAAGGGTTATGTCGATGCAAGCTTTGGCACTGATCCGGATGACTCTAAGTCTCGAAACGGATACGTATATATTCTCAATGGGGGAGTGGTAAGCTGATGAATTCCCAAGCAAAGCGTGGTAGCTGATTGTACATGCGAAGCGGAGTACATAGCTGCCTCGGAGGCGCCGAACGAAGGTGTCTGGATGAAGCATTTCATGATAGATGTTAGAGTTGTGCCCAATGCACTGGACCCAATGACTCTTTTCTGTGACAACACGGGTGCCATTGCTCTGGTCAAGGAACCAAAATTTCACAAGAGGGCCAGACACATAAAGTGACGCTTCAATTCCATCCGCAATCACATCAATGAGGAGGACATAAATATTTGCAAAGTACACATAGATCTGAATGTCGCAAACCCGTTGTCTAAGCCTCTTCCACGGGCAAAACATGATCAACACCAGGACTGCATGGGTGTTCGATTCATTACAATGTAAATCACATAGTGATGTGAACTAGATTATTGACTCTAGTGCAAGTGGCAAACTATTGGAAATATGCCCTAGAGGCATTAAATAAAGTGTTTATTATTATAATCATTTATTGTCCATGCTATAATTGTGTTGATTGGAAACTAAATACATGTGTGGGCATATAGACAAACACTGTGTCCCTAGTATGCCTCTAGCAGGCTAGCTCATTGATCAAAGATGGTTAAGGTTTCCTGGCCATGGACATGAGATGTCATTTGATATCGGGATCACATCATTAGGAGAATGATGTGATGGACAAGACCCAAACTATAAACGTAGCATATGACCGTGTCAGTTTATTGCTACAGTTTTTCTACATGTCAAGTATATGTCCCTATGACCATGAGATCATACAACTCACTGACACCGAAAGAGTGCCTTGTGTGTATCAAACGTCGCAAAGTAACTGGGTGACTATAAAGGTACTCTACAGGTACCTTCGAAGGTGTCTTTTGAGTTGGCATGGATCAATACTGGGATTTGTTACTCCGTGTGACGGAGAGGTATCTCAGGGCCCACTCGGTAATACAACATCACAACAAGCCTTGCAAGCAATGTGACTAAGTATTAGTCATGGGATCTTGTATTAAGGAATGAGTAAAGAGACTTGCCTGTAACGAGGTTGAACTAGGTATAGAGATACCGATGATCGAATCTCGGGCAAGTAACATACCGAAGGACAAAAGGAACATCATACGGGATTAACTGAATCCTTGACATACTGGTTCGACCGATAAAGATCTTCGTAGAACATGTAGGAACCAATATGGGCATCCAGGTCCCGCTATTGGTTATTGACCATAGATGTGTCTCGGTCATGTCTACATGGTTCTCGAACCCGCAGGGTCTGCACACTTAAGGTTTAGTGATATTTGGTATAGATGAGTTATGTGTGTTGGTGATCGAAGGTTGTTTGGAGTCCCGGATGAGATCCCAGACGTCACGAGGAGTTCCGGAATGGTTCGGAGGTAAAGATTCATATATGGGAAGTTGGTGTTTGAGTTCCGAAAAAGTTCCGTGACCTGCAAGTGGTGTGACGGAGTGCCGGAAGTGTTCCTGGGGGTCCACCGGATGGGCCCATCTACTCCAAAGGGTCACATGGATTGTGAGAGGGTGCAAACCAGCCCCTGGTGGGCTGGCCACAGCTCCCACCTCAAGGCCCATGCGGCTAGAGGCTTGGGCTGGGCCAAAAGGGTGGGCTAGCCACCAAACTTGGTGGCTAAGCCACCCCGGCCGCCGCCCCACCTCCCTTGGCCGCCGCACCAAACCCTAGGGGAAACCCTAGGGTGGCCAGCCCCTCCTCTGCCCTATATATATGAGAGGGGAGGGAGGGATGCAAGCACAAGTCACGATGCAACCCTTCCTGCCTCCCTGATTACCTCTCCTCTAGTAGATTGGTTTGGCACCGCTTAGTGAAGCTCTGCCGGATCAGCTCCACCAGCACCATCGCCACACTGTCGTGCTGCTAGAGAACCCATCTACCTCTCCGCTCCCTCTTGTTTGATCAAGAAGGCAGAGATCTTCATCGAGCTACACATGTGCTGAATGCGGAGGTATCATCCGTTCGATACTTGATCGGGAGTTCGTGGGACGGCTTGCAATTTGGATCGCGGAGACGTACCACTACATCAATCGTGTTCTTTAATGCTTCTGCTTAGCGATCTACGAGGGTACGTAGATCCAATCTCTCCTCTCATAGATGCTCATCTCCTAGATTGATGTTGGTGAAGTGTAGGAATTTTTTTGTTTCCCATGCAACGTTCCCAAACAGCCGGGGACAGCAGGCCTCGGCGGGGGCCTCATGCTCTTGTCGTTGAGACAAACGCTCCCTCGACAGAGGATATGCCTTTAGTCCTTGTTGTCGAGCCCCAGGCTCCAGCGTGGGCACAACACATCGTCCGTTTCCTTCAAACAGGAGAACTCCCTGAGGAACAAGAGGAAGCACAGAAAGTAGCCCGCCGGTCTCATATGTACCAGTTCGTAGACAACGTCCTTAATAGAAAGAGGCTGAATGGCATGAAACTCAAATGCATTTCTCAGGAGGATGGCTAGAGTTGTTGGCAGAGATACATGGAGGCATATGTGGCTCCCACATAGGATCAAGAGCACTTACCGGAAAGGCATTCCGACAAGGTTTCTTTTGGCCCACTGCCCTCCAGGATGCAACTGCGTTAGTAACCAAGTGTGAAGCATGCCAGTTTCATTCAAAGAAATTACATCAACCAGCTCAAGCCCTTCAAACAATCCCTCTCTCCTGGCCGTTTTCGGTCTGGGGGCTCAACATCTTGGGCCCCTTTCCCCCCGCTGTCGAGGGCTTTTTTTTGAAAGGAAAACTATAAGGGAAGCCCCCATAGCGAGATTTTTTTAATAATAAGAACCCGAATTCGTGCCCGTGAGGACTTGAACCTGGGTGGCTGGGTTGTACATCCACTCCACTAGCCAACTGAGCTAGGCTCACTCCACTGCCGGGGGCTTTGAGTACTTGTATGTTGCAATCGACAAGTTCACAAAGTGGACGGAAGTGGAAGCAGTGAGAAAGGTGACAACACAGTCAGCCATCAAGTTCTTCAAAGGACTAGTCTGCCGCTTTGGTGTTCCCAACAAGATCATCACTGGCAATGGCACACAGTTCACGAGTCGCACCTTCATGTAGTATGTCCAAGACCTTGGCAGCAGAATCTGTTTTGCTTCCGTTGCCCACCCAAGGAGCAACGACCAAGCGGAAAGGGCTAATGCTGAAGTGTTGCGAGGCCTCATGACAAGAACTTTTGACAAGCTGCACAAGTGCAGAAGGCACTAGATTGATGAGTTGCCGGTAGTTCTTTGGTCAATCAGAACGACACCAAATCGAGCTACCGGCTAGAAACCCTTCTCCCTCGTATATGGGGTGGAGGTAGTTCTCCCCATGGAACACATATACGGGTCGCCTCGAGTGCTCGCTTATGATGAGCTCGAGCAAGAGCAGTTGCGGCAAGATGACGCGACACTCCTTGAGGAAGACCATCTTCAGGCTGCTGTGAGAACTGCGCGCTACCAGTAAGCTTTGCGCCGCTACCATAGCCGCACAATTAATGCTAGAAGTCTTGAGGAAGGCGACCTTGTTCTTCGGGAAGTTCAGTCCGCCAAGAATTCCGACAAGTTGACGCCAAAGTGGGAAGGCCCTTATCAGGTAGTACGAGTCACCAGGCCTGGCGTAGTTCTCCTGGAGACCGAAGATGGCATCTGAGTGAGCAACTCCTGGAATATCGAACATCTTCACAAGTTCTACCCGTGAGGCGCGGTTGCTGGGATCCCTGGCAACCACCTTTTGTACAAGTCTTGCCGCTGAAGCATGTAATCCTTCGTACAAAACCAGGCTCAGACCCTATGCGTAGTTGAATAAAGATAAGTGTTTTGCAAATCCCTATTGATTCTCATGTTTTTTTGTGTACATGTTTGTCTGAGATATTGCATTACACTTAATCCCGGCAAGAGCTAACGGACCGCCAAGGTTCCATATCCGTATTTTCTCTTCTTTATTTTTCTCAAAGGACAGAAGGTTACCTCGCGTGCAGCTTTGCCGGGGGGGGGGGAATGGTGGTATGGATACCTATGAGCGACGTCCCAAAAAAATCTTGCTGGAAGGAGTACGACAATGAAAAGATAAGTTGCAAAACCCCAAGTGAATTCTTGCTATGGAGTTATTCTCCGTGGGCGATTTTGACTTCTATATGGAAAACCTGCACGCAAAGGAACCTTGTTGCGATTGGTTGCATCCCTATTCTGTTTTGAGTCCACTCAACAGTCTAGGTGGCTGCACGGAAAGCATTAGGGTCTCTTGCCGGTGGCAGCCCCGCCTGCAAGCTGCTAAAGTCCCGCACCTAGCGCTCGCGGTAGAGGTGTGTGCGTCGGCAAGTTTCCAATCAAGCGTAGGATGAATGCATATAGAGAGAAATCAAACAAGGAGGATAACATAACAATTGTTCAAGGCATAACAAGTAATATTACATTGGTCTTGCCGAGATTCTAACATAAAATAAACTATTCTTGGCATGGATGGCGGCGAGGAGTAAGGCAGCTAATGCCGGCGATCGCCTTCAACCCGCTTGACCTGGCTTACCCTGTCGATGATGGGCGCGACAAGTTCCTCAAGCGCTTTGACGTCTACACCCTTCGGCAAGTGGTCGAGGACGTTGGAGAAGTTGATGCCGAGGTTCTTATATGCCACCTTGATGAGCATCTTGCGGAGAACGTCCTGGTAGAGCTTGCACGATTCGCTGGCCAGGTAGGATGACCGGTCGGAGTGAAGTTGGCCCAAGGCTCCAAGCAGGCAGTCCAAGAACATGGTGACCTTGGCGCTCATGGACACTCTGTTATCGGAGGAGTAAGTGGGGCCTTCCATACCCATGCCGGCCAGTTGGGTAGTAAGCTTCTCCGCAACGTCGATGAGCTTCTTGGTCCAGATCTCTACTCCCTGTACATAGTCATTGTGGACGGTAGCGGCGCTCTTGACCAGCTCCTTCTCATCATGCAGATCCTTGACCAAGGCCTTCTCACGGGTCCTAGTAGTCTCGAGAGTCTTGTTCAACATAGCCAGCTTCAGGCTTAGGTCATCAATGGACTCGCCGACCGAAGAAAGTTGCTTGATCTTATCGAATATGGTGACCTGCAACTCCATCATGCTAGCGAGGGCCTTGTCTCTTTTAGAGTTGAGTAACAAGACCTTCTTGCCGAGATCCTCAAGGTCGGCATCCAGCTTCTTCGCCCTCTCATCCAGCAAGTTCTTGGCGGCCTCCGCGGCTTCGGCAGCATCGGCGGCCTCCTTCAGCTTGCCGGCATGATCTGCAATTAGAGCCTCGAGCGTCTCCTTGTGCTTCCGCTCTAGCTCTCGGGTCCGTCGCGCGACAAGCTCCTTGAGCTCTACTTCCTTGCCATGAAGTTTTTCGGCAAGCACTTTCTCGCAGGTGACAAGGTCTTCCTCGTAGGCGTCGAGCCCGATGCGGCTCTCCGTCAGGCGAGCGTCCTCTGCGGCAGCCCGTTGCCTGGCCTCCTCCTGCGCCTGCTTGGCGTCGGACTGCTGCATATAGAGTTGGCTCCAGCCTTGGCTCAGTTGCACCTGGTCAATCTTCAGGTCCTGGGAATCTTGGGAGAACCAAGCCCGAGTTTCTTCGACGCGCTCCTGGAAGTTGGCCTTCGTCGCTTCCATAACTGCTGCCCTGGAGTCTAGTTTCTCCTTTTGGACATGGTGAAGTGCTTGGAGCTTCCGGAAGCTATCGCCCATGGTCTGGAGGACCTGCTCTTCTTGGGATTTGCTGCTGGCGTTTGGCTCATCGGCGATATCGAGCCCGGCGGCAGTGATCGCCTCCTCAACAAAAGCTTCCTCTTCTGGCGGCACCCCAGTGTTTGCCGTGCTGGGGATACTGACGAACAAGTTGTTGCCGACCTTGAAGTACCTGCTTGACGAAGGGGCTTCAGACATAGGCGACTGGTCCTCGATGGCCGTCTCCTCAGTAGCTGGGGGCTCAGTGGTCGGCATAGCGCCTGGCGCTCGTGCGGCAGGAATGCCGTCAGTACGACCACTGGCGTCCTAACCGGCTCTCTCGGCAGACTTCTTGGCGCCCCCTCCTTCTGCGGCAGCCTTGGCAGCCTCAGCACTAGCGGCCTCAGCGGCAGCGTTCTTGGCGGCTTCAACGGCCTCAGCGGCAGCATCCCTGCCAGTCTCCTCGATGACGGTGTCGATGTCCATGCCCTTCATCGAGGGAATGTCTGAAGGCCAAGAAAACAAACCAAACGAAGCTGAGGTGTAAGTTCAAGAAGACAGAAAAGACAAACATAATAAAGGGTACCTGTACCAACGACGGTTACCGACGAAGACCTGCCGGTGCCCGTACTTGATGGTTCTCCCTTGTCGCGATAAAGCGCACTGGAGGAAGTCCTTGCTAGTGATCCATCTCTGGGCGGTGTAGATGATGGAGGCGGCACATCAGGGATGGCCGCTAATGGTTCTCCTTGTCGCCGTCCTCCTACTGCACGTCCAGTGATGTCAGCAGTAAAGATGCACACCCCAGCACTTGCTAGCGAGAAGCGAGTAATGGGCTCACGTTGGGGGCTCTGCCGGGGGTGAGTCGAGGGCTGAATGGCCTCCGGGTTGATGATGGTTGTCCTTGGCGCACCTGAGGTGCTTGCCGATGACTCCTCAACCGTCGTGGTCCTCACCCTCTTCGCTACCCGTTACGCCAGTGTTTCCCATCCCTATGGAGGCAAGCCAAGGAAAAGCAAATGAGTAAAGTAAAACCAGAAATTGGAAAAGCAAAAGATTCGACAAGATCCTTACTACTCTTCATCTTCTCCCGAGCTAAGGGTAGAAAGGTCGAAGGCGACCACTGTCATGGTCCCCGTGGGAGGAGGTGGAGGGGTGCTCCTGGATCGCTTAGCCGCGGCGGGCGTGTGTTGCTCGTGAGCTTCTTGCCGCCATGCGGCCTTGCCGGCCGCCCCCTTGCCGGGGACTGCGCTGCTCGAAGGAACTTGGCGGACCGGAAGCCCAAAGGCGGCGCTCCGAAGGATGCGCCTCTTTCTTGGCACAAGGGACGAGGCCTCCTCGAGCAACTCCTCCTCAGCTGTGTCTTCGCCAGGGCAGCCTTGGGCGGATGTGCCGCTTTGCTCCTCAGCCGTCCCGCCCTGCTCAGCGAGATCTTCGTCTGATAGTGTTTCCCCTCCGCCGGCTTCGTATTCCAAGAAGCCGGCACTGCTGGCCTCCGTGGCAAGATCTGCTTCCTCCGTCCTGCTGGCGATGTACGCCATTTCTTCCTCGGTGGTGTCGCGGACGAGGCCATCTTCCTTGCGGATGGCCATCTCCACCAAGTTATCAAAGAATTTTTACGCCTACTCTATAGACGGCTCAATCTAGGATGCATCAAGACTATGGGAGTCAAACGTAGGCATCATGGTAATGATTCTACCTAAAGCAGAGTTGTTGCATAAGGGGACTATGTCTGCCGACAGCTCATGTACCACAACACTCCTAAAAAGCTTCTAGCAGAGAGCTCCGTGCTGCATAACGGCGAGGTTGTGGTTCAGCCCGGGGTGCAGCCTTGTGATATCCGCCACGTTTTGGAATTCTCAAGCTGGCCTCCCCTTATTCTGCAGGGGAGCAATGCGCCAGCGAAGGAAATCGGCGCCTATCATCTCTACGGTGAGGCTGGCGTTTCTGAGGCGGTGAATCCTAGTGGTCGTGACTATGAGCTTTCGATCCTAAGGGTCAAGGGCGCTCCAGTCATCGCCGTGCACCATCTTGGTCGCCACGCCAAGCAGAAAGGCTGGAATTTCTCCTCCCGAATCCAGCACCATTTGCCCCGCCACTCGTCCCACCTCTCGCAGTAGGCCCCGTCTGGGTAGACCTCCTTGGTTCCTTGCCGTGGAATCCAAGTGACGGCACCGGAATGGGCTGTGCCTTGTTGAATGTGGGGTGTTGGGGATATAACCCCACAGTATGACCCGCCCTAAGGGCTCCGGGTTATACCTGACAGCTCGTGCACCGGCCCAAGTGTAAGCCGTAGGCTTAGAGCCCAGGGCGCTTGGCGGCTCATAGGATGGGTCGGAAGGTGGCTCGGACAGAGAAGACCCGAGTGTGTAAGCCGCCCGAGGACAACTTGGACAGAGAAGATGGAGGAAGACTCGGATAGGCAATGAGAGTTGGTTATAACTTGTATGACCCGTGGTCTTGACCTCCTATATAAAGGTAGACCCGGGGCGACTTAGGGGTAGGTGATCGAGAACTAGGTCAAGCTTTAGCTCCCTTGTAATCGATACAACAAGCAATACAAGCACAAGAAGGACGTAGGCTATTACCTCGACATGAGGGGCCGAACCTGGGTAAATTCCGTGTCTCTCGATTCCGATCAACCCCTTCAAGCCGCCACGTAGTTGCGTCTTCGACCCGAACCTAAGTCCGTTCACCCGGACATCTGCCGTGACAAATCCACGACAGTTTGCACGTGGCCACGCACGGTGGTTTGTGTTCTTGAAGGGATCTCTCCCAAGGACTGAGAAGCACACAATTTTTCGGATAAAGAAGAGCCAATGCTAGTTTGAGATCATGCCTCATCCGAACTGGCTTTATCAGCTCGTGTCGCCACATGCTGCTCCACCTCTGTGCACCGTGGCCCCATCCGTCTCTCGCCTCCATCGCACGCTCGACTTGACAGTCCATTCCCCCATTTCTACAGCCCGCCATTTCAAAAATGACAGGACCAAGCCGCTGCCCCTGCTGATGTGAGCCGCCGCCGGCTGCTGCCGTGAGCCGCCTCCACCATGGTTCGCACTACCACCCGCGTCGCCGGGTCACAGGTGCTATCCACCCAATTTATTTTATCTATACATTTTGATTCCTTCGAAGAACAATTACTTCATCTTTGTAATATTTTTTATACAGGACAAATTATTCATTACCAAAGTGGCATCATATCGTGGAGATTGAGGTGCACCAACGTTGTTTGGCACCGGTGTCCGTACCGGCTTACAGCGCCACAGTCATCTCTCGTGGTCGCGCCGGCCCACAACGTCCGTGGCTGAGTCATCTATTCGCGCCGGCTTAGAATACCCGTGGCCGAGTCACCCATTTGTGCTGGCTTACAATGCCCATGGCTGATTCTCCCGTCCGCGCTTACAACACCACCGGCGACTCGCACGTCCATGCTGGCCTACAACACCATGGCCGTCTCTCGTGGCCGAACCGGCTTACAATGCCGTGGGCATCTCTCGCCATGCGCGCCGGCTTACAACACCGTGGCATCTTCCACAACAGCACCATCTTACAAAACCACGGCTGGTTTCTACGTCTACATGAACGCGCCGGTACCACTTGTGCTAACCCGGAATTATGAGCCGCCCAATGGACGCAATAAGCCACCGCATTCGCGATATAGTCTTCACTAACAACGCCGCAACTCACCGACCGCCTGGCTTGCAACGCCGTGGCCGTCTCTCGCAACCATGCTGGCTTATAGTGCCATGGTCGTCTCTCGCGATCATGTCGCAGCTGACTTCGACGTCTACATCAACACGCCAGCGGCCGAATACACCAGTACGAGCCGCCCAATTGACGCGCGTAAGCCGCTGCACACAGTTTGATCTACATCAACATATTGGTGAAGTGGTCGTCGATACGAGCCTCCCAACGGACAAGCACGCAAGTCACCGCTGTTACAGTTTGGTTCACTTCAACAACCAGCCGGGATGAAGCATCGACCTGATCATTCAAACAATTCATACGGGATCATCTATAACCCACCACGGTCAACCTCAACCATTAGTGGAGACTCTCAAAGCCGCATCTTCGAGTCAACTTAAGACTCGGGGGCCACAGACATGGTGAGACACATTTGGTCGTTTTCAACGTGAACCCCAGGTCTTTGCAAGAAAAAACCTCAATCCTGGATGCTATTACATTATTGGTGGATGATTAAAAGTTTCCCAAGAGGAGGAACCGCCGTGATGCACCATTCAAACATAGGTGCCTGAATTTATTTAGAGCTTCTATCGTTCCTTCATACAGGATGGCGGCTTACAAGATGGCGACTTACAAGAAGAATTCACAAATATTCTAGTTGACATGTCAACTGCGACTGCTATGGGCGGCTTCTTACCTTCGGGTATCGCTTCTAACGCCTTATCGGCCGGCTTTATGCCAAATCTTCCGGCTAACACGATTAGCCGCGGGCTGAGGGTGGCTTCTTACCTTCGAGTATCGCTTCTAACGCCTTATCGACCGGCTTTATGCCAAATCTTCTGGCTACCACGATTAGCCACCGGCTGAGGGCGGCTTCTTACCTTCGGGTATCGCTTCTAATGCCTTATCGGCCGACGTTTACGCCAAATTGCTGAAGGGGGCTTCTTACCGACGGTATTGCTTCTAACACCCTATCGGCCGGCTTTATGCCACCTTCCGGCTAACACGATTAGCCGCGGGCTGAGGGCGGGTTCTTACCTTCGGGTATCACTTCTAATGCCTTATCGGCCGACGTTTACGCCAAATTGCTGAAGGGGGCTTCTTACCGACGGGTATCGCTTCTAACACCCTATCGGCCGACTTTATGCCAAATCTCCATCTAACACGATTAGCCATGGTTGTCTAAGGGGGCTTCCCACCTCCAGGTGTAGCTTATCTAACCCTAACAACCGACGTTCGCGCCATATTCCTGATGGTGGCTTCTTACCTCCGGGTATCGCTTATAACACCTTATCGGCCGACTTTATGCCATCTCCGGCTAACACAATTAGCCATGGTTGTCAAAGGGGGCTACTCACCTCCGGGTGTAGCTTATCTAACCCTAAACAACCGGCGTTCACGCCTAAAATGTTGACAAGTCAAAACATTGCATCATGCATTGCATCATACTTTGCATCATACATTGCATCATATTCACATGACATATCATGACCGGCTTATCCAGCCGGGTCAGAGCAAGATTATGAAAGAAGGAGCAATGTTATAACATCTCTGGGTTATGCTTCTTTCAAGCCGCCATCACAACAATGCAGAATATATTTTGTCTTGTTTATTTGTGCAGGTTTTATCTCTTAAGATGAGCCACCATTAGTACTCTGCAAGAGCAAATGGTTCTTTAATAGCCAACTTGGCTGGATCTTCATGGTTTATCATAACCAGTACTAAATGATTAGGGTTTTTCAAAGCCAGCTTGGAGAATTCATTATTTTTCGAGAGCCGCACCATCAGATATAATGCCGTGTCATCTAATTAACCGGTTCTTAGATTTCTTCAATTGTGCTCTGTGGTAATCTACAACACTCATGGATTTCTACAATATACATTTGCCGGGTTACATCACAAACCACAAGCAGGGATTTCATGTCAAAAACAAAGGAATTATTCCAGGATATTCATGTCGGGTTATATTACAACCACGGTCAAAGATTCAGTCAACAAGTTGTGGTGACTCATATTATTCTCACACAGTCCCGAGTCGCCACAGGCAGACAACCTGGCACTTGGGGGCTATAGTATTCAGCTGTTCCAACACATTAAGAGATTCAAATTGAAGACCCTGTGCATCACGTTCTGATGAGCCGACCCTTGGGGGCTACGCCATCTTCGGCTAACATGATTATCCACGGTTATACAGGGGGCTTCCTACCCTCTGAGTGAGGCTTATTAAAACCTCTCGGCCGATTCTCGATCCAAGCAAAAGTTTCCTGTCCACACGCCGGGAAGATACCATATTTTCAGGTTACGGTTTTAAGCCGGCCTCCCAAAGGTGTAAAAGTGTGTTTACGGATACAAGGACATAAGCTACAAAGAATCGGAAAAGGCATACAACAGGGAAGGACAAGGAAGATGGCAGATTTAAAGCCGACCTTTTTCATATAAGCACGATGGCACAAGTTTAGCAAGAGCAAAAGTTACGGCTAGTCTGTTACAAATGCCCTCTATGGAGCCCAAAATATCGATCAAGTATTGAGACACCATACGGTGGGTCACGGAGAGCCGGCTATTACAAAATTTCTATACATGATCAGCTGGCTAGCGGGTCATCCTGCTCCGGTTCTTCGGTTGCCTTGGTCTGGAGATTGTCCAAGTCCCAGTTGCAGTCGGTTAGAGCTGCAAAACTTCCTTCTTCAAAGAAAGGGGACGGGTCAAGGTCAGAGGCAAAGAGGTTCTTACTGCGGGCGGGTGTCAAGTCTTTACACTCATAAAGCGGGCCACGAATCCTCTTTTGGTCGGCATCGTAAGCCGCCTGATAAGTTGCTAAATCAACCTCTTCTGCTAAGATGGAGGCTAGAGTCCTGGAGTCCTTCATACACCGGGTATAATCACCTTCCGTGAATTCAGAGCCGTCATCCTTCTTAGAGGGAAACCCATCCATTATGTCAGCCGGACTAAGTTCCGGAGCGAAAGCCAAAGCCCGGCTGATGCTTGCAATTGCCCCTTGCCGGGTGGCTGATTTCTTCAGTTCGGCGATTTGCTTCGGCATAGTTGAAAAAAGTTCCAAAAGCCCTTTGAGAGTTGAAGGGATCTTATCTTTGTACTGCACGGCTTTGATGGTGAACATTGCACCGCAGTAGAGTTGCTCCGTCAGAGTATAGATGGCTTTCGAAGGTAGCAGACTATCGGAAGCTAGTTGGCGGCTCCTGGGACCTGTGTAAGTCGGAGGTTTCATGATAAGTCGCCAGCACAAGCGTTTAAATGCCAATTGAGTGAAAGTGGTCGAAGACTCACCAAAGAGGGCGGCTGTCATTTTGGCGATGTGGCGTTTCAAAGATTGAAGCTCCTCAGATACGATCATCAGCCGCTGATCAGCAGCATCCGCCCTCTTAGTCAAAGTAGCCTTCTCAGACCTGGTAGACTCCTTGAAAGCCGTGAAGTCGACCTTGATTTTAACCAACTCCTCAGATAGGAGCCGACATTTTTCACCTGCAGCACTCCGAGCAGCTTGTTGAGTATCCAAACCGACTTTTAAGTTGGCCAATTGTGACATGGCTTCAGTTAAAGTTTCCTGTGACATATCAAAGCATAGAATAAATGGGCAAGTCTCAAACAGATTGCAAGCGATATGCATGACTCTTGGGAGCTAATGTCTATTTCAGAGGTTCGACATGAAAAGTCCTCACTCAACCTTTGGAAAGATTAAGCCGGCCCTTGGGGGCTATAAACTGGATTTTCTAAGGAGGATTATGAAAAGTCCCGACTCAACCTTTGGAAAGATTAAGCCGGCCCTTGGGGGCTATAAACTGGATTTTCTAAGGAGGATTATGAAAAGTCCCGACTCAACCTTTGGAAAGATTAAGCCGGCCCTTGGGGGCTATAAACTGGATTTTCTAAGGAGGATTATGAAAAGTCCCGACACAACCTTTAGAAAGATTAAGCTGGCCCTTGGGGGCTACGTCAGGATATAAGGAGAAGAAAGGAATACCTCATATTTCTTCTTCATGAGGTTAGCTAGCTGGAGCTTCAGATCCCGGCTTGTGGATAGCCGGTCCATATAGCTAGCATGAAGGTCCTCGGCTGTCATCTTCTCCAGAGCAGAGGGTTGAAACTCCAATTTCCTTGAAGCTTCAGCCGGTTCTTTATGCTTGGTCAGCACGTGAGCCAGGGGGAGTGAAAGCCAGTGCCAGTAACCGCAACGTCCGGAGCGGTGGTGTCTTTGTCCACTTGGACAGGGCTCGGCGGCCTGGAAGGGTCCCTTGGCAGGCTCTCTGGGGTGACATCGTTAGCCGGCTCCTGATATGTTGCGGGGGGATCCACGGCCGGCCGCGACTCATCCGGCTGGACATGCTCCGGCTCTGGGTAGAAGGGCCAAGGGAGTACTTGTTGGTCTTTCGGCACTTGGCTTGAGCCGTGAAAAGCATGAAAGTCAGAACCCAAAGGTTACAGCCGCTGAGAGAACTGAACACAAGATTAGAGGAAGCACTTACAACAGATTAATCTTGGGAGGCGACAGGGCGGTTGCCGAAGAGTCGCCAGAGGACGGTGACCTCTGAGAGACTATTCAGAAGTGATAAGACAATGTTGAGATTGCAAAGGTAAAGCTAAATCAAGTAGAGATGCATACCTCTGCGAGGCGCTTCTTCAGAACCGGAGAATTCGGTAATCCAGACATAAGATCGGTAGAGCCGGCGCTCCGGGTCTGAGGACGTTCGGCCTGTTGTTGCTTTTTCAAAAGAAATTGAGGATCCAGATAAGCAAGAGGATGAGAAAGAGGAACTTTTCCAATAACCCGCCGTGGGTTCTGGGGGACAAAATATTCTGAGCCGGAAGAAATATAGATTACCTCAGGAGTGTTGGCGTGGCTTGTCTCTACGTTATCCTGTGAGTCAAGCAGGTGTTAGTAAAATGAAAGAACAACATCAAATAAAATAGCCAAGATTTTACCTCTGAACTGAACGACTGGGACGATTCAAACCATTCCTCTTGTGGGGCGGTCTTCTTGTGCTTCTTAACTGGGCGTTCTTCTTGGTTTTCTTCAAAGGAGGGACATACTCCTTCTTCCAGAAATCAGAGTCAGCCTGGAAAAGTAATATGGTTAACGGTAATGTAATTGGCAAAATATGAGTGAACCAAGAGAAAAAGGGTGTGAAGAGTCGCCTTACATTTGGAGCAGGATTAATGACACTAAAAGGCGCTAGCCCAATAGCGCTGCAAGTCTCGGATGTCTCATGAACAAGACTCCGGATAATACTAGTGATATCATCTTCTGTTATGGTGGACTGGCTGAAGCATAACAAACCATCATACTTGCCTTGGTATTCGCACATGAGGCGGCTTCTATGGCTTAAAGGCATAATCCGCCAGGAAACGCAGCAGCGGATCAAGTCTAGTCCGGTCAAACCATTGGCCATGAAGGCTCTGATCTTGGCGTGAGCCGGCTCATAACTTGTGCGCTTAGAAGCTGACAGTCGGCCAAGAAGTTCAGAAGTTGTCTTAAGCCAGGAGGGACGATAACCCGACAGTGGACGCTCGCCCTTCGGGGAAGTATCCTTGCAATAGAACCAGGTCTTATTCCAGTCTTTCAGATGACTCGGCATCTGCATAGCTGGAAAGGTAATATCCCTGCGCCTCTGGATAGAAATTCCACCCAGCTCTAGACTCGGGCTGACTTTCACCTCGGTTTGCCGGTTCGCGTAGAAGAACTCTCGGAACAAGCCCACAGACGGCTTGATTTGCAAATAAACTTCACAGAGCACTTGAAAGTTGCATATGTTTGATACGGAGTTGGGGGCGAGGTCTTGAGGATGGAGGTTGTAGAAGTGAAGGACGTCGCGGAAGAACCTTGAGCCGGGGGGCATGAACCCACGTTCAATATGATCAGAAAAAACAACCACCTCGCCTTCCTATGGAATGGGCCTCAATTCATCACCTGGGACCCGCTAATGGATGACCCCTTTGGAAGGAAGAGTGCCCGCGTGTACGAAATCCATCAGGAACTCCTCCGTAATGCAAGACCCGACCCAGTTGCAGGAATTGGATGCGTGAGACATTGCGGCGGTTTAAAGACTGTGAAAATCAAACACATCGAGTCAAGAAAAGGCAAAGTATCTACGGGCGACTTACGACCTTAAGACTCTACAGATGAGGCGCCATGATCCGGCTGATGAGAGCCGGAACGGCATGGCGGGTCAACATAGCAAGAAGACGGAGTAAAATTTGGCTAAGTCCTAAAAACAGGTTTCGCAAAGTGCCGCTATGATCATGGATCTACAAAATCAGGGAAATACTTCTATTTTCAGACCTAAGAATGAACTAGCGAAACAAGGAAAACCTAAAATGACAAAACGGAGCCACGACGGATCTACACAGTATTGAGGACCGCCCAGTACATAGCGGCATGGTGAGGACAAGTTATCGTTCAAAGTTCATGCACAAGACGTGGACGACATTGATGGAGCCCGAATTTCAAAACGGCAGCGGCGGAGCTTCCGCGAAAAACCCTACCGGAGCCTTTACGGATCTAAGGGGAGAAGAGTTTACCGGCGTTGACGCGATGAATACAGAAGGGACTCTAGTTCGCAACAGGTTGATGCAGCGACCCTGTCGATGGTGAAACGGAGACGACGCCGGAGCAGGAGGCGATAGAAACAGCCGCGTCGAGAGGAAGAAAATGATAGAGCGAGCGAGAAGAGAAAATGCCGCCCGGGGCAGTCCTATTTAAAAGAAATAAAAATGGAATGGGCGCGAGAATCCAGGCGATAGAAACCATCCAACCGAGGTGGACGCCTCGATTTTCGGGATGGCCATTTAATAAAGGGATTTGGTGTATACGTCGGCGAATCTTTTTGCAGGGTTGGCATGACGTCACGACGGGTCATTTCCGGGTGACTCGCCGAGGAAGCAAGAAGAAAGGATGAAGTGAGCAAGCTCAAATCAACCTGGGGCCTAATGTTGGGGATATAACCCCACGGTATGACCCGCCCTAAGGGCTCCGGGTTATACCTGACGGCTCGTGCACCGGCCCAAGTGTAAGCCGTAGGCTTAGAGCCTAGGGCGCTTGGCGGTTCATAGGATGGGCCGGAAGGTGGCCCGGACAGAGAAGACCCGGGTGTGTAAGCCGCCCGAGGACAACTTGGACAGAGAAGATGGAGGAAGATTCGGATAGGCAATGAGAGTCGATTACAACTTGTATGACCCGTGGTCTTGACCTCCTATATAAAGGTAGACCTGGTGCGACTTAGGGGCAGGTGATCGAGAACTAGGTCAAGCTTTAGCTCCCTTGTAATCGATACAACAAGCAATACAAGCACAAGTAGGACGTAGGCTATTACCTCGACGTGAGGGGCCAAACCTGGGTAAACTCAATGTCTCTCGATTCCGATCAACCCCTTCAAGCCGCCACGTAGTTGCGTCTTTGCCCCGAACCTAAGTCCGTTCACCCGGACATCTGCCGTGACAAATCCACGACACGAGGAGTAAAGTAGTGGTAGAAAAGAGCGGTGCTAGGGACTACTCCGGCAAATCACAAAGATGATCGAAAACTAACATGCACGTCACGACATTCGGCATAAATTCCAAGGGTTGGTAGCCGTAAGTGAACATGAGGTTGTTGAAGAAATCCGAGAAAGGGGGCAGAGCCCACAGTAAAAATAATTGACAAAGAAAGGATATTTGCTAGGGCCGCTCTCGGAAGGGCCTGGACTCATGCAGGTGGCAGGATGCGCCGTCGTCCCAGTCGCCCACATCCACTGGTATCGCTCCTTCAGAGCGTCCACATCAAGCCCCGACGGAAAGACGATGTGCTCCTTCCGCATCCTCACCAGCTTGTTCTCCGGGACGACCTCTACATCCTTGGCCTTCCTAGCCTTGGGTGGCATGGTGGCTATGGGGGTGGGGGCTGAAGACGGAGAGGGCGTGGGGACGTGGATGAGTGGTAGGAGCTCTATTTTGGGCTCAAGGAAGAAGGCGACGACGGTTCTCAGATTGGGAAAGACAAGAGGTAAATGAGCAGTGCCTCTACAGTTTCCTCTTTATGGGGAAGGCGTGGGGTAGCCTCTTTACTAAAATAATATAGAAACGTTTCGTGGGCGCGCTGGTGTAATGGCTGTGCCGTGCACGTATCCCACGTCCCGCGTTCAATGGACATCGTGGGGAAGCGCAACAAGCGCAATGATCACAACTGCAAGGCCCTACCATGCATGCACGTGCACTGTTTGGGCCTAGCCCAACAACGCATCACACCGGGTGTGGCCCAGGCCCAGGGGCTCCTGTCAGTGCACTAGAGTTTTGGGCTCTCTAGTGCCCCTTAATCGTGCAGGGGCAGTAGTAGCCACCCTGGCGAGAAGGCCCAACAGGGACTTGCCAGGTACAAGCACAGAAGAATCAAGACCCCTAGCGAGACCTTGTCGGGGTAGCTATCGAACCCTCAGGCAAGGCAAAGCACCGGCAAGCTTCAGCAAAGCGAAGCCCCGACAAGGCCCCACCAGCGCACAGGCCAGGTGTTGCCTCGCCTGGGCATGTGTCACAGCGGCGGCGTTGGAGGGGGCTAAGCGGTGCCGATGGGACGGGCTCCTGTCCCGTCCCATAGACGGACAGAGATGCCTGGCGGTGCATTAAATGTGCCTGTCCTACTCCGTCAGTGTTAGGTATGATAGCGCTATAGCTCTGTACACCCCGTGTACGCACTGTACATCACTATTAGGATCCCCTTTAGAGTATAAAAGGAGGCCCAAGGCGATACGGTAGAGGACCTTTTTTTGGGACTTTTGGACTCTTAGTCTTGGGACCTTCTAGCTCAAACGCATGGCAGTGGCTCATAGCGCTCTTGTAGCTACAACCCTAAGAACGCCCACCATACAACCAAGCACGAGTAGGGTTTTACACATCCTTGTGGCTCGAACTTAGGTAAAATCCCTGTGTGCTCTTCATCAGACCTCTTCTTTGTGCGAGCCTTCTCCCCCACCAAACTGAAAGGGGTCCCTCTGATCCCATAGGTGCTCATTCCCCATGACAGAGGGATGCATGTCCTCGAATGAAAATAATACATCTTTGCATACGAAATCATAGCAAACAGATGTAGTAACATCCAAATCAATAATATCAGATTTAGTAGCAAGTAAACATCCACTCTTAAATTTTATTTCAGATGCAACAGTAGATGATGGTTTATTAGGGTTATGATGTTGCTCAAATTCCTTTGCTACAATCTGATTTTCACTCTTATTTAGCTCCTGTTTTGCTTTACTAGCTCTAGCAATGTCATCTTTCATAATATGTTCGGGACACATAGTAAGCAAAGTTATATTTTGATCCTTATGCAGAAGAGTATAGTGATTTGTCCTACCATGGTGTACATAATTTTTATCAAATTGCCATGGTCTACGAAGTAAAACGAAACATGCTTGCCTGGGTACCACATCACAATCAACATAATCAGAATATGTAGCAATGCTAAAATGCACACGAACAATACGTGTTACCTTAACCTTGCCACTGTTGTTGAACCATTGGATGTAATAAGGATGAGGATGTGGTCTGGTTGTTAGAGACAGCTACTCCACCATCTCCATGCTACCAGGTTATTGCAACTCCCTCCATCGATGATGATGCAAACAAAACACTCCTTCACAACTCCCTTTGTATGGAACAAGTTGTGCCTCTGGTTTTTCTCAGCCTGTGTAACCTGCACACCCAGTACACGTTGAGCAACTAAACTTTCATACCTGCCCGCATAGTCAACATGCATGTAGTGTGTCTCTGATTCAATATCCTCGACACCATGTTCTTCACTCGCAATTAGAGCCAAAGTCTCCTCATCACAATCACTAGCAGAGGCATATCCACCATCCTCAGTAACAATCATCACATGCTTGGAAGGGCATTCTCTCGCATAGTGACCTCCACCCTTGCAACAATGACAAATAAACTCATGTGTTTGCATGTACATGCCATGGATGAAGAAGAGCTCTATGCAGGCCACGAAGGTGTGCCATTGCTAGAGGCTGGTGGTGGTGCTTGTTTTCTTGTATCTCTGTTGGAGTTGCTGGCTGGAGGAAGTGGTGATGTAGTAGGACGCGTGGAAGTAGATGATATACGTGGTGTCCATGATGAAGATTGTCCCGCAGAAAAATTAGTTCTCGCCATTGCTTGTCGATCCCACACTTCACGTTTAGCTTTGCAAGCAAGATGGAATAAATGAGTGATAGTATTATACTCCTTATACTCAAGAATAGTCTGAATCTCTCTATTTAATCCACCCATTAAATGTGCAAGCATAGTTTCATTCTCCTCAACAATACCACATCTAATCATGCCAGTTTGTAATTCCTATTAATATTCCTCTAGAGAATTTTTTCCTTGTCTTAAATGCTTCAAATTTTGAAGCAATTCACGTTGATAATATGGTGGAACCCAACGATTACACATAGCAGTTTTCAAAGCAGCTCAAGTAGTAGGGATATTATCATCATATATTCTACAATGTTTAGACCACCAAACATAGGCAAAACTAGTGAATGCACAAACAACAGCAGCAACATGTCTATCCTCAGGAAATTGTTGGCATGTAAAATGTTGTTCTGTTTCTAACTCCCAAGTAAGATATATATCAGGAACATATGTACCCTCAAATATCAGAATATTCAATTTAAGCTTAGGGAGATGGTCATGATCCCGTACCTGAGGGGGCGGTGTAGCCCTGCTATTGCGATTGTATCCATGTGGACGACCTGGTGCATGTGGTGGTGGTTGCCCCTGGGGTTGATATGGAGCAACCTCTCCCTCATTATCGTAATCACCACCATAATCCTCATTCTGCTCAAGGATAGTAGCAGCAGTAACCACACAAGCCACCGCAGTAGCAGGAGTATCAGTGGCACCAGTATTTTGGCATTGGTCAAGAGGCACACACCGCGCTCATCATTGGAGAGGGACAATAGCTGCATCTGGTGGTGGTAGACAGGCAAGCACCTCATTGAACTTGGAGTCCATCTTGATGTTGAATGTCGTCTCCAAACCATCTAACTTCTCCATGGCCTGTCCAAGGCTAGTCATGAAGTCTTGTACTTGGTCAGCCATCATCTGCTGAATTTATCATGGAGCTCTTTGTTGGTCATGCTGTCCCAGTCAATTTCGTCGGCTTGTGATACTGGCATGGTTAGGAGCAATATGAAACATGCAATAATATGAAACCTACAGACTACTAGGAAGTGGTGGTGGTGGTGGTGGTGTGTCACTAATCCGTCAAGCGAATCTCAAATTCTTACCAGTTCTTACCCAGCAGAAGGCGGTGATCGGCAACCGTTGTAGTCAAAATTCTCAAAGCTTGGGTAGAGTGATTGCTAGGTGGTTTCAAACACATGACGTAGATGTATGTGGAGCTGGGATGACTTATAATATGGTAGCAAAAGGGGTCAGAAATAATCAATTCAGAGATGCAAAGTTGAATAAACGCTCAATGACGGTACTATGCTGGTCCTAGGCTAGACCGTGCTAGATAAGCGAGCCTAAAACACTAAAAAATCACGATGTTGCACGTAATCAAGGGAAGAGTGCACTCTGAATTATTATTTTCGTTTTTTTGGTGCCTCTTTTTTTGCGCTATTTTTTGCTCAGAAAATCACTATAATGGCGAGTGTCTCAAAACTCTTCCCAAGTCGTATAAACAAGATATACATAGAAAAGTTTTGACTTATTTTTTACGGGAGCAATTCTTGGCTATGACGACCTATAAAATGCGACAAAAATCACTATGAGGGTGAGTGTCTCAAAACGCTCCAAAAAGCCTAAAAACAGGACAGGGAAAAATATTGTCACCTGCCAAAGTTTTCGCCTAAAAACTGCTCTGAAAAGCATGCCTGACTTATTTTTTTTCCAAAACCTACCCAGGTAAGGAAACGCGAAACCGAAAAAAAGGATCTCGAAACTAAACCTAATATGTTAAGGACTCCAATTGGTGGCGGATAAGTGTTGGGATATGTGGACAACAATTGATGGAGGTGGTGGGTGGTGATATATGGCAAGGTTAACAACGATGGTGGGTGATGGTATATGGCAGCGGTGATGATGGTATATGGCGGCGGTAATGATGGTGGTGGATGATGGTATATGGCAGCGGTGAAGATGAAGCGGTGGCGGCATGAAAACTTGTGAATAGAACTCGAAACTCTAAAAGACTAGATTCTAAGACCAGCAACCTCACACTATGATGCAACCACAAATTCAACAAAGCAAACGCGAGACAGAAAATTGCAAAGGCTCAGATTAGTTCGGATATGAAGATCTAACTCTAATTTTTTGTGGACTTTAGGTATGAAAAACATATGCGAATTTTTCCCTATCTTTCAATGAGATGTGGCTATCATTTTTGGTAGAGTCAACTTTGACGACCCAACTATGAATGTGCGAGGACATCGCACCTTAGCAATCGCTAAACCAACTTCGAGAGGTTATTGACCACGTCGGAGCATGATCAACCTGACCACGAGGGTCTATTTCCTACACGAAAATGAAGAACAAGCAAGAAACTATTGAAATCTGGATATTGCGAATATAAGAGGAACACTTTATTGATGGAAGTGGGGTTCTGTGACACCATTGTCTGGTCGTGGAACACAAACAAAGGACGCGAAGTTGCAGCTATGGAGTACCTATAATCTAAACAAAACCCAAGTCTAAATGGTGCCCTATGGGATCTATATATAGGGGAATATAGGAGGAATTTTGTGACCCCTTGGAGGAGGGGTCCGAAACCGACCCTAACTCTCTTTCCCCACACATACGGACTCGAAAACAGCCTAGAAAGTGATATTTTGAAATTACATGGGCTTGGACCAAAAATAAGGTGACACAACAAATATAATAGCCTATGGACGAAATTAATGAAGTGGCATCTTGTATATGTCATCCAAGACTTCAAGCTCTCCTTATGGTGGCTTCAAAGTGCGAAAATCACTTTGGAATCTCCATTGTTCTTTTCCGCGCGCGCACCTTCTTCTCCACACTTGTTCCTGCTCCAATGGCCATCTTTCTTGTCCATGGTAGGTCCTTCATTCATTAGTGATACAAAAGTATCTAACTTAGACAACATCATATGTTCATGAACATTAGAAGGATCTCCAAGAAAGGAAAGTACCCGGTAATTCAACTAGCGTGCGCGAACTCTAGTAACTGGTCCAGTATGGATAGCAGTAGGGGATGTGGGTGTAACAATGTTATTGATGTCCTCATTAGGGGGGCGAAGACGAGGTTTGCAGCCCACGGGGGCTAGGTCGGGGGCGGCGACCACCGCAGGGTCTATGGGAGGGCGGTGGCCGTCGTGGCTTGTGGGCATGGCTCGAGCGAGACAGCCCGTCTGGCGTCGGGCGTACGTGCGGCGGGTGTTAGCCATAAGGTCGCTTATGGAGGAGCTTGGGCAGGGCTAAGGAACAATGGCACTCCCCTACCTGGCGCGCCAAATTTAGGAATCGGGGCTCTAGGGACCAAAGAATCTTAAAACTATGGGGTGCGCTTTGTTGCTGGCCCTATTCTGCCTATGAGCCTATGACGATGCTCCGGCGAGCAGGTGCTAAGGAAGAAGAACATGGATGCAGCGATTACCCAGGTTCGGGCCACCTCGTCATGTAAGACCCTACTACTGCTTGTCTGAATTGCTTAGAGAGATGAGAGGTTACAAAGGTGTGTTCTTGCTTGCTACTTATTCCCTGCTTCTACAACAACACCCCCTCACTCTTATACTGGCCTTGGTCCTCTTCCCCCCAAAATCCCAAGGTGGGAAGGGTTGCCACAGCGGACCATCTGAAGGGGGACAAGGTCATAGTCTATCCTGACAAAAGCAATCTTCGCCTATGAAAGCTCGCTGTAGTGACGTGCCGGTGGGCTCGAGGATGACCGCCGTCATGACGAGCCCCCATCCTTGGTCTTCTTTCACCAAAGGGGACACCTTTTGTAGATCTCTTTGGGAACCGGTGAGCTCGCCTCGCTCCCTTAGCATAAAAGAGGAAAAATCCCTCCATCCGCTCCGGCTGACATGGCTCCTAGCATCGCTTGGCGCGGCTCGCGTCAACCACGTGAGGGCACATGACCGGGCGGCTCGGTGGAGGCCTCTGTGGCGGTCTCGGGAGGCGACCTCGCGTAGGGGCTCTATGGGATCCTAGCTTTGCTTGTTGTTGTGTCTCTCGTGAGGCAAGGGACCCCGTGGGGGTCCTTCTCGTGGATTCTTGGGATGGGCCACCATGGGCTTCCGACCCATGATGCGCCCTGGCCCATAGGCAGGCGGGCCTGGGTACCCCCCAGTTCCAGGCCCGGTAGTCACTAATATTGCAACTGAACCAGTATCAAATACCCAGGCGATACTTCCGGCCCTAGTAAGGTACACATCAATAACATGTATATCAAATATACCTATGTTGACGTTGCTAGCCTTCTTATATGTCAAGTACTTGGGGCGGTTCCGCTTCCGGTGACCGTTCGCCTTACAATAGAAGCACTCAATCTTGGGTTTGGGTCCAACATTGTGTGTCTTCATTGGAGCAACAACTGGCGTGCCATTCTTGATGTTTGCCTTCTTTCCCTTGCCCTTCTTGAAACTACTGGTCTTATTAACCATCAACACTTGATACTCCTTCTTGATTTCTACCCCCAACATAAAACATCACGAATAGTGCACGAGTCATCTTATCCAACCTTTGCATGTTATAGTTCATTACGAATCTCTAGTAGGTTGGTGGCAGTGACTGGAGAACTCTATCAATCACTGTCTTATCTGGAAGATTAAGTCACACTTTATTCAAGCTATTGTAGCACCCGAATATTTTGAGCGCATGCTCACTGACTAAGCTATTCTTCTCTAGCTTGCAGGAAAAGAACTTGTCAGAGGTCTCATACCTCTCAATACGGGCATGAGCCTAAAATACATATTTCAGCTCTTGGACCATCTGATATGTTGTGTGGCATCCAAAACAACTTTTGAGCCTCAATTCTAAGTCGTAAAGCATGGCGCACTGAACTATCAAGTAGTCATCATAATGTGCCTACCAAACATTCACAACATCCATAGACGATGCTGGAGAGGTTGGCACACCGAGTGGTGCATCAAGGACATAAGCCTTCTGTGTAGCAGTGAAGACAATCCTGAGATTATGGACCGAGTCTTCATAATTGCTTGCATTATCTTACAACTTAGTCTTTCTCTAGGAACGTATTAAATTCATTGGAGCTATAGTGTGAGATATTGATCTACAACATAATTTGCAAGGACACTTAAACTATGTTCATGATAATTAGTTCACTTAATCAAATTACTAACAAACTCCCATTTAAATCAACATCGCTCAAGTTGCCTAAGTGATACATGATACAAATTCACCAACCCAAGTCCGATCATCACGTGAGATGAGATGTTTTCAATGGTGAACATTTCCATGTTGATCATATCTACTATATGACTCATGTTCGACTTTTCGGTCTACCGTGTTCTGAGGCCATGTCTATACATGCTAGGCTCTTCAAGTTTAACCCAAATATTCTGCATGCGTAAAACTAGCTTACACCCGTTGTATGCGAATGAAGTCTATCACACCCCATCATCACGAGGTGCTTCAAAACAACAAACTTTCGCAACAGTGCATACTTAGGGAGAATACATTTTCTTAAAATGTAGTGAAGGGATCATGTTATAATGTTATGTCATCCTAAGAAAAATAAGATGCATAAAAGATAAACATCACATGCAACCAATATATGTGACATGATATGGCCATCATTAGCTCGTGCTTTTGATCTCCATATCCAAAGCAACAACATGATCTTCTTCGTCATAGGCATGACACCATGATCTCCATCATCGTGTCCTCATGTAGTTGTCAACGCCAAGTATTGCTTCTACAACTATTGCTGACACATAGCGACAGAATGACGCAATTACATGGCGTTTAGTGATTGACACGCATGTTACACAATAAATTAAACACAACCCTATGGGTCCTGCCGGTTACCATACTCATCGAGATGCAAGTCGTTAAAAATATTACAAAACATGATCACTTCATACATCAACCATATATAAAATCACATCTTGGCCAAATCATATCAAAACACGCCCTGCAAAAAACAAGTTAGATGTCCTCTACTATTGCAAATTTTATGTGGATGCTATGGGAAACTAGAAAGAACCGTTCTTACCTATGCAAAATCATCACTGTGATATTCAAGTTGCCTTTTAACCTTCTACAAGTACTGCTAATATCAAATCGAATCCAACTAAAGTGGGTGAGACATACACCAATGGGCCAGCTTATGCAATAAAAGTTGCATTTCAGTTGGTGGAGCAGGTCTTTTCTACGAGGGCAAGTGAAGTTGGTCCAGACCGCTGCATCATACAACACTGCCAAATCCAAATAAGACAAACAGATGTAAGAAATCTAAACATCAATGCCCACAACTACTTTGTGTTCTACTCATGCATATCATCGCATAGACCTAGCTCATGATGCCACTATTGCAAACATAGCATGAAAATGTTTTTTTCCTACAAAACACCCAAGATCTAATCTAGGAGATGCATAGAAATGAGATGGGATAGTGTATCTATGTACCCTTATAGAGAATTATGTGGAAGCATATATAATGCAGTTGATGTAGTCATACTCTGAGCAATCCAATCCAGCTCCAAACCAATCTAGTGCTGAGCGGACGAAACCTCCGAGTTAACCACACATGCAGCTCGGTGACGTCTCCTCCTCCTTGCACTATTGTAATATGAGGATTTGCCATCTGCCAGCTCTTTGTCGTCTGTTGGCAGATGGCAAAGAGATTCATTGCCGTCAGCTTACCATAAATGGATGACAAAGAACTGCAGATGGCAAAGATTCTATTTGCCAACTGAGGGCAAAGAGACAGAAGGTAGACGGCAAAGAGCCCATTTGGGGCCCATTGCCCCGTGGGGGTTGTGGGATTAACTGGGCTGTCTCCCAGGGCCTTGCCATGTGCTGGCAGCCGTCAGCAGACGGCAAAGCCCTGCCCCCATAAACGGCGTCGGGCCCGACCCACCCACCCCCTCTCTTTCTCTCTTTCTCTCTACCTCCTTCTCTCCCCGAACCCTCGCACCAAGCTGCCTCCTCCATGCCGCCCGGTCGCCTCCTCTCCTCGCTGTTGTGCGCCTCCGCTCCCGCGCCTGCCCCGGGACGCCACACCGCCCTGCCCCCCGTCACCCCAGCCGCCCCGGACGCTAAGTCGCCCCGCCCGACCACCTCCTCTCCTTGTCGCCAATCGCCCCACCGCCCCACCCGGACGCCATGCCACCTCGGACCCCTGCCACCGGGCCGCCCCCACCGCCCCACCCAGCCGCCTCCTCTCCTCGCCATCGGTCGCCCCACCGTAGGCCCCCCAGATGCCATGCCGGCCCCACCCACTTGCCCCGCCCACCCCCGCCGCCTCGGCTGCCTTGCCCGCCACCGGTGAGACCCCCATCCCCACCACCATTTTTTTCTGTTAAATTAGTTAGTTAGTTAATTATTAGTTAGAAAAAACTTAGATAGAAAATAAAAAACTTAGAAGAAAATAAGAAAATAAAAAACCTAGAAGAAAAAAAGAAGAAAAAAAAGAAGGTAAATAAGGAAAAAGGAAAAACGAAAAGAAGAAAAAGTAATAGGAAGAAGAAGGAAAAGAAGAAGGAAAAGAAGAAGAAGGAAAAGAAGAAGGAAATGAAGAAGAAGAATATGAGGAGGAGAAGAAAGAAGAAGAAGAAGAAGAAGAATTAGAAGAAGAAGAAGAAGAAGAAGAAGAAGAAGAAGAAGAAGAAGAAGTACTACTACTACTACTACTACTCAGTAGTAGTAGTAGAAGAAGAAGAAGAAGAAGAAAGAGGAGAGCAGGATAAGAAGAAGATGAAAAAGTAAAATAATAATAAGAAGAAGAAGAGAAGAAGAAGAAAATAATAAGAAGAAGACGAAAAAGATGATGAAGAAAAGGAAGATGAGGAAGAAGAAGAAAAGGAAAAAGAGGAAAAAAAGAAGAAAATGCCACCCCAACACGATGCCCCGACACCCCGACACGACACCCTGACACCTCGACACGACACCCCAACACCCTGCATGATGCCCTGACACCCCGACAGGACGCCTCGACACCCAGACATGAACCCCGGCACGACACCCCGGAGACGACCCTTCGGTGAGCCCCCTGCACGACAGCCCCGACACGACACTTAGGGACGACACCCCCAACGACACCCCGACACGACACTGATACATCTCCAACGTATCGATAACTTATGAAGTATTCATGCCATACACCTATGTTTACAATACTTTTATATATGGTATTTATGCACTTTATAAGATTTATTTAGAACTAATCCGGACGTACACTATTTCCAGCACAACTACCGTGGTGTTGTTTTTGTGCAGAAAATGAAATTTCTGTAAATATAGAAACCATCAAAAATAACCCTAGACTCCTTGTTTTGCTGCCACAAGGCCTTTGTACCAACGAAAAACCAATCTGGAGAAAAACAGTACCCTGCCAGAAAGGGTAGATCATCTTAGGTGGCCATCTTCATCATCCCGGTGGAGTCCATGATGAGGAGGGAGTAGTCCACCCTCCAGGCTGACGGTTTGTACCAGTAGCTATGTGTTCATTCTCTCTCTCTCTCTTGTGGTCTTGAGATGGCATGATCTTGATTTATCACGAGCTTTGTTAATATAGTTGGATCACATGGTGTTTTCCCCTCTCTATCTTGTTGTGATGAACTGAGTTTTCCCTTTGAGATTTTGTTGTTATCAGATTGAATACTTTTATGGATTTGAGAGCACTTGATGTATGTCTTTCATGCGGATACCCATGGTCACATTGGGGTATTCAAGTGATTCACTTGATATATGTTATGGCATTAACTTGCAGATTTCGGTGACACTAGGAATATATGCATAGGGGTTGATTCCACATTCTTGTCCTAGCTTCTCCGGTACAAATCTTGGGGCACTCTTTGAGGTTGTTTGTGTTGGATTGAGTACTATGAATCTGAAATTGTTTGATGCGTATCATATAATTAACTCATGGATACTTGTGGTGACATTTCAGTATCTAGGTGACATTAGAGTTGGTTGATGTGTATCATATGGTGTTATTCTAGTACGAACTCTTAGATAGATCGAAAAGAAATGCTAACTTGTTTATTTTAGTATGAACTCTCGGATGGAATGATCGGAAAGGATAACTTTGTTATTTTCGTACGAACTCTTGGATAGATCGATTGGAAAGGATAACTTTAAGGTGGTTTCATACCTTACAAACAATTTCTTATTATGCTCTCCGCTAGATTAGAACTTTGGAGTGAGTATTTTTTGCACATTGAGGGATGGTTATGTGAGCCAATTATATTAGATTAGAAAACTCAGCGTCTACTATCATTATTGCACTTGTATCACCATCTCTTCGCCGAACTAGTGCACCTATACAATTTGCCATTGTTTTGGGTGTGTTGGGGACACATGTGATCTCTTGTATTTGATTGGAGGGTGGCTTGAGAAAGACCATCTTCATCCTACAGCTCCCACAGATTGATAAACCTTAGGTCATACACTTGAGGGTAAATTCCTATTGTCCTATAAAACCCTGCGCTTGGAGGCCCAACACGAGTCTACAAGAATAAAATTGCGTAGTACACATCAAGCTCTTTTCTGGCACCGTTGTCGGGGAGGTGAGTGCTTGAAGGTATATCTTTAGATCTTGCAATCAAATCTTTTAGTTTCTTGTTTTTCAGTAGTTTGGTTTTATAAAAGAAAACTACAAAAAATGGAGTTTAGGTTGCATCAATTGTTTCGTCTCTTTAATGTCTTCCATGAAAATGATGGTTTTGAAAATTGTGCTCAATTGGTAGAGGAAGAATTTATGAAAATACTTGATGAGAATTCCTAGAATTATGAGCATGATAGCAATATTATTATTATGAATTTTCTGAATATCCATGATGCTAATGATATGCAAAGCCACAAGCTTGGGGATGCTATGTTTGATGAAGATGATATTTTTAGTGCCCAAAGTTTTGATGAGCAAAACTATTATGATGATGGCATGCCTCCTATATATGATGATTATTGTGATTAAATTTATGCTATAAAGAGTGATAGTAACCATGAAACTTGTCTTCATTATTTTAATATTCAAAGTGGTTATGTCAATCAAGTACCTCATGATAGTTATTTTGTTGAGTTTGCTCCCACTATTATGAATGAGAAGAAGTTTACTTATGTGGAGAGTGATAAATTTTCTATGCATGTAGATCATGAAAATAATGATGTATGTGATAGTAATATTGTTTAATTCCTTAATGATGCTACTGAAAATTATTATAAGGGAGCAACATATGCTTGTAGGAATTGCAATAATATCAAGTTTCCTCCCTATGTGTTCAAAGTTTTGAAGTTGTGCTTGTTTTTCCTTCCTATGCAAGTTGATTCTTGTTCCCATTAATTGTTTGATCACAAAATCCCTATGAATGGGAAGTGAGTTAGACTTAAATGTGCTTGTCATGTGATTCATGATGCTCTCTTGCATTTTCAACTTTTATTCCCATACGAGCATCCTTGAAATCATCATGCCTTGCTAAAAGGTATTAAAGAAAAGCGCTTCTTGGGAGACAACCAAACACTTTTAATTTTATTTTGTGTGTGTTCACATGATTAAGATACTGTAGTAATAATATTTTGTGTATTTTATTTCAATAAAGTGCCAAGTAAAGCCTTTGGGATAGTATGGATACTTGCTTGTTTGATTCTGTGCAAAAATGGAAAGTTTGCGTCCAGTATATGAATTATCTAGTTTTACTGGAGCATCAGAACATTATGAAGTTTAACATCAAATTTCTGTGCAAATTCGATGCGTTGTCCTAATTTTTAAAAAATATTAGAGTTAGGGAAGTATGGTGATTATTCAGATCTTTACAGATTGTTCTGTTTTTGATAGATTCTGTGTTGCATGCATAGTTTGCTTGTTTCAAGTGTTTCCATAGGTTATATTTGGTAATATAAATTGTGGGAATGATGGAATACAATAGTTATTATGTGAGAACAATTATGAATCTTGTCTTGATAGTACCTAAGTTAATGACCTATATTTACTATACTAACCCATCTCATGAAGTTCCGTTGAGTTTTGTGTGAGATATCGATATGAGGTGAATAAGGAGTAGAAATTACCTAAGCTTGGGTATGCCCAAGTCACCCCAAGGTAATATCCAAGGAATACTCAAGCGTCTAAGCTTGGGGATGCCCCAGAACGCATCCCCTCTTTCGTCTCCAACATTATCGGTACATCTTACTTGGAGCTATATTTTTATTCATCATATGATATATGTTTTGCTTGGAGAGCCGTTATAATTTTTTATTCAATGTTATATGATATTTATAATCTTGTTTTTCAATAAAAAGTTCCAGGAATTGCATTAGGACGCTTGCATTGCAAGTTTTGATGTGTGTTGTATAAAAACAGAAACTTTTGCTGTAGTGTTTTAATTTTCGTATTTTACTGGAACGTGAAAAGTTTTACACATTGTTGTCGTATAAATTCTTAATTACTTACTAAATTTCCATAATATTTTGAGTTATATAAGTACACTATTTTCATAAATTGCTATAGACTGTCCTGTTTGGACATATACTGTCATAGTTTAGTTGTCTACTTATCCTAAAGTTTCCATAGCCAATATTGGTAGATATAAATTGTGGAAATGATAGTAAACAGTAGATGATGTTTGAAATTATTATACAACTTGTCTTGGCAGTACATGAAGTGTTGATTTATTCTTATGTGTAATAACCTATCTCACGAGTTCCTTTCAAGTTTTGTGTGTATGAATTTTTTGAGATTTAGGTGAAACTGGGATATGAGAGGATTGCACGAGACATAAAAGCTCAAGCTTGGGGATGCCCAAGGCACCCCAAGTATATATTTCAAGAAGTATCAAGCGTCTAAACTTGGGGATGGTATGCATCCCACCTCTCGTCGTCAACTATTGGTTAGCCTATGTTGAGCCTAAATTTTTACTCGTGCACATGATATGTTCTATTCTTGGAGTGCTATTTTTCTTTTATTTGATGTTTAATAAAATACTCAGATATGAAAATATTTGCTGAGAGAGAGATAGCTACTTAATTTTTGGCGTACTCGTGGACCTTCACTTATATCTTTTGAAGAGTAGTTTGATGTTTACTCTTGTGCTTCACTTACATCCTAAGAGTAAATTGTGAATCAATGAAATATAATAAATATGAAATTATCAATGTGCTTTATGCTTAGTAGTAGCTTCACATCTAGTTTAGAAAGTAAAATCTATTGACATTTGACAATCACAATATTGGCCATACAAGCAATTCATGAATGATTACTATAAGGAAGAGAACTTTCACATACAAATATATTATCTTGGACATCTTCTATGACTATGAATACCCATTAACTATTTTCAGACTTGAGCAAATTAGTTGAAGTTGGACAAGAAAGACAATGTAATGAGTTATGGTTGCATATATTTGCATAGAAGTTATATTGTTGTGGATCCTCCAACATGTGGTGCTTGTTTAGAACCTTTTGCTAGCAAAAAATTCGTACTAAGTAGAGATACTACTTGTGCATCCAAACCCTTAAACCCAGTTTCTTGCCATAAGAGTCCACTATATCTACCTATATGCGGTATTACCTTGCCATTCCAAGTAAATTTGCATGTGCCACCTCTAAAATTTCAAATGAACATCTATTTTGTGTGCCTGAACCGCTCATGGAGTGATAAGGGGCGGTCAGTATCTTCCACGTTAAGCGGATTATTCTCATGATGGGTGTTTATTCACTCATCCTTGCATGAGAGGGGCAGCAATAGGGATTCACAGTCCCAAAATAAAAAAATGCAGATAATTAAACAAAACTCCTCCAGGAATGTTGTTGGTATGGATGGTACCCCTAGATTCGGCTAGACGTGGAGTGTGTTTGTTGGTGGAGAGGGAGTAAACCTTTTCTTTCACCGCTTGGGAACCGCCAGTAATGTGTTTAACATGGAAGATATTGATAACTTTTGGTCGTAACGTTGACATAAAGGGTGCACCTCTCAAAACTATATTTATCTCCGTTTTAAACAATGAGCTCTGGCACATATGCAAATCCCTGCTTCCCTATGCTAAGGGACAATATATTTACTTTCATGTTATTTACTTTTTATTTTGAGTCAACTTCTTATTCCATCCTCAGTCTATTAGTTGTCAAGCATCATGTGGTGGGGAAATATCTTTGCACATATGGCTAGTCAAATATATTTGATCATGACTTATTATTATTGACAATTATCTCTATGTAAATGAGTTGGGAGGCAAAACATCAAGCCCCTGTATTTCTATCTGTGGATGCCATTTGTTCTAAAAATATGCTTTGAGTACTAGCAATCATAGAAGACTATATCACGATTAAGTTTGTGGAGCTATCACTTAGGCTTTGTCGAGAATAAGTTGAATTGCAATTGTTTGGTGACTAAGAACATAGGTTGGTAACTTTCAAGAGAATTCATTGTTTGAACCATAACATGTGAGTTGGTTGCTACTTTATCCTGATGAGTTTTATGAGAAAGAGTTGCTGTTATGATGCTAGGAAAAGTTGTTGAAATTATCATTGATCAAACTTATGCACTATACTAGCATTCACACTTCAAAAATTACTAGTTTTATCATTTACCTACTAGAGGACGAGTAGGAATTGAGCTTGGGGATGATGATACGTCTCCAACGTATCAATAATTTATGAAGTATTCATGACATATTCACCTATGTTTACAATACTTTTATAAGGTTTTGATGCACTTTATATTATTTATTTAGAGCTAACCCAGCCTGACGCTGTTTTAGCAGAACTATTGTGTTGTTGTTTTTGTGCAAAAAATGAAAGTTCTCGGAATCGCCTGAAACTTTTTGACGATTTTTTTTGAACAAAAGAGGCACTAGATGCTTCGTGGGAGGGCCAGAAGATTCACGAGGAGGACACCCTCCACCAGGGCGTGCTAGGCCCCCAAACCGTGCCCTGGTGGAGCGTGCTCACCTCGTGGCCCATCTCCGCGTGAAACCAATGCCAAAAATTCCTATAAATATAGAAACCATCATAAATAACCCTGGACTCCTCATTCTACCACTACAAGGCCTTTTTATCGACAAAAAACCAATCTGGAGAGAAAACAATACCCTGCCGGAGAGGGTAGATCATCTCTCGTGGCCATCTTCATCATCTTGGCGGGGCCCATGATGAGGAGGGAGTAGTCCACCCTCAAGTCTGACGGTTTGTACCAGTAGCTATGTGTTCAATATCTCTCTCATGTTCTTGAGATTGCACGATCTTGATGTATCATGGGTTTTGTTAATATAGTTGGCTCACATAGTGTTTTTCCCTCTCTATCTTGTTGTGATGAATTGAGTTTTCCTTTTGAGATTTTGTTGTTATCATATTGAATACTTTGATGGATTTGAGAGCAATTGATGTATGTCTTGCATGCGGATACCCGTAGTGACATTGGGGTATTCAAGTGATTCACTTGATATATGTTATGGCATGAACTTGCGAATTCTGGTGACCTTGGGATCTATGCATAAGGGTTGATTACACGTTCTTGTCCTAGCTTCTCCGGTAGAAATCTTGGCGCACTCTTTGAGGTTGTTTGTGTTGGATTGAGTATTATGAATCTGAAATTGTTTGATGCGTATCGTATAATTAACTCATGGATACTTGTGGTGACATTGGAGTATCTAGGTGTCATTAGAGTTGGTTGATGCGTATCATATGGTGTTATTCTAGTACAAACTCTTAGATAGATCGATCAGAAAGGATAACTTGGTTCTTTGAGTACAAACTCTTGAATATATCGATCGGAAGTGATAACTTTAAGGTGGTTTCGCACCCTACAAACAATTTTTTCTTATGCTCTTCGCTAGATAAGAACTTTGGAGTGATTATTCGTTGCATGTTGAGAGATGGTTATGTGATCCGATTATATTAGCATTGCCAAGAGAATTGCACTAGAAAAAGTATGAACCGTAGGCCTTGTTTTCAAGCAGCAATACCGTTTGTGCTCACTTTTGTCACTGGCTACCTTGCTGTTTTTATATTTTCAGATTACAAAAATCAATACCTACTATCATTATTGCAGTTGTATCACTCTTCGCCAAACTAGTGCACCTCTACAATTTGCCACTGTATTGGGTGTGGTTGGGACACAAGAGATTTCTTGTATTTGATTGCAGGGTTGCTTGAGAGAGACCATCTTCATCATACACCTCCCATGGATTGATAAACCTTAGGTCTTCCACTTGAGGGAAAATTCCTATTGTCCTTCAAAACTCTGCGCTTGGAGGCCTAACACGAGTCTACAACAATAAAGCTACATAGTAGACACCATAGACCCCGACGACACCATGACACGACACCCCCGTGCAACTGTTAATACGCTGCCCTCGACGCCACTGACCCCCGACCCCAGACACCTCTTCGGCCTCCCGTTGACCGAAAAGGTACTCTTCGGCCTCCTTCCAGAGGCTGACGGGGTAATAGTTTTGTAAATTATGAGTTAGGTCATATATTTTCCGATTTCGTTACGAAAAATAGCAAATTTAGTTGATCGGGTGGATTTCAATGTGCAGTTGTGTCGTCGCTGCGAGGGCGTCCTGTCCGACGACCTCCCCGTGTGTTTGACGAGCTCCCCACACGTTCGTGTGTGAGCAAAAACGACATCTCCTGTCCCCTTAATTTGCTCTGTTCCGGACTTCATGCTGATGAAACTTGCTAGCTATAGGTGTCTTCAATCATCAGTATGCTCGACCAGTATGCTTCTCCCGTTTGAAAGGGCGGCATCTATAAATATACATGCCTTTGCATATTTATAACCGGCATCCTTTTGAATTTTCCAACGTTATCCATGGACGGCTTGAGTATGTGTAGATTGGGTTCGTTTTCCCATATGCTCTGCTCCGGATCCGATGCATAATTTTGTTAGTGCCTCCGTGTTGTTCTCCGAGTACACATCCTCTTCGTTTATTGCCAAGACGTGTATCAGGAGAATAGTGGGGAGGTGCTGCCGAAATTTTGCATTGGATCCAGAGTAGAGCATGGGAAAACGAACCCAATCTACACATACTCGGATGGGATTATGACCTATCTTTAGCTATTAGCGTGTAGGTTGCATGGACGTAATAAAACTAACAAACTTGATTAACTGATGAATATATATGCTGAATTTTTTTATATCTATATTGTGTGTACAATAGCTAGGAAAGATGAGTGATCGTGCATGGATGTACACCGGTCACACTAGTTAAAAAGACATGACCAATGAATGGTTAACAAAAACCAATGTGTTTGTGAAAGCCGCAATTGCAAATGGCCAGAGAAAAACCTGGTGCCCCTGTCATGGGTACGGCAACTTTAAACAACAAACAAAGGATGTAACAGGTAAACACCTCCAGAGGATGGGTTTATGACTAATTATATGGTGTGGACATTTCATGGTGAGTCTGCCCAACGTACTAGAGCTGAGGTGGTTCGTCGTTGCACCAACGAGCATGGTACCTGGATCGAAGACATGGTGCAAGACTTCAATGATGCTCGAGATTCGGACGATGAGATGGAGGAATCTGCAAAGGCCTTGTATGAATTGTTGGAGTCTTCAAAACGTCCTCTCCATGAGCACACTGAGCTTTGTCAGATGGATGTCATCGCCCAAGTAATGGCTCTCCATGCTACGACGCGATGATGATACTATTTGGACACTTTCTACCCAAAGGTCATGTAATGCCAGCAAACCTGTACCTGTCGGACAAAATCCTCTGTGTACTTAAGATGCCCTATGAGAAGATAGATGCCCGTGAGAATGGATTTGCCTTATTTGGGCTTGAGTATGCGGACTTGAACTATTGTCCCATTTGCAAGACTTCCAAGTATGTTGTGGTAGATAATGGTATGGGTGAGAAGATTCAGACTAAAATGCCTGTTAATGTTCTTTGGTATATGCCAATCATACCAAGCTTCAATGTCTTTTCATGGTCGAAGAGACGGCCAAACAGATGACATGGCACAAATTGGGCAAAATAACAGAACTTGATGCAAATTGGAATTAGATGTTGGTACACACTTCAGAAGCTTTTGCATGGAAGCACTTCTATGCATTACATAAGGATAAAGCGGCGGATCCAAGGCATCCTCGAGTCGCCAGCATCACGGATGGGTTCAATGTGTTTGGTATGACGGCAACCCAATATAGTTGTTGGCTTGTTTTTTATGCAAAGAAAGAACATTTTCTTGACATTGATAATTCCAAGGCCCAACTATCCAGGGAAGAATATTTATGTGTACATGCAGCTACTTAAGGATGAATTGCAAGAAGCTTGGGATAATGGGATCAAGACATACGATGCTACTACAAAACAAAACTTCTTAATGCATGTGTGGTACACGTAATGGGATCAAGACATGAGGATGAATGGCTAGTACTGGCATAGCCGAGCTATTTCTTCTGTTCGCTTTGTGCAAAAGAACAATTGCCAGACATGCTAGAACAAATGGAAGAGTTGGCTCTGGAGTTGATCTGCAAGTTAGAGAAGATCTTTCCACCAGGCTTCTTTAATCCAATACAGCATTTGGTTTGCTTCTCTCGACCAAGGAAAGATTGGGGAGGCCCCTGCAAAATCATTGGTGCTACGCAACTGAGAGTATGCATAAGATGCTTTGAGAAAAATGTAAAAATAAGCATAGAATTAAAGCATCGATGTCCAAGGCATTCATTACTAAGGAGGCGACAATCTTCATGACAACACACTACGAAGCCAAAAATCTTCATTTGCATAATCTGAAGCATCGGTACAATGCGGGCAACCCTAAAATAGGTCGATCCAACCTCAGCTATTCAAAGGGAAGCTCACATCAGTCGGTGCTTGGAAAGCAATAGCGTTGGATGTCGAAGAATGGCGGACAATTTTGTTGTATATCTTCAACAACCTAACAGAAGTGCAGCCGTACATCGAGTAAGTTCTTGGTACATTGTTTCGCAACTTCAAATTCCTTTGAACTCCTCTTATTCCATGATATTTGATACAATCGATACGTCACCAAATTCTCGGATGGAGCGGTGATCCAAAAGGTTTCCATCGAAGAGTATGAGCTTCTGGCAAAGCATGGAGGTGGTTATCCCGGTTTCATCTCCTGGTTCAAACAAAAGGTAATTTCCATGAGAACGTTTCATTTCTTTGTCTAATTTGCGGCTAATGCAACAATCCTTTCATATTAAACTTGTAGGATAATTCAGAGTCTATGGACGCCGAATTGAGACAAGTCACTAATGGTTTTGACTATAAGGTCTGTTCATTTGACAAATACAACATCAACGGGTATCACTTTCGTACCTTTGGCAAAGATCTATCTATGGACGACCGAAAGTCTACAAATTTTTGTGTCTATGCTATCGGCGAAGGAGGTACCAAGTATTATGGAAGAGTTGCAACAATTTATGAACTTCTATTCTATGGTGAAAACCCACCGAATGCCATAGTCTTAAAATGTTATTGGTTCCAGCCGAAGGAGACTATAAAGACTCATGAACATATAGGGCTAGTCGAAATCAAACAAAGCACCCATTTAGATGTTCCCGATGTCTATATTATGGCTCAGTAGTTGACCCAAACTGATCCAACTCTGAATGGTTGGGATGTCGTTTATGAAGTGCCGCCACATTTTAGACCACCTCCCCCAATGAAGAGGATTATGAACCTTACATTAAACTAGAAAATATGAAGGAGAATTCTTCCAAGAAACACGTCTTTCAAAAAATGTTTCAAGAACCGCTATACTTCACCCCAGAACATTGAAGTAGACAACGACAGTGAATCTGAGTTCACCCCTGAGCCAGAACAAGAAGAGCCAGAACAAGAATATGTTATTCTTGCGGCTGACATGTCAATGCTTGACTAATTACATAAAGGAGGCATTCCACACGTTGTTCCTGATAAGCACGTCATTCAGGATAGTGATGTTGATGATGCATTTATTGACCCCAAAGCATATATAGACGACCAAGATTATTATTAGTTCATGTTAGGTGTTTAATTTTAATTATATACATGATGATGATACATTTAAATTATATGCATATTATTATTCATGTCGATATTCAATTTTTTATGGTGTACTAATTTAGTTTACTCTTTGTCATGGAAGGTGTTGAAAGATGGTGGGCACGGGTCCAGATCGATTCGTGGATCGAAGGGGTACTTCCATTCCACCCCAGACTTTCCAGAGAGCATTGCTCGACAGTATGCAAACACAGGCGGGCGCTTCTTCATCGGAGTCGTTGCCCACTGGGAGAGGAGGTCAGGGGAAGAAGAAAGCTAGTAGAGGTACATGTGGCCGCGGAAGATCTACGCATGCTGCTACGCCTTCCTCGCCGCCACCCCCAGCTGATTCACCCGAGCACAGGAGTGCTAGGGTGGACCCGTCTGAGGTGGAGGCTACGCAGACTCCTGTCCACAAGCCTCGGGTCGATGATCCTTTGACCCACGAGACTCCTGTCCCAAATGCGGCGTCCCACTAGGCTCTAGAGGAGAGCAGGGATCGGGCTACGTCCCAAGAGCCCCGATGGGATACCTGGCCGGAGCCGAGTGGCCATGCTGATGGTGGCTTGGATCGGTTTTCTGATAGCAAGGACGAGGTGGTTGAGGGGGCCACCGTCTACCAGCGTGGTAGTACACGGCTCCCGCCCATGCCGGCGACCCGCGATTAGAGGTGGTCGATTAGGCCTATTGGGGAGAAGTAAGTGTATTTCCTCTTTTTTAACCTTTTTCCTTCATGTTTCTTCAAATATCTAATGCGTCATCTTTGTCATACTACACGGGTTGGATTCACGCCAAGGATGTCCGCATGCCCCAACACTATCCTTGTTGTGATTTGCCGGCAAACTTCCCGCGGTTTTTCATGTTGCGTGGTGAGGGCCAGGTTCGAGAGCTAGGATTGAGCTGACAACACTACTTGGCTGCCCCGGGCCCACCGCAGGAGAGGATCGACGGTATCTTTTGCCACACGTGGGCCGACATGGTGATCAGACATTTTTGGGCAATTTCTCCTTTACACAATTAAAAATCAACAATAGCTAGTTATTGTACTTATCAGTGTTGTCTCCTTTGATTGAAGACCTTCTACTGGTGTGAGGAGGGATACGAGGAGGCTGTGGCAAACGTTATCAATGCCGAGTGCATGAGCCTACTATAGAACTTACGACACGAGGCTAGACCACAGGTTGTTCGAGACTACTATGCCTAGCGGCGTGTTAAGAAGGACAAGTCGTCGTGCCACGATAAGTTTATGGAGAAGGAGCAATACATTAAGCTAATTACCTATTCTTAAGGCCTTGTACTTAGTTTCCTTGATTTGATTCGTAGGCGTAGCGCTCAAATTTCTCTTTACTAACATAGGTGCCCCCGAGATGGTGTGCGGATAATATGGATTGTTGGGAGGCGTTGGTGGATGAGTGGTGCTCAGTCGAATGGCTAGCCATCCACAACAATGCCAAGGACCAATGTGCAAAAATGGTTGGTATGCGACACCATCAAGGCAGCGCCAACTTATATCAGTTTGTGTGGAACTGGGTATGTGATTTTGTTCATGATTCATGCTATCCATTCTTGATGCTAGCTTGAGCCCTTTACTAATACTTTGTTCCTCTCTCTCTTTCTTTTAGGCGCATCACAATAACAGGAGGTGCCGGAGGTGTATGACCTCTATGCCATGGCCCATACTGCCTCGTACAATAAGGCCAAAGCATTCTCTAAGTCTGACCTCGATCATCCCGAGAACTTCACCAACATCTCCTCCCACCACAAACTCGTGAGGTAAAGAGATGAGGGGAAGGAGAGGAAAGGGGAGGACTTCAACCCGAGTCAGCATCCTATTGATCCAGAGCTGTTGATGATAGCTGGCGGCGGGAGGCCCCATGGCTCGATAGCCATTGGAGATGGACTTCTAAATTGTCCTCGCACTCTCCGGGAGATCAAGGCGCGCCAAATGAGCTCCTGTCCTGAGATAAGGCCTCGTCCAGGGACAGCCGAGCTCGCCATCAAGGTTAGTTATACGGACTCAGATATCTTCCTACATTACATTGTGTGTGCAAACAAAGATGATTACAATGCTAACGAGGAGTTGTGTTGCAGGATGCTCTTCAGAAAGAGAGAGAGGCAACCCAGGCACTTCTGGAGGATAGGGACCGACATGCGGTGGAGAAGGAGAGGGAGTTGGAGGAGAGGACGGCTAGGTTGTTGGAGGAGGAGAGGGCACAGTATAACTCGGCTCACCGGGCCATGCACAAGCTTCTCGTGGTATGTTTCTTCTGTATATTAGCCAAATCATGCACATAATGTTCGTTTCATTATAAAGTAATATGACTGACTCGTCAAAACAAAATGTGCAATCTATGTGCGAGAAGACCGGTCAGACCCCTCTGCCGATGCCAGTCATTGCTCCATGGACCAGGGTGAGTTTCATTTGAATGGTCATTAGTTAGTAGTCTTAACATTTGAGTGTCATCATGCTAACGAGACGTTACGAACGATCTTTCGTGCAACGTAACTCCAAACAAGCATCACACGAACCTTCTCTAGGTGTAACCGATAAGCGCAACCCCAGTGCTTCACCTCCGTGATGACGATAAGTTTTCCCTAGTGTTTTGCTTACCAAATGCATAATGACATATACTTAGCTTATTTAGTTCATTTATGACATATTTAGCTTACTTAGGTCTAAAATGGCATAATAACCTTGCTTAGCTCTAAAATGACCTATACTTAGCTTATTTTCCTCCTGAATGACATAATAAGCTTACTTAGCTCCAAAATGACCTATTTTAACTAAGTTAGCTCTAAAATGACCTATACTTAGCTTATTTTCCTCCTAAATGACATAATAAGCTTACTTAGCTCCAGAATGACCTATTTTACCTAAGTTAGCTCTAAAATGACCTATACCTAGCTTTGTTTCCTCCAAAATGACATAATAAGCTCACTTAGATCCAAAATGAGACATTTTACCTAAGTTAGCTCTAAAATGACTTGTACTTAGCTTTGTTTCCTCCACAATGACATAATAGGCTTAGTTAACTAAAAAATGGCATAATAACCTAGGTTAGTTCAACAATGACCTGCACTTATCTTATGCCAAAAATGGCATAACTAGCTTACTTAGGTCAAAAATGGAATAATAACCTTGCTAACCTCATAAATGTCATATACTTAGCTTATTTTCCTCCAAAATGACACAATAAGCTTAGTTAGGTAAAAATGGCATAATTACCTAGGTTAGCTCTCAATTGACAGAAATAAGCAATACGAAGAAGAAAAACAAGAGGATAAAGAGAAAGTGAAGAAAAACTCTTCTTCTTCTTCTATTTCCTTTTCTTCTTCTTCTTCTTCTATTTCCTTTTCTTCTTCTTCTTCTTCTTCTATTTCCTTTTCTTCTTCTTCTTCTTCTTCTTCTTCTAGATCTTCTTCTTCTTCTTCTTCTTCTAGTCTTCTTCTTCTAACTTTCTTATTTTTCATTTTGCAGTTTTGATTCACTTCACGGAAGCTTGCATTGATAGAGTACTTGTATTTACGTTTTCTTTTGATTTTGTATCGATCAACAATATGAAACTTGCTACCTATGGATGAAACATTTGTAATATGGATGAAACTATTGTAATATGGTGAATCTGGCACTTTTGATTTGGTATGTTTGTTGAATGATCATATCCATATGGCAGCAATAAAGTTTCTGTGAAATAAATATATATATCATATTTTTTCCTGTGAAAATACTCGGATATAATAAAAAACAGAAACAAAAGGGGCAATACAGGCTCTTTGCCGTCTACCACTGACGACAAATGGGGCTTTTCCATCTGCCAACGACGACAAAGGTGCCATGTGGCAGCAACCTGTGCAACCTGGGAGCACCAAGCCTGAGCCAGCTGGTCACTTTGCCGTCGGCTGCCAGACGACAAAGTATGGCATTTTTTCGTCGGCTGGTAAATGGCAAATTATGCCAGTATCCCATCTAGCCAGCTAGCCCATATGGCCACTTTGTCGTCCCTGGCAGATGGAAAAGGAATTTGTCTCTTTGCCGTGAGCAAACGTTGTCGTTAGCCACCTAACGGGGCTAACCTTACTGTTGTGCCATCCAACCACTGTGTCGTTTGCATGTCCTACATGGCTGATGACAAATATGCTTGCCATCCGCTTTTCTTATGCAGACGGCAAAGAACCACTTTACCGTGATTTTCTTTGCTGGAAGTGGGGCAAAGGAGTTTGCCGTCCGCAAGCCTATCCTTTGTCGTCTGCCATGGCATGGCAAAGTACCTGATTCCTGTAGTGTTGATCCAATAAGAAAGGATGGATAAGTATATGGGATCACAACCAACATCATGGCGTGGAGGTGATGGTGGTGGTGCAACACTGGCAGGGCTTCGACAAGCATCGTCGTGACAAAACTGAGGAAGAAACGGTAGAGACCGGAGAGGGTAGCTGTGGGAAGGTGTACTACCCCCTTGTGCCTCCCCACCTTTATATAGGCATGGGAGGGGCTGGTGGCTTTCCCTCCAAGCCCCTAGGGTCATTTCCCAAGGGGGGGGGGAATCTCGCCTTTCCTTCCCCACTGATTGATATCCCCCCATTTTAGGTATGTTCATTTTAACCCTTTGGGATATGATCATCTTTCTTTTAGTGGGGGGATCTTGGCGCACCTAGACTAGGTGTGTGGGGCCTTTTGCCACTACCCACGTCCAAGTGGGTCCTCCATGCAGGTGAGACCCACTCCAGAACCTTCTAGAACCTTCCCAGTACAATATCGAAAAATCTCGAACAATTTTTGAAACCCTGAATATGACTTCCCCTGTATAAATATTTACCGTCGGACCATTATGGAGATCCTCGTGATGTCTGCAATCTCATTCGGGACTCCAAACAATATTTAGTCACCAATGCAATTATCCTAATACTACTCTACTATCATCAAACGTTAAACATGCGGACCCTATGGGTTCGAGAATCATGTAGACATGACAGAGACACCTCTCGGGTAAATAAACAATAGTTGGACCTGGATGCTGATATTGGTTCGTACATATTCCACGAAGATATTTCATTGGTTGAACCACAATGTCGAGGATTCAGAAAATTCCGTGTGCAATTCCGTTTGTCCAGCGGTATGTTACTTGGCCGATTCGATCATTGGTATCTCCATACCTAGTTGAATCTTTTTACCGGCAAGTCTCTTTACTCGTTCCATAATACAAGATCCCGTGACTAAACACATTAGGCACTTTCTTGCAACTTCTTGTGATATTGTATTACCGAGAGGTCCCAGACATATCTCTTTGTCATACGGAGTAACAAATCCCAATATCGGTCCATGCTAACCCAACAAACACCTTCAGAGATACGTGAATAACACCTCTATGATCACCCTGTTATGAAGTGATGTTTGATAGCTCACAAGGTATTCCTCCTATGTTAGGAAGTGGCATGATCTCATGGTCTGAGGAAAAAAATACATGATATGAAGAAAGCTATAGCAATTAAACTTTAATGACACAATCATCTGCTAAGCTTGCGGTTTGGTCTTGTCCATCACATCAAATGACAACTCATGTCAATGGCTAGGAAACTTAACCATGTTTGATCAATGAGCTAGTATAGTAGAGGCTCACTAGGGACACAATGTTGTTTATGTGTCCACACATGTATTTAAGTTTCTGGACAATACAATTATACCATGGATAATAAACATTTATCATGAACAAATAAATATGATAATAACCAATTTATTATTGCATCTAGGGTATATTTCCAACATAGCCACCCACAAAATCTACTTGTGCACAAATCCTAGCTTATAGGATTTGCACGGGAAAGGCCCAATCCATTGTGCCGAATGCTTTGGGAATAACTAGTTTGAGAATGACCCTATCCCTTGACTTGTTATGTAGCCTCCTAGCCATGCCCTGCATGAGCATGAAATTATCGTGTAGGCACCTCCCACATACAAAAGCTTCCTGGTGTGCTCCAACCTAGTTGGGCATGTACGAAGCCATCCTAGCAACAAGCACGTTAGCAATGAGATTATAGAAGCTATGGATCAAGTTGATCGGACTACATTCTCTCACTTCCATCATTGTCACAGTATTGGGAAAGAGCATGATGAGAACCTAGATGATCGATGTTATATCACGGAAATCCAATCCCCCGAAAGCCCTAAAGGCGTTGATGAAACCTCCTTTATTATCTGGCTCGGGTGCCTTGTCCATACCCTGCACCCGAATTGCCCCTTATACCTCCTTTTTAGTGAAATCTCCATCTAAGTGTTGTAACTTGTTACGAGGTAAGCCATGTAGGTGGCCCGGTCTTCACAATTGGAGGCGGCGGCAGGGGGTTGGGGAGGATTCACGAGGAACACATAGCAAATCCACATGAAAATACAAGAGAGAACACTGATTGGACAAGATCCACACCCAATATACCCAAATGAGATGAACACTTGGAAACCCAAATGTTATTAGTGCGTAGACGGGTGGCAGTGATTATAGGTTAGATGTGGATAGGTTGCCCAAATTGGATGAGGGGGTGTCCGTTTATAGAAGTTTTAGCTAGGGTTTGGATCCGGGGGTTGTTTTGGAGCCCTCCATCGCGGTCCGACAACTTCGATCGGAAGGGGGCAGCTAGGTGGCCCGGGTAGGTTTTGTAGATGGGTTGGGTTTGAGATGAGAGGGAAGTGGCAGCCTGGCAATAGAGCTATATAAACCGAAATGTTCAACGATTTAACCGGCTAGAGTGTGACGCACCAAATGCAGTACAATCCTAATGAAGGAACGAGGGCCACAAAAAGGATTGAAGCGCATTCCAAGTCGCTTTGCAGGAATAATATCATCACAATACATGTAAAGAAGAGATGAGTATATGCAGGTGGCTTACACTTGCCACATGCTACATCACTCATTATTCAAATAGAAAACATCCATACAATCATCATCCAGAAGAATACAGTCCGACTACAGATGAAATAAAACAGAAAATATGTTATCATCAAGCAAATCCCAAGCTGCCGACCAAGGCCTCCGTTCTACTCATTGGGGTAGTCACGTACATCTAGTCACGTTCTTCATCATACTCCCACCAAAGTGTTGTGGCATCATCATCGACAAGAACATTTATACATGTACCTGTGGTGTTGTAAATCTGTGAGCCACGCGGACTCAACAATCATACTATCCAAACTCACAGGTGGGATAGGGTTAAGTGGTGAGGCAGCAACAATACTAAGCGGTTTAACTGGCTAACTTACGAGTACAAGAGTAGGAAGAGTGATCTACGAAAGATGGTCGTTAACTAATTATGATCAAGAAGTGACCGTCAACACCTACTTATGATCAATCATAACGCCATCATGTTCTTTTCTCAAACTCCATCGGAAAGAGAAGATCATGGTTACACTCACGGTTGGTGTATTTTAATTGAATTTACTTCAAGTTTTATTTTATCGGGTATTATATAAATTTGAAGTTGCCAGATAATCGTGACCTCGTCTTTTAGAAATATTTAACTCTATAGGGGGTTCTCCAACTCATCTATCAGAAACAAGACACAAGCTGCGGTAGAAAACCTCAACCGCAAGATAGCCTGTAGTATCCTCGGAATCCTGGTGCACAAGACGTTCGTAAAAGGTAAAACAAATCCAGCAAGACCGCCCGGTAGGCCAAATACTGAAAGGAGCCGATGTATCTCGTTCTGAGGGCACTACCAGATGAGCAGTACGTACGGTGCCCAAATTCAACACCCAAGTTGCTTCAGCGTGGCCCCATAAGTGGATCTAGTTTGGCCCAACACTGATGTGGAGCACTAGCCCGGGTTGTTATCACACCCTGTGTTTTGCCTCTTGACTAAGTTAACATGACTCAAAAAATAGGGCCAATTTAAACTTTTTGAGTGCATATGAATGCTTAACGTGTGTGCTACTTGCTTGCTTGTTTGATTGCTTGCTGGTGCTCTATATTCACAAAACTCCCTCCCACTCTCAAAACTCTTTTCCTTGATCTAAACTCTCGTCCAATGATCATACCATGTGTATAAGACCTAAAACTATTTTTTATCAAATATTATTTTGGTCAAAAGCATTTATTCAATTTAGTTTTTGAAAACCCCCTGAATTGAGGTTTGTACTACAAGTCGTCAAATTGGGTGGATTGTTTTGCCTCAAATGATTTATTTGGAACCAAATATATATATAACTCCCCAAAACCACAAAACAATATTTTCAAAGATTATTTTTATTTTATTTAAAGGCTTTCTCTTAAGGCCAGAAATGGTCTTTTATTAGGAAAAAAATATTTTCTATGCTTTCAAATTATTTGAGAAATTTATGAAAACTCAATGGACATATAACGTCCATATATAAGAGTTTAAACACATGGTCATGTTCAAAATATTGGACAAAACCCTTCAAAACCATTTCTGCCTATTTCAAGCATTTGAAATATTTCTATAAGAAATATTATCAATAAATTCTAGGAAAATTCTAGCAAGTGACAAATTCCATATGTGATGATCTTGAAAAGTTTCAACCGAATCCCAACTGATTTGATTCACCAAAATATTACAAAACCATTCCTGTCCAGAATCAAATTTGAGCAACTTTTCATTGTGAAGTATCTACTATTGATCCCAAACTTTGTGAGCATGTTCTGTTACCCAAATGATGATGCTACACTAAGTGGTGCATCAAGGAGAATAGTTTTTTAGGCCTCGATCTATAGAAACCTAATTCTGTTGATTTCTAGGGATTAAAAATGTTTACATTATCAACTTTCTTGAAATCATCTCAAAACTTGTGATTAGGACCAAATGGACTTACCATTTACCTCTAGTAAATATCACGGCCATTGGATACCCCTATATGCCCTAGGACAACATAAAACACCTTTAGCCAAAAACTTGTGTGCAAGCATAGTTGACCCAAAATGATTCTCCTTGTCCCCAACTTTTTACCATAGCATATTATAACCCCCTTCTACCTCCAGTAACTTTGCCATGGCCTCTTCTCAATTATTTGGGGGGTAACTCCCTCATTTCCCCCCTCTTTTTTACCATGGTAGCACCCCTTCTTCCTGTCCCCCACTATTATGTTTATGCAAATGCCCCAAATCTTTCCACAACCTCATTTGCATATTGATGAATCTATCCAAGCCCAAAGGTGGCATGCTCATATGGAAAATGTCAGCAGTTCATCTAAACCTCCATTTGGGTAGCAAATGAGTCTCTTAACAAAAAGTACCATGTACTTTGATCTACCTGAGCTGCAATTTGGTGTGCACATACTCCCTCCAAGCCTATGACTACTAGGCAAGGTTTCATCCGAAGTGCACTCTAGTAAAAACTCATTTTTAAGCCCCAATTCTGCTGCTGCAAACTTACCTTGAGTAGAATCCACATTTAACTAGCTCCATAGGGGTCCCAACTTAACAAATACCCCTTAGCATCCATGCCTTGCATCCCAGACAAAGTTACCCGACCAAAACCTTGCTCTAGACATGCTGTGACGTGGTGACCACGCCATTGGCATGCAAAAGACCTGCTCTTCCCATCGTCTTGTCTTGTAGCTCACCACCAGCTTTTGTAGGGCACCCCCAGCATGCCAAGAACCTCCCCTCAACCTCCCACGCCCCTCCCTGACATCAGGATGCAGCCAAGGAAGCTCAGGCAAACACATTCTCGATGCCCGAGAGCATCCGAGGCACATCCGATGTGGCCGTCGCGCGCCGGCCGAGCCACTTGGCCGGCCTAGAAGCTATCTTGTGCCTAGGTGCGTGTTTTAGCCCATTTCTTTTGGGTAAATCCTTTAGCCTTTTTCTCTTTCCAAAAACTTGTAAAATTCATAATAAATTTATTTGAACTCCAAATTCGATGATTCAAATTCCCGGATGTCCTTAAAATCATGATTTGTCCAAATATGTGCATTGCACGTTTTCCCTGCAACCTTTCGTGAAGAGTTCAAATTCAAATTTGAATTTGAACTATGAAATTCCCCACCTGAAAAATAGCTAGAGCTCTCATACCAACTCCAATTGAAGTAATTCAAACCTCGAGAGGCACTAGATAGCATGACCTATTTGTCTAGCCAAGTTGAACATTTTATCATGCACCTATTATGCTTGAACAAATAAATAGCTCCCTTTTTCCATTATTCCATCTTAGGAAAATCCTAGGAAAATCATATCAATTCCAAATCCAGTGAAACCAATTCCTAAAATCTTCAAAAATCATTCCCTATTTATTGGGTCCATCCATTCGTTGGTACAAAAATATTTCTATGGACATCTTATAGGGTCATCGTTTCCTTCATTTCCACCATCCAAAACTCCCCCTTGACCCACATCCACCAAAACCTCCTTGGTTATTTTTCTGATGACCAGAGGAGTCCAAGAAAAATATAACTCGTATTTATGGAGCACTTTCAGTTCTCTGTTTGTGGTGTTGCTTATTACGGTTGTTTCCGGCGATAGTTGACGAAGTAGACAAAGTGCTTGGGGTGGACGATAAGCATGTGAAGACCTCTAAGACTTTGATAAGCCAGGCAAGCATCCCTTTGACCATGTTAAGAAAATTTTCATGCATGTCATATAGCACTTGTTGTTCCGATGAATTGATCTTGTTGGTGGGATGCCTCTGATACCTTCTTGTTGATACTTGCATCGTGCATGACCCGGCCTCCTTATGAGGGTTGTGCAGGTGGGAGTAAATAGAATGCTTAGTAGATGCTACACAAGTGGGATCGAGGATGTGCATGGTGACGGAAAAAAAATGATTTCAAAGACTTTTCGAAAACCCCATCGGGTGCCACTAATGCCCGAGGGAGATGATGAGGAGCTAGGTAGCCACTTGATAAAGGAGTGGTGTATCAGAGCAAATGAGTATGTGTGGTTTTCGAAAACGGATTGGTGTAAGTTGCAACCGTTATTCCAACCTTACATGTGCAAGCACTCTACCCCTATATGGGAACGGGCTTTGTTGATTACTTTGTTGGGTATTAGCAGAGAGCCCGCATTAGTTGTGGCGGAAGTGACGTGGTCACTGTCGATATGGGGGCATGCCTAGTAGGGCAACCATGCGTTGTCTTTAAAGGCACCGGGCACACTGTTGGTCCCTTCATGGATGGTAGGATCTAGAGCGAGGCTCGTATGATGTACATCATGAGGGTTGTGTACCAATCGAGTGGACTCTTTTTTAGTATCGTCAGGGCAAAGGCAATGTTCGGGTGCTTACCTTGGGTATGTATGTAATATATCGAGTCGTAGATGACACGGAAGTTCCCCAAGTCTTGTTGGTAAAGTGTGCAACCACTGCAGAGTGTAAAACTATTTGAATAGCCGTGTCCATGGTCAAGGACAATTGGATGACCGCTCTTGTTCTACCTCCAGTGTCCACTAAACTTCTCTCTCTCCCTCCCTCCCTATGTGTGTGTGTGGATGACACAGAGATGGTACTTGAGTTAAGTCAGATGACTTGACGTGATGATTAAACATGAGATGTTAAACCCCTTTCTTATGATGATATCTATAACTTGTTCATATGGATATCTGCCAACTGTTGATGCATGCTTACATAAGTTAATTGATCATGTCGCTACACTCAAAATTAGCTTTCTGCAAAAATTACCTACTTAGTGCCATATCATGCTCTATTTCACCTTGTTCGGAACATGGGTTGCTTGCGAGTATATTCAAAGTACTCACTGGTTTGCCACTGGTTATTTTATTGGCCAGGCATGAAAGTTCAGGTTATGATGAAGATTATCTTCGTGATGGACATGTGAGCTAGGACGCTTCCCCAGTCAGAATGCCTGTAGGGTTAGGCAGATGGCCAAGTCTTCATATGGTTGCTATCATTCAAGATTTCCGCCGCAACCATATGAAGACTTGGCCATAAAGGCAATATTTGAGGAAACCGGTATGTAATGGATGTAAGACTCTTGTTATTCACTTTTCGTGTGTTAAGTGAGCATTGATATCTGGGATCACTGTGCATGTGCATTCGGTGATCATGACTTATGAGTCGGGATCCCTACAGAGCTGGTACCAGAGCCATCCTAACTGTAGGAAGCCCTTAGTTAGCATGGACATTAGTTAAGACTAAGACTATTTTTCCAGACCCTTGAAAATCATTTACAAAACCTCTACATTTGTCACCTCTCCTAAATTTTCAAAGGAAGCAAATATTTTTGCCTTAGCACTTCCACCATTTTTCTCTTGGATCTCCTCATCTTATTTTCAAAACATTGCAAACGGTCGCTACTACCCTTATGCCCCCTGACCACTGGATTCCTTGAAATCCTCATGGGTAACCCGAAAGGAAGCCACCTTGCCGGACATTTGCCCACATATCTTGAACACAAGTTGGCGATAGCACTACGAGACGATGCCAACAAAAGATACCTTCCCGAGGAATGAGGATGTCAAGACTCAAAAGATGGTGACACCTCCAACACTGCCCCAGGTTGATGCAAGCTTGGCCTAAGATGGTCAAGGCATAAGATATGCAAGATCATGATATGCATCTCTAATAGAGAAATCCTGTCATTCTTGATGTCTTGTCGGCAACCATCGGCGGATGAGAACCTCGCCATTTGGTCCGGCTCACTATAGTGAGGAGGAAAATGGTTCTCATCATCCCACGCTCTTGGTGTCGATGATATCATCAACGTGACCGGAAAGATATAACTTTGCCATGCCTTGTTAATGTCATTGCATAAAAGATTGCCTACTTAGAACTCTCGATGCCATGGAAGACAAGAAGGCATTGGCATGATTACGAAGACACCAGAACACCCTATCAACAACAACCATGAGGAATCACCTTTGTCGTCAACTCACCAGACCCGAAGTCATCAAAGACTCTTCATGCACAACCAGGATCGTTTCGACGAAGAACAACCAGATGCATAGAAACACCTAAAGGAGACCTAGAAGGCTGATCGGACTCCTCTCCAAGACACGATGCAAGCACGACTACTGAGTCCGAGAACCCCTATGGTAGGATAGGTCGCGTGTCCCCTATGCAAAGTCGAGTACGTATGATTGCTCAGATAGAACCATAATTGTGTGTTGCTTGTTTTTGCTTGTTGGTGCTTTGGTGTAAGTCACGGTCTTGCCGTATGCAACAAGTGTGCGACTATGTCACCTACCTTACCTTGATGTTTGATCTGGGCTTTTTGACAACTGCTTGATTGCACTTGCACTATACCACCCCCTTAGGCACTCCTCTCGATGCTACTTTCTCTCCCCCATCTCGTCAACTGAAGAACAGCAAGACAAGAAGCACCAATGATCCACCTCGACAAACAACTGAAACCAAAGACTTCGTCTACAATGTACTCAACCAGACGCAACCTCGTAGAGTTATGCTTTTCCCTCAAGATTGGAAACCCCTCCCTAGCCAAACCTAGACCTCACAAGCTCCCCCAGCACAAGCCTTTGATCACATGTTTAATACACGGGTTTGCCAGAGCACTTATTGAGCTCCAATAACCCATGCTTGGCATTGGGTTCATTATGGAGCCATTGTTCATAGTGAACAAACATCCTTCATTCTTACACTAGCACTAGAACCTTGATGCCATAAGAAGGATCATTCTAAGGATATACGATTTGTGGGCAATGATTTGATTTAGCCATAATAGATGTCTTGAGGAAGAAGTCGAGACCTTTGGTGGATTACGAGGCTTAATGTTGATAGACGAACTTGGTGGATCAAGATTAATAGAGTAGCATAACTTACTTGTCCCTTGAGCAAATTGGATTAAGTAGAACAATTATGATCTCAAGCTGAAATTCTTGGTGAAACAAGTAGGAATTTTTAGTGGACATGAGATTTGGATTTTAAATAGGTAGTCCTAATACCGTGATGGTATTAATCAAGACTACATGCTTCGGAGTACTTTGGATTTAGTTCAATCATCTTGATCGTGATACCATGTTTCTCGGTGGATGATAAGTAGAAGGAATCAGATGATGTTAGGGATGGTTTAAGGATCTATAGCCCGACCTTGGAGTTTAGTTGGTCATGAGATTGGAAGTTCATGGATATATTGTGATAGTCCTTGCAATGATATGTGGATAATATGAACTCTAGGAGGTTATGTGGGACACCATCGATGATGTATTTGCAGCGGTAATGGATCATGTTATAGTGGATGATTTTCGTGGATCAATTAATTGGATTCGTAGGAAGGAAACAAGATATTGGATTGGTTTATTACGTGTTTCCTTAACATAGTATTGCAATACCTTAGACCTTGGATAGGTCAGTGAGGCACTTGGATTTGTTGTGTCTTGATCAAGCTTAGTGGCTTGTATGTTATCCCGAGGATTTTTACATAGGGATATAGATGAATGGCTACAAAGAATGCATGAGAGTGTGGGTCGTCCTTCTCTTAAGGTACATAGATAGGTGTAGCATGTGTAATGTTGGAGTGACTTATATGAGATGATACCTTTGATGTTATACGATGATTTTGTTTGGAGTAATAGGTAGTACTATTGGCATCTAAAGAACCGAGCTCAAGGATAAGATGATAGATGTTCACTCACATCGTAAGCTACTTGAAACCTCGAAGCTTTACTGAGCCACAATATGGTCAGATTACGACCATAGGTCTTGGCTCTAAGTCATTAGACGATGGCCAATACTCCACCTAGACCACCACCAATCCTATTCAAAAGGAAGGTGGACTCAACGAACTAGATTGCGTTGGCTCGCAAACCCCTAAACTAGTGACCACCCGAAACAAAATGCCCGCTCCTCTCACATATCCCATGAGAAATGTGTTTATGTGATACTTGGGGAAATAGTTTGTTGTCTTCTAGGATGACATACTTATTTAGACAACAAGGGAAGGGACACCTTAGTCCTGTTTGGATCAGCCCCAGGAACACCAATTACCATTCCTCCCAGGTTTAAGGCTTCACCTTTAAAAAGGTTGGACTCCTTGAAGTACCCTCCCAGCAGCAGAGGACATTCTTACCCAAGTAAGATGAAGAACCACTATGGTCGAGAAACCCGATGAAGAAATTGAAGCAAGAGAAGTCAACCACCACTCCTCTGCCGACTACATCAACTAGACTATACCAAGAAGCATCAACATCCATGCAAAATGAAGACCTTGCACATCAAGAGGGTTATAGAGCCCATTATTTTAAGTGATCACCCATCAATTCCTGACTAGGAAGGAGCCAAGAAGTTGATAGCACCCTCACTCCACCGCTTTGACGATGTACAATGAACATAACATCCCTACCCTCTCCAGATATCTGGACCAGAGTGGAACGACTGTCATGACTGGATCATGGTGAACTACCTACCAAAGGTAGTTCACCCCGCTTGCCAAGCCTCTGACCTTGGGGATTAGATGGCTGTTCTATACTCGGAATAGTTAGCTTATTTAGAAACTTGTTGAAACCTTCCCAGATGGCAGGACCTATTTCGACACAAAGTCTCTTAGCTTAGTCATAGGGACGAAACTCAGCCCAAACCTTCCCACAAATAGGCTATGGTCATCCCAATAGACAGAACACTCAAAGACCCTCCAGAGACGTGCATCCGTGACGACGAAGACAAATGAACGATGATGTATAGAGAACATACCTGGGCAACTTAATCAAGCAAAAGGTCTCGATAAGAAGCCTATGTTGACACGCTTCAACACTGGCAAGGATGAAGACCACCTGTGACTGAAGATCTCCTACTTCAAGGAAGATAAGGACTTCCCCGTCAACGAGAAGCTACACCAAGACTTGACCCTTCTATTCTAACGCAAGACATCTAGATGTCATTAACCAACATAAGCAGCCCCAGGGCCAACACGCAGACACTACCTTGCCACATATTCCGACCTTGGAATACACACGCAGGCCAGACCCTTACCAGAACCACGATCATCAGGCCCTTGACCTTTAGGAAACCCTAGCATATTGCAAGAACCCCATTCATCCTTAGAAGAAGTCAATGATGCACTCGAAGACATATCATCAGGCACTTCAAGACCCAGAAGGACAACCACGCCAAAACAGAAGCAACATGGAACGTGAAGACTACCCCACCTCTGAATTTCTGCATCTCTCCCACGCCTAGCCTAGGAATCTCGGCGACGAGATTCTTGTATGGGGGTAGGTCTGTCACACCCTGTGTTTTGCCTCTTGAGTAAGTTAACATGACTCAAAAAATAGGGCCAATTAAAGGCTTTTTGAGTGCATATGAATGCTTGAATTGTTTGCTATTTGCTTGCTTGTTTCATTGCTTGCTGGTGCTCTATATTCATAAAACCCCCTCCTACTCTCAAAATTGTTTTCCTTGATTGAAATTCTTGTCCAATGATCATACCATGTGTATAAGACCTAAAACTTTTTTATCTAATATTATTTTTGGTCAAAAGCATTTATTCAATTTAGTTTTTCAAAAAACCCTGAATTGAGGTTTGTACTACAAGTCCTCAAATTGGGTGGATTGTTTTGCCTCGAATGATTTATTTGGAACCAAATATATATTTATATATATATATATATATAACTCCCCAAAACCACAAAACATTATTTTTAAAGATTATTTTTTAATTATATAAAGGATTTTTCTTAAGGCTAAGAATGGTCTTTTACTAGGAAAAAATATTTTTATGCTTTCAAAATATTTGAGATAATTTAGGAAACCTCAGTGGACATATATTGTCCATATATAAGAGTTTAAACACATGGTCATGGTCAAAATATTTGACAAAACCCTTCAAAACCATTTCTGACTATTTCAACCATTTGAAATATTTCTATAAGAAATATTCTCAATAAATTCCATGAAAATTCCAGCAAGTGAAAAATGACATATGTGATGATCTTCCAAAGTTTCAACCCAATCCCAACTGATTTGATTCACCAAAATATTCGAAAACCATTCTTGTCCAAAATCAAATTTGAGCAGCTTTTCATTGTGAAGTATCTACTATTGATCCCAAACTTTGTGAGCATGTTCTATTACCCAAATTATGATGGTACACTAAGTGGTGCATCAAGGAGAATAGTTTTGCAGGCCTAGATCTACGAAAACCTGATTCTGTTGATTTCTAAGGTTTACAATTTTACATTATCAACTTTGTTGAAATCATGTCAAAACTTGTGATCAGGACCAAATGGACTTACCATTTACCTCTGCTAAATATCAGGGCCATTGGATACCCCTAGATGCCCTAGGACAACATCAAACACCTTCAGCCTAAAACTTGTGGGCAAGCATAGTTGACCAAAAAAGATTCTCCTTGTCCCCAACTTTTTACCACAACATATTCTAACGGCCTTCTACCTATAGTAAAGTTGCCATGGCCTATTCTCAATTATTTGGGGGGTAACTCCCTCATTTCCCCCTCTTTTTTACCATGGCAGCACCCCTTCTTCCTCTCCCACACTATTATGTTTATGCAAATGCCCCCAAATATTTGCACAACCTCATTTGCATATTGATGAATCTATCCAAGCCCAAAGGTGGCGTGCTCATATGGAAAATGTGAGCAGTTCATCTAAACCTCCATTTTGGTAGCAAATGAGGCTTTGAACTACAAGTACCATGTACTTTGATATACCTGAGCTGGAATTTGGTGTGGACATACTCCCTCCATGCCTATGACTACTAGACAAGGTTTCACCGAAAGTGCACTCCAGTAAAAACTCTTTTTCTAAGCCCCAAGTCCGCTGCTGCAAACTTACCATGAGTAGAATCCATATTTAACAAGCTCCATAGGGGGTCCCAACTTAACCAGTACCCCTTAGCATGCGTTCCTTGCGCCCCAGACAAAGTTACCTGTACAAAAGCTTGCTCTCAACATGTTGTGACGTGGCGACCACACCATTGGCATGCAAAAGACCTACTCTACCCATTGTCTTGTCCCGTAGCTCGCCCTCACCTTCTATAGGGCGCCCCTAGAATGCGAAGAACCTCCCCTCGAGCTCCCACGCCCCTCCCCGATGCTAGGATGCAGCGAAGGGAGCTCAGGCACGCGCATGCTCAGTGCCCGAGAGTACCCGAGCTCCCCTCGTAGCCCTCTCTTGCTTATACCTCTCCCCGAGCCCCCCACTTCTCCCCTCTAGCTCCTTCTCCCTCCCTTGAGCCTCCTGAACCTCCCCCATTCACCATACCATGCCCTCCATCCACCCCCATGGCCGCCATGTCGCCGTCGCCCCCCTCTCAAAATTCGGCCACGATGGCCTCTCTCTTCTCCTCTGAGCCTCACCAGAACTCCATGGTTTGCCGCAAGGCCCTCCCCACCACTCCATTTTCCTTGCCCGTGCTCGTGGCGTCGTGCCCTTGGTTGCCAGCGGCCACCTCCGCGGCCACCCGCGCCCTTGCCGTTGCACCTCTCCCCCGTGGGCGTACTGCACCCAGGTGGATGCGGCTCGCAGCCCGCTCTAGTAGCCACACCGCCCGAAATGGTGGCTGGGAACGCAGGTGGGCGGCGTCGGCATCGCCCCTGGCCATGCCCAAGGCACCCATGGGAGGAGGTAGACAAACCATCCAAGCGGGCCTCGCACGTCGGTCGGCCAACGAAACCGAGCCACTAACGGGTGGGCCTTGGTCCCTGTTTAAGTGAAGGCGCCCCCACCGATTCATGGCTCCCTGCGAAGGAGGAATACACCTCCAGAATGGCCGTTGTGTGCCGGCCGAGCCACTCGGCCGGCCCAGAAGCTATCTTCCTCCAGTTGCGCGTTTTAGCCCATTTCTTTTGGGTAAATCCTTTAGACTTTTTCCCTTTCCAGAAACTAGTAAAATTCATAATAATTTCAGTTGAACTCCAAATTGGATGTCCCTAAAATCAAGATTTATCCAAATATGTGCATTGCAATTTTTTACCGTAACCTTTCCTATAGAGTTCAAATTCAAATTTGAATTTGAACTATGAAATGCCCCACATGTAAAATAGCTAGAGCTCCCATATCAGCTCCAATTGAAGTGATTCAAACCTCGAGAGGCTCTAAATGTCATGCCCTATTTGTCTAGACAAGTTGAACATTTTATCATGCACCTATTATGCTTGACCAAATAAATAGCTCCCTTTTTCCATTATTCCATCTTAGGACAATCATAGGAAAATCATATCAACTCCAAATCCAGTGAAGTCACTTCCTAAAATCTTCAAAAAGTATTCCCTATTTGTTGGGTCCAGCCATTCATTTTTACAAAAATATTTCTGTGGACATCTTATAGGATCATCGTTTCCTTCATTTCCACCATTCAAAACTCCCCCTTGATCCACATCCACGAAAACCTCCTTGTTATTTTTTTCATGACTAGAGGCGTCCAAGAAAATTATAACTCGTATTTATAGAGCACTTTTATTTCTCTGCTTGTGGTGTTTCTTATTATGCTTGTTTCCGGCGATAGTTGACGATGTAGACGAAGTGCTTGGGGTGGACGAGAAGCGTGTGAAGACCTCGAAGACTTTGCTAAGCCAGGCAAGCAGCCCTTTGACCATGTTAAGAAATTTTTCATGCATGTCATATAGCACTTGTTGTTTTGATGAATTGATCATGTTGGTGAGGTACCCCCCCTTTGGTGGGATGCCTACGATACCTTCTTGTTGATACTTACATCGTGCATGACCCTACCTCCTTATGAGGGTTGTGCAGTGGGGAGTAGATAGAATGCTTAGTAGATGCTACACAAAGTGGGATTAGGGATGTGCATGGTGATGAAAACAAAATGATTTCAAAGACTTTTCGAAAACCCCGTCGGGTGCGACTAAAGCCCGAGGGAGATGATGATGAGGTAGGTAGCTACTCGATAAAGAAGTGGTGTACTCGTGAGTGTGTGTAGTTTTGGAAAATGGATTGGTGTAAGGTGCGAACGTTATTCCAACCTTACATGTACAACCACTCTACCCTTATATGGGAATGGGATTCGTTGATTACTTTGATTGGTATTAGAAGTGAGACTGCATTACTAGTGGCGGGAGTGACGTGGTCACTCTCGATACAGGTTCGTGCCTGGTAGGGCGACCATGCGTCGGGCATACTGTTAGTCCCTTCATGGATGGTACAATATGGAGCAAGGCTCGTATGATGTACATCATGAGGGTTGTGTACAAATGGAGTGGTGTCTTTGTTTAGTATCGTCAAGGGAAAGGCATTGTTCGGGTCGTATGATGTACATCATGTAATATACCGCGAGTCGTGGATGATACAGAAGTTCCTCGACTCTTGTGGGTAAAGTGTGCAACCTCTGCAGACTGTAAAACTATTCGAATAGCCATGTCCATGGTCAGGGACAGTTGGATGACCGCTCTTTTGCTACGTCTAGTGTCCACTAAACTTATGTGTGTGTGTGTGTGTGTGTGTGGATGACATAGAGATGGTACTTGAGTTAATTCAGATGACTTGACATGATGACTGAACATGAGATGTTAAACCCCTTGCTTATGATGATATCTTTAACTTGTTCATATGGATATCTGCCAACTATTGATGCATGGTTACATAAGTTAATTGATCATGTCACTACACTCAAAATTAGGTTTCTGCAAAAATTACCTACTTAGTGCCATATCATGCTCTGTTGTACCTTGTTCCAAACATGGGTTGCTTGCGAGTACATTCAAAGTACTCATTGGCTTGCCACTGGTTATTTTATTAGCCAGAAATGAAAAACCAAGTTATGATGAAGATTATCTTGGTGACGGACATGCGAGGTAGGACGCTTACCAGTCAGAATGCATGTAGGCTTAGCTAGATGACATGGGATCACACTATCGTTGAAAATTTCTGCTGCAACCATATGAAGACTTGGCCATAAAGGCCATATTTGAGTAAACCGGTTGTAATGGATGTAAGACTCTTGTTATTTAGTTTATGTGTGTTTAGTGAGCATTGATCTCTGGGATCATTGTGCACGTGCATTCGGTGATCACGACTTATGAGTCAGGGTCCCCACAGTTGTTGATTAATATTACAACGGGTTGGTTATGCTCGATGCAAGTTTTAATTAGTTATTAGCAAATAGTACCAATGTTGGGCCTTGCCAGAAGTATTTTATCAAAAAACAAAAATCAAGGGAGTCCCCATAACAAGCCCAAGCATGTTAGGAGCACTCAATATGGAACATAACACACGGACTCAGAAACTAAGGCGACAAGAGTGGAACAAAACACCAAGCAAAATGCCAAGCCTTCGACCCTTTACAAATGTATAGATGCATTATATTAAATATTAAGAATAATATGTGATATACTAAAATATCCATGTTATCACATGGATCCACCTGCACCTGCAACTAGCAACTCTATAAGAGTGGTTGAGCAAGCGCAATCTTCGGCAAACAATGGTTTGCTAGGATGTGAAGGGTTAGAGGCTTATCATGGCATGTTGGGAGGCTTGACAAACAAGTGGTAGGTAATGAGGCATAGAGATAGCTATGAGGACTAGAAAAGTAAAGGTAGTAGATGTATCCAGGGTAATGATCTTCTTGCCTTGAGATTCTTCAATTGGATAACAAGCTTGCTGCTTGAAAACGTTCTCGACAGGCTCCTCGAACTCACACAAGTCATCTGGAACTACCCAAAAGAAAGAACAACATACAATAAACACACAAACATGGAAAAATTCTCAAACAAGAATGATGCATGACCACATAATATATTTAACATGGCAATCCTATTCTAGTCACATTAAATGCAGTCTTGATCCATGTGAAGCATGGATCAAGAAACACTTCATATGCAATTTAGTTGCTTTAACATTTTGGAGAGAAAAACAATATTTTTTATTATGACAAGCATGAAAATGAAAAAAAAGGATTCTACTCATGAATACAATGCAAATGCATACAAAGAACATCGTAATCAGAGTTACAGATCTCTCTGAACACTCATGACAAGATATCGAAGCAAACAGAGATATATCTAGACAAAAAGAGAGTTAGTGGAAAATCTTGGCATCCAAGCATGCTAATGGATAGGTTATGGAATTCTAGAGAAAAAACATATAAAGTTCTTAAAAATCCGATGCAGAGAGCTCACACAATCAGCAAAACAATATTGCAATGCAATATGCCACAAACAGTAACATGGCACTTTGCAACCATCAAAGCAACATGCTACAACATTATAAAATGCTCAACGAGGACATGAGTCTGTAGACTACATGATGCCCAATAATTCATCCAACATGACCAAGTAGTTTAGATGTGTGGGTCAATTGGAACAGAGCTCACAAAATGGTTATATGAAAATAATAGGTTCTCACAGAGCAGTGTTAATATGAAGGCAAGTTCACATCAAGTTTTATATATTCTACATTACCTATCATGGCATGAAATTTAACAACATGGTAGTAGATATAATGGGCTACTAATCATCCAACATGAGCATGAACAAAAGACCCACAAATTCATGGCAATCATCCATACAAAGTACTATGATGAAACATGTTGATTCTCAGACTTGGAGAGAAACAAGGGGGCCAGGCAACAATTTTTAGCCGGTAGGCATGTTGACATCAAGAAATGAATATGAAACAAAGTTCAAACATGGTATCAAATGGAAAAACAAGATAGACCATAACATTTACTAAAATCATCCCGCATGAGCATTTGCAAAGGAGCTATGAATCCATGGCAATCAACAAGACAACAAGCTAAGGTTTAATCTAGTTTCCCGATTTAGTGAATTTAACAATCTTTAAAACAACAGTTTTCTCTAGACATGTTTGCAAGGTATAAAAATATCTTAACATGGTTTTCATGGCAATACAAAAATACCAGGAGCAACTTCATATGAAAATGGGCATATCTCTTGTTCAAAGTCAATTCATATGGTGCATGGACTAAATCACCCAAAAATCACGAAATGCCTAATCCTACAAAAATGACATGCACGAGAACTTCCTCAACATACGAAACAAGTGGCACAAACAGATTTCTCAAATTTTTCTACCCCAAATCGTAGATAATATAAATATGTTCATGTTGATTAAAATGCCATAATTGCAAAATGCAGCTACTGCCTAAAATGGATAAATGAAATATTCTAGAAAAGGAATATTCCAAAAAAGGCATTGACAGAAAAGGAAAATGCCCCAAATGGACTTTCCTTAATTGGAACAAAACAAAACAACAGAGAAAAACTAAACACACACACGAGCTAGCTAGCCATGGTGGTTGACCTGTGGCTCCAGCGACCACTCAACGAGGGGGTTTGCACACAGAGGCACTAATAGGTGGGGCCTCCATGTCAGCCTCTCTATTAAAACAAAAGGGTGGGGGTTAATCGCGCCGCAGGGGATCAAACCCGCGGTGATGTGGTGGGGCTAGTCTGGCTTGACCAGCCATTCTACGTGTGGTTAGCTGACCAAAGAGGGGTCCGAAGGGGTTTGACATAACCCTCGAAGGCCTATGGGCCCATGCGTCGATGACACACATGCACACCGAAATAGAGCAAGTAGAGGCTCAACACCAGCGAGTCAGAGTTAGCGGGGTCGCTGCCGGAGCTGCTCCGGTGACTCAAACGGGCGATAGAAGGCAAGAATCCGACCGCAATTGAAAACCACACACGCACATGCATCACACGGCACCGAACGACAGCGGAGGCGACCCCGGCATTGTGGTACATACGCAGTGATGGTGAGCTCAAACACGAGGCTATAGAGGGCTAACGTATCGATTAGCGGAAGAAATGGAACCTATGCATGACGACTACCTCTCTGAACGCATGTGTGTGGACAAACGAGGTCGAAGACCTCCCCTGCGACAGGGTCCGACGGCGGAGCACTTCGGCTCTCATGGAAAATGGCGGAACAATGCACAAACAATGAATTTGAAGGAGGGGAACAAGGAAGATACTCACCTCGAACACGATGGTTGCCTTGACATGTGGGGATGTGGTCGGAGTCGAGCACAACGACGGACTAACGACTACGGCTATGGAGTTGAAGTAGAGGAAGAATATGGTGATGCAAGGGCTCCTAGATCCTTGTAGTCCACGATGGGGAAGGCGATGGACACGAACGATGAGGATGGGGACGGTGATGCCTACGGCGGTGCCATGATCTTGATCTTTGCTAAGCTCGGGTGGTGGTCGATTAGGTGGATCTAGTGGCTCTCTAAGCTCTACTGTGGCAGCGAAGGCAGAGGGGAAACCCTAGGGTTCCAGGGGTCATGGCGAAGGCTGTTATAGGCGGCCGGGACACTTAGGTGGGTGCGGGTCGACTTGGCGTTGAGGTTGACGAGCGGGGGCTGGCTCGTACATGGGGCATTTATGAGATGTGGGGTGAGTGGGTCCGTGCGTGGGAAACGACGGGGCGACTCGCGGGGACGCTGCTGGGCTACACAGTTGGGCTATTGCTGGGCCTCTCTCTCTCTCCCTCTGGCTTTTCTGTTCCTATTAAAATCATATAGAAACGAAAGAAAACATAGGGAAAAATAGAGAGGGTCTTGGGGTGGAACAAAAATATATTTGAGGCCCTCGATTTATGCTCTATTTAACAAAATTGGTTTGGACATTTTTAGAGATAGAAAGTAAATCATGTTTTAATTTAATTCAAACTTGAGGCATTTTTGAATCCAACTATAACAACTTGAAATGAGCCGAAAATCAGAGGAGGATTTCTCGGCATGTTGTAGGGGATTATAGTTGACATTAAAATAAGGCAGGGAGAACACACTTGCAAAAATAAGAAAGAAATAGAAGGAAAAAGGTTTTTTATGGAAATAAATGGTTTTGCAATTGGGATCAAGCACATGGTGTTGGCAAAACTTACCACCACTACTAGGGAAAAGCCTATAGGTGGATATTTCACAGTAGCGCGGCTTAGAGGAACACACTACTGCTACTTAGCAGTAGCACGTCTAAATAAAAGGTGCTATTGCTCTACACTTATCAGTAGCACGGGTGAAGAAACGGTGTTTCTTGTATGGTCAGCCACCCGACTATGCAGAGTAGCAGCGCGCGGAGAGGAAGCGCACTAGTACTAAGTAGTTTAGCAGTAGCACGTTTTGAAATGACTCGCTGCAAGTACTCTCGCATTGTGCCACCTAGTTGGCCCTGCTTAGGGGCAGCGAGGCTTTATTTGTTGTGCTACTGCTAGTGCTCATAGTAGTAGCACGTTTCTAGGAAGCACACTATTGTTAAAGCGCAACAGCCACCTTCCCCCACCCTCTCTCCCTCACTTTCTTCTCCCCCATTACTACTACCCCAGATTTCTTATCTCTTCCTTTTCCTACCTCTCTTCTCCCTACATTAATGCCCCATCCACCATCTCAACTAATGCACCCTACTAGATCCATTCCCTCCTCCCTCCACTTTAATGCTTCCTCACTTTTCTCTCTGCATTCCACTAGTTAGAGCTAGCCATGCAGCTACTTCACCTACAAGCTAGATCTATCCATTTAGTAAGTGGAATCTATCAACTCCTCAACTAGATCTATTCTTTAATGAAGTAAAGCCACCATCTAGTTACCAGGATTCTATCTCGAGATAGCTAGGTGACTAAAAAATATGATTTGAAAGAATTAATGGAAAATATGTGTGCGATATGACCGAATTGGGAGATATGATGGAAATTGTGCGTTTGGCATGAGTTGCCGCCTATATGTGTATTTGCCGAATTGTGTCTGATGTGAGAGTTGCTTATGTTTTGCCGAAATATCGATTTATTTCCGTTCTTGTGAATTTTGGCAAAACTCTATATTTCCTTTTCTTGGGAAGGTCATGCAGAATTTTTGATGCATGCATGGATGGATGCATTTTTAATCCTTTTGCTTATTATTTATACCACACGTGATCATGAAGGTCACTATAATGGTGGTGAAAAGATGGTTGCGATCCGTGGTGCACGACATGTATGAAAATATCAGGAAGGAGATTTTATGTCTATGTTGAAGATGCAACGGAGGAGTCTTGCATGACCCCTTTAAGGGAGGCCGTTTGAAAGTGCACCTGCTCATGACTAGTTTCATGGATGGCTATACTCTATGGATAAGTGAAGATGATGACGTCGAGGGGGTAGTCAATGAGGACATTGGACCAGACGAAGAGATGACCAGTAATGGTGGCGGAGAAGAGGACAAACATGGCGACGGAGAAGAGGCCAGACATGGCGGCAAAGAAGAGGCTGGACATGGCGGTGAAGAAGAGGCTGTACATGGCGGCAGAGAATAGGTCGGACAAGAGACCACAGACATGCTGCAACATTCTATGCTACTAAGTTCAATCATTCAAGACCATCATGTTCGAGACCTGCTTCGCAAGAAGGCGACTAGCGACAGCGCTGCATCTAGAGAGGAGTCCAAGCTGGAGCAAGTGGAGGTAGTCTCGAAGACTCCATTGTATGGTGGTTGCGATCCAGAGATAATCCAGTTTAGTTTCACGCTCGAACTTCTCAAGACGAAGGCTAAAAACAAATGGACTAATAGAAGCCCTTATGAGCTTCTCAAGTATCTAAAGAAGGTTCTCCCTATAGGGAACGTGTGTCCTATGAGTGTCGATGAGGCCAAGAAAATCATGTGCCCTCTTGATCTGCCGCACATTGGATACCACACATGCATCAACATTGCATCTTTTTATCGAAAGGAGCACGGGAAAAAACTAGCTGCCTGTGTGCAATGCTTCTCGATACAAGAAGGCCAGAAAGAGATTTCCTCAGAAAGGTGTATGGTACTTACTAATCACTCCCTGGCTGCAGCTTTATTTCGTAGATCCTAAGTAAGCAAAGCTCATGTATTGGCACGTGGATAGGGTGAAGTCCAATGATGGAGATGATCCGTAGCTGAGACATCTCCCAGATGCAAGCCAGTGGAGAGCGTTCAACACAAAATATTGATATTTCACTACAGATCCAAGGAACATCGTGCTTCGCACGAGTACCGATGGCATGAATCCATTTGGCAACCAGAGCACAAACCGTAACACATGGCCCATGTTTGTATGGAGTACAACCGCCCCTGGATGGGCATGAAGAGAAATCACATACACATGAGCATGTTGATTCAAGGGACGAAACCACTTGGAAATAATATTAATCTTTATCTGGGGCTGCTGAAAGAGGAGTTAGACATGTTATGGAAAACACTGGTCAAGACATGGGATGCTAGCAAAGGAGAGTATTTCTATATGAGATCCGCTCTGATGACGACGGTGCACGACTATCTCCGTTATGGATATGTCGTAGGATAGCCGTGCCACGGATATTTTGGATGCACCCGATAGATGGATGATACAACATCTCAGCAGCGAATGTCAACGAAAGATGGTGGGTCTAGGCAAATCGTGTACATGGGGCATCAAAGATGGCTCGATAAGGACGACCCGTGGAGAAAGCGTGGAGATGTATTCAATGGTGAGGCTGAGCAATGAGGATGTCCAGGTAAGAGGATCGGTGCCGAAATCTATGAGTTGTTCAAAAACTGGAAAGATTGCCCCGCATTGGGAAAGATGAAAAAAACCCGGAGCCACTCCTGAAGGTATGGAAAACAAGGTTTGTTTTTTGTGGCTTGGAGTACTGGCCCAAACTTGACATGCCTCATTGCCTTGATCACATGCATATCACGAAAAATGTCCTCGAGAGTTTTCTTGGGACACTGATGAACATGCCAGACAAGACCAAGGATGGGCCGAAGGCAAGAAAATACTTGGAATATTTGGAAATTGGGGCAGATCTATACATGCCCCGTAAAAAGTCATCGGAGGACATGGAGACGGAGATGGAGGTGGGGGACAGGGATACAAAAGTCAACTAGAAGAAAGATCCCCTTCTTGCTTCACCCTAAGTCTGAAGGAGCTGGATCAATTCTTCAAGTTCCTTATTGGAATCAAAGTTAGTTCCTATTACTGTGGGAAGATAAGCAGATTTCTAGACACGAAGAAGAAAAGGTTCAGAAGGATGAAATCTCATCACTGTCATGTGATGATGACACATATACTTCATGTTGCCATTAGAGGGATAATGTACCAGCACGTCCGTGGCACGCTTACTGGTCAGTGCAACTTTTTCGATGTTATCTCTGAAAAGTCATTTAGTGTGAAGAAACTCCGAAGGCTGCTGGAAGAGATTGTTTTCATACTAAATAAGCTTGAGATGTACTTACCGCCTGCGTTGTTTGACGTCATCATGCATCTATGTGTCCACATTGTGGATGACATAATTGACCTTGCGCCGACATTCCTGCACAACATTATGCCGTTCAAGAGGATGAATGGGGTCATCAAAGGATTTGTTCATAACATGCCCCATCCAAATGGAAGTATCGTCTAGGGCTTTCTGACCGAAGAGTGCATCTCCTTATGCGATAATTATCTAGGCGTCATCCGAGACCCTGTTGTTGGTTTGCCCGTCAACAAGCACCTTGGGAGGCTCGGAGGTGAAGGTCACACCAACGGCCGGAGGGAAATGCATGTGGACCACTCGGGTCGACGCAAAGACTTTGACATAGCAAACTTAGTAGTGCTACAACCTGTAAACATGGTAGATCCTCTCGTGACACTGCACAAAGAAACTATCGCAAAGAAATACCATGACTGGGGGCTGCGTAAGATGGATGATGAAGTTATTAGAGAGCACAACCTCACTTTCTTGCCTAGGTTCAAACAATATGTTCTTGCTAATCCCCCGGAAGAGGGCTCTATCGACGGATAGCTCATACAAGCCTTAGCACATGGCCCTGTGCCCAACCTCACGACCTATCGTGTATACAGTATCAATGGATACACGTTCTACATCGAGGCCAAAGATTTAAGGAGTGAGTACCAGAACTCAAGGATGACGATGGAATGTATGACCATGAACAACGACACAACTGAAATATTCTATGGAAGAGTCGAAGAGATCTGGGAGCTTGACTACTCTAGACTGCATACTACGACGATGTATCGTGTCAAATGGGTTAAGTCCGTCCAAAGAGGAAACCGTTTTTTTAGTACCATGTCCATACTCGACGCTAACAGTGCTACGGTGAAAGTCATCGCCAAAAATGAGCCATGGGTACATGCTAAGCACGTGACACAATGCATCTTCCTAACCGACCCGAGAAATCCAAGTTGTGTTGTCATGAGGAGAGGCAAAAGGAGTATCATCGGAATGAATTGAGTCACCAATGTGGAAGACTACGACGAGTACAACAACCCGATGAGGTAAGATGATGATGACAATGAGGTGTACGTCAAAACAAGAATGAAGACTACATTATCGAAGAAAAATCATATTCCATGGAAAACAAAAAGTCACAACGAGGGGCTTAATTTTTGAACACCGAATAAGAAAGAAAGAAGCTCACTCAGAAATGAAAACGTCAATACTAAGTAACATATATTTGTACCTATTTTGTATACGTACTTGACCGCATTATCCGTCAAATGATGTAATATATATTGTCTGAGTTATATAAATTGTATCCCCTTCTTCCCCACATGCACATGGTTCCATCACAATCGTCTTTTGAAAAAGAAAAAAATACATTGTATATCCCCTCCTCACCATGCATCCATGCATGATGTGATTTTAGCTTGGTAATCTTTCAGATGAGAAAAAAAGTAAAACAAAATGGAAAGAAAATGAAAAGAATTATTGAAAATAAAAATAAAAAGGAAAAAGGAAAAGAAAATAAAGAGGAAAGGAAAAAGGAAAGGAAAAGAATACTTAGAACTTAAAAATTAAAAATTAAAAGAAAGGGAGAAAGGAAAAAATATTGAAAAAAAAGTAAAAGAAAATGGAAAGAAAATGGAAATCAATAATGAAAATAGCAGGGTTAGAAGTAGTGCGGTTATGTAACATGCGCTAAAACTACCTAACTTAGTAGTAGCATGTTTCTTAAAAAACGCGCTATAGCTAACTTAGCTATAACGCGTGCCTCGTAAACACGCTACTACTATGTTGACTTAACCCCCCACGCGGGCCTTCCTCTTGTATACCAATTCCACATTCCCCTACCTCCTTGCCGCCATTCGGCCCCTGCCTCCTCACCGTCGACACCCCTGCCTCCTCTAGTGTTGTTGTTGGAGCCCATCCTCGGCGCCCCTGCCTTCTAGCCATCACCGCGCCTGCATCCTGGATGTCGACGCCCCTGCCTCCTCTCATGCCTTCTTGCCATCGATGCCCCTACATCCTCCCGTGCCTCCTTGCCATCGATGCCCCTACCTCCTCCCGTGCCCGCACATCTCCTCCACGCCTTCAACCCTCATCGACGTCACCATCTCCCCCGACCTCCACCTCCCATCTGTAATTCGCCCACCCGTCCTCTATCTCCTTTTCCTCTCTCTCTCTGCGCCGGTTAACAGAATTAGGGTTAGGTTAATTTTTGAATTAAGGTTTATGTTAATTAGGGTTACTAGAATTAGGGTTTAGGTTAATTATTGAATTAGGTTTTAGGTTAACTAGGGTTAACAAAATTAGTGTTTAGGTTAATTAAGTTTCACAAAATTAGGGTTTAGTTTACTCATTATTAATTAACAGAACTTAGGTTTCATTGGTACTTAACTAAATTTAGCTAAATTAATTTGTAGTAAATGATTTTTAATTTTTTTTTAAATGCTTGGTGATGATGATCAAACCCTAGGTGAAATGATTACTGAATTTAGTAAAATTAGTTTGTAGTAAATTTGCCAGAACGGATTTTGTGAAAGCTGCATGTTCCCTTATATATTCTCGGAAAGGATTCGAGTGGCCTATGCTTGTCCAGAATGTTGATTCATGTCTGTTCTGGCAAATTTCAAGCACTTGATATGTCCACATTTTAGCAAAGGTCATGCCGAAATTTCCCATGAATTTTGGCATGACTTGTGCTAGAAAGTAGGACATATCGAGTGACCGGGAATTGCTGGGACATGAATGAACCGACATTCTCACAGACCATAGGTCTTTTTGATGTCGTTAATTATTTATTTTATTATAGTTTGAGAGTTAAAAGAGCAAATTTAACCATACGTAGGAAACATGTCGAACAATGAAAATGTTGGGGCTTCTGATAATTATAAAGTCGACGATCCCTTACAGATTGAACACGATTACCTCGACTTTTTGTGTAGTCAATGCCCTCATGTCAAAGCAGACGGTTCTTATGACACCGCTAACCCAGACACCGACACCACCACCGACGCCGACACTAGCACCGACATCGAGGCCAAAGCAGAAGAGTACGAGGACACAAAAACCCAATAAGCTCGACACTATTAGACTGGTGGTCACAGCAATGCACCCCGGCAAATTTGAGTCAACAGAGTCGGAGGAATCCCGCAAGAACTATGGAAACCAACTCGCATGCATCCTATGGGATGTCTCTAGCATCAACGCTATAGACTTAAGGGGTAAACCAAAAAATATGGAGCACCTCCTCCTAAGGAAGTTGTGCCAGAGATACCTTTTCCCCAGCCAGGATGAAGGAAAACATCTGTAGGAAGATGCCGCCATAAACAAGATACAGAATGCTGTCATGGGGAAGTTCAGGGGTGTATTGTTCGCCTGGAAAGTCAGGGTGAAACAATCGATTGACAAAACAGAACCCTACTCCAAGATTTTTGCGAAAAATCCCACACTTTCGGAAGAGGACTACGAAAAATTCAAGGAAACTTGCACTACCGAAGATGCCAAGCTTATATCTAAGAAATTCAACGGGCTTCAACAAAGGAACACTGGGAACCACCGCCTCGGAAGCTGTGGTTACATTGGCAAGAAACCCATATGGGATAAGGAGGACGTGGAACATGAAGCTCACGAGATCCCGGACCCCTTGGAGGAGTTCACCGACCAGCAGGAGCATGACTTCATTAGGGCTCCGTACAAGTAGGACAAAGAAAAAAATCGACACGGATGAGCACACGAAGAAGTTGATAAGAATACTGGTAATTACCACCTTATATTACCTTCTAATCAATTCGACTACACATTGTAGTAACATTTGTAAACTCTCAACATTCCTTTTGCAGAAAGAGCAACACAAGCTTGCGGCCAAAAGCGACTCCTCGTCTTAGTCGTCAGCGAGGACCCTCTCAACCGGTCCTTGAACGTACTGAAGGGACTCCCTCCAAGCAAGCGGCCTTCATATAGACGTGTGCATGGTGTCAGAGATGGCGCCACATGGAAGTACTACTACCACGAGGACGCGGAGGCTAGACAACAAAGAAGCAAGTTCAGTCAGGTGAACATCCATGAGAGGGTGGCGCTTCCGGTCGACAAAAGATTAGCTGAGACCCAAGAAGTCATGAAATCTAAGGTCGTCAAAGCGGCAGTCGAGGCAGTAGTAGCTGCCTGCAAAGTGGAATTGGTATTTTCGGTTGAATCCTTGGTTCTGGATGTTTTCGAGTTTTAGAGGAAACACCCAAACGTGGGACCACAAGACTTTCCCATACCCTACTTCGACGCAAGCAACTCAGTGAACATCGCACCACCAGCACCTACTGGCTCTATCGCATAAGGCCCCGCACCCGTTCATAGAAGCCCATCCTCCGTCTCTGGCGTGCGAGGCAAGGCTTTGACTTTGGTTGAGCTCGACGCCTTCACGGTAATTTGCATTGCACCAACATATCTATAATATTCTGCATCCGTTGCCTTTTGGGTATCTGATGCCACAAACATGTCTTTACAGGCCGACGAAACCACGTGCACCATAATGTACATGATCAACGACCACAAGGTGAACGTGGGTACTGTGATGATACTGTTGGAAATATGCCCTAGAGGCAATAAATAAAGTGTTTATTATTGTATTTCCTTGTTCATGATAATCGTTTATTATCCATGCTATAATTGTATTAATTGGAAACATGGATACATGTGTGGATACATAGACAAACACAATGTCCCTAGTATACCTCTAGTGAACTAGCTCATTGATTGAAAGATGGTTAAGGTTTCCTAGCCATGGACATAAGATGTCATTTGATAATGGGATCACATCATTAGGAGAATGATGTGATGGACAAGACCCAAACTACAAACTTAGCTTATGATCGTGTCAGTTTATTGCTACTGTTTTCTGCATGTCAAGTATATGTTCCTATGAGCATGAGATCATGCAACTCACAGATATCGAAGGAGTACCTTGTGTGTATCAAACGTCGCAACGTAACTGGGTGACTATAAAGGTGCTCTATAGGTGTCTCCAAGGGTGTCTGTTGAGTTGGCATGGATCAAGACAGGGATTTGTTACTCCGTGTGACAGAGAGGTATCTCAGGGCCCACTCGGTAATACAACATCACAATAAGCCTTGCAAGCATTATGACTAAGTGTTGGTCACGGGATCTTGTATTACGGAACGAGTAAAGAGACTTGCCAGTAACGAGGTTGAACTAGGTATGGAGATACCGACGATCGAATCTCGGGCAAGTAACATACCGAAGAACAAAGGGAACATCATACGGGATTAACTAAATCCTTGACATAGAGGTTCGACCGATAAAGATCTTCGTAGAATATGTAGGAACCAATGTGGCATCCAGGTCCCGCCATTGGTTATTGACCGTAGAGGTGTCTCGGTCATGTCTACATAGTTCTCGAACCCGCAGGGTCTGCACACTTAAGGTTTGGTGACGTTTCGGTAGTATAGAGTTATGTATGGTGGTGACCGAAGTTTGTTCGGAGTCCCGGATGAGATCCTGGAAGTCACGAGGAGCTCCGGAATGGTCCGGAGGTAAAGATTCATATATAGGAAGTCCTATTTTGGTCACCAGAAAAGTTCCGGGCTTATCGGTAGTGTTCCGGGAGACCTCCGGGAGGGGTATTTCGACCCAAGAGGCTTCATGGGCTGTGGGAGAGTGAATATCAGCCCTTAGTGGGCTGGTGGAAACTCCCACACAAGGCCCATGTGGCTGGAGAAGAAAACCCAAAAGGAAAAAAGGTGGAAAAAGGAAAAAAGGAAAAAAAAGGGTGAATCCTAATCCTACTAGGAGTGGAGGAGGTGGACTCCTCCTTTCCTAGTTCGGCCGAAGCCTAGGAGGCTTGGAGGCCAAGCTGCCTCCTCTCCTCCTCTCCTCCTATATATACTGGTGGTATTGAGGGTTTTTGCACAAGATTTTCAGCCACGTGCTACCCATTCCTCCAGTGCATAGTTTCTCCTCTAGATCGGTTTTCTGCAGTGCTTAGGCGAAGCCCTGCCGGAATTGCTCCACCACCATCGCCGGAGCGCCGTCAGGATGCTGGAGAACTCTTATTCCTCTCCACTCCTTCTTGCTGGATCAAGACGGTGGAGATCGTTATCAAGCTGTACGTGTGCTGAACGTGGAGGTGTCGTCCGTTCGGTGCTAGATCGGAAGGATCGTGATCAAGTTCGTGAGACGGTTCATGATCAAGTTTGTGGGACGGATCATGATCGGATCATGGGACGGATCGTGATTGGATCGTGGGGCGGATCGTTATTGGATCGCGGGACGCATGGCGATTTGGATCGCGAAGATGTTCAACTACACCAACCTCGTTTCTTAACGCTTCCCGCTTAGCGAGCCACAAGGGTATGTAGATCCACTCTCCCTCTCGTAGATGCTCATCACCATGGATAGATCTTCGTGTGCGTAGGAAATTTTTTGTTTCCCGTGTAGCTTCCCCAACAGTGGCATCATGAGCTTGGTCTATGTGTAGATGAGATCTCGAGTAGAACACAAAAGGTTTGTGGGCGTTGATGCTTAGATTGCTTCCTCCCTTGGTCGGATTTTGGTTCAGCGGTATTGTGAGATGAAGCGGCCCGGACCAACATTACTCGTACGCTTACGAGAGACCGGTTCCCTCGACGCAACTTGTTGCCTAGATGGCTTGCGGGTGGCAGTTTCTCTCACTTTAGTTGGATCGGATTCGACAAAGGCGGTCCTTGAGAAGGTTGAAAAGCAAATTATGTATCACTGTTGTGGTTTATGCGTAGGTGAGAATCGTTCTTGCTAGAAACCTATAGCAGCCACGTAAAACATGCAACAACAATTAGAGGACGTCTAACTTGTTTTTGCAGGGTATGTTGTGATGTGATATGGCCAATTACATGATGTGATATATGTGATGTATGAGATGATCATGTGATGTATAGAATTTCACGACTTGCATGTCGATGAGTACGGCAACCGGCAGGAGCCATAGGGTTGTCTTTAATTATTGTATGACCTGCGTGTCAAGCATTAAGCACTATGTAATGCTTTACTTTATCGCTAAACGGTAGCAATAGTAGTAGAAGCATGCAGGGCGTGACAACCTCGATGGCGACACATTGATGGAGATCAAGATGATGGAGATCATGGTGTCGTGCCGGTGACGATGAAGATCATGCCGGTGCTTTCAACATGGAGATCTAAAGCACAAGTTCATGGCCATATCATGTCACTTATGAATTGCATGTGATGTTAATCCTTTTATGCACCTTGTTATGCTTAGTACGGCGGTAGCATTATAAGGTGATCCCTCACTTAAATTTCAAGATAAAATTGTGTTCTCCCCGAGTGTGCACCGTTGTGAAAGTTCATCGTGTTGAGACACCACGTGATGATCGGGTGTGATAGACTCTACGTTCACATACAATGGGTGCAAGCCAGTGTTGCACGCGCAGAACACTCGAGTTAAACTTGACGAGCCTAGCATGTACAGACATGGCCTCGAAACACAAGAGACCGAAAGGTCGAACATGAGTCATATAGTAGATATGATCAACATAATGATGTTCACCATTGAAGCCACCTGAACTCACGTGATGATCGGACTTGAGTTGGTGGATTTGGATCATGTGACACTCAAATGACCTGAGGGATGTCAATTTGAGTGGGAGCTTTAGTAATTTGATTAACTAAACTCATTATCCTGAACAATAGTCTAAATGAACTTTGCATATTTATGTTGTAGATCAATGGCGCGTGCAGTAGCACCCCTGAATTTTAATGCGTTCCTAGAGAAAGCTAAACTGAAAGATGACGGAAGTAACTTTGTTGACTGGGCCCATAATCTGAGGATTATCCTCATGGCTTCCCAGAAATCATATGTCCTTGATGCACTGCTTGGTGACCAACCAGAAGACATGACCTCCGAAGATGTTAAGAACGCTTGGGAGGCACGTACTGGAGATTACTCAATAGTTCAGTGTGCAATATTGTATGGCTTAAAACCGGGACTTTAAAGACGTTTTGAACATCATGGAGCATATGAGATGTTCTAGGAGTTGAAGTTTATCTTTCAGAAGAACGCCCGGATCGAGAGGTATGAAACCTCCGATAAGTTCTATGCGTGCAAGATGGAGGAGAACATGTGTATCAGTGAACATATACTCAGAATGTCTGGGTATTCAACTCATCTAGCGGAGTTGGGAATTACCCTTCCGCCAGAGGCGATCACTGACAGAGTTCTTCAATCGCTGCCACCTAGTTACAAGAGCTTTGTGATGAACTATAACATGCACAGGATGAACAAGTCAGTCGCCGAGCTGTTTGCGATGCTAAAAGTCGCTGAGTCTGAAATCCAGAAAGAACATCAAGTGTTGATGGTCAATAAAACCACTAGTTTCAAGAAAAATGGCAAAGTCAAGGGCAAGGGCAAGAAGGGTAAAACCAAGAAGGATGGCAAAGCAGTTGCTACTCCTGCAAAGAAGCCCAAGCATGGACCCAAGCCAGAAACTGAGTGCTTTCATTGCAAAGGAACTGGTCACTGGAAGCGGAACTGCCCTAAGTACCTGGCTGACAAGAAGGCGGCGAACGACAAACAAGGTATATATGATATACATGTTATTGATGTGTACCTTACTAGCTCTCGTAGTAGTGCCTGAGTATTTGATACCGATTCGGTTGCTCACATTTGCAACTCAAAGTAGGAACTACGGAATAAACGAAGGCTGGCAAAGGACGAAGTGACGATGCGCGTGGGAAATGGTTCCAAGGTTGATGTGATCGCCATCGGCACGCTCTCTCTTCGATTACCATCAGGATTAGTGATGAACCTGAATAATTGTTATTTAGTGCCTGCGTTAAGCATGAACATTATATCTGGATCTTGTTTATTGCGAGACGGTTACTCATTTAAATAAAAGAATAAAGGTTGTTCTATTTATATGAGTAATATCTTTTATGGTCATGCACCCAATGTTAGGGGTTTATTCATATTGAATCTTGATAGTGATGACACACATGTTCATAACATTGATGCCAAAAGATGTAGAATTGATAATGATAGTACCACTTTCTTGTGGCATTGCCGTTTAGGTCATATTGGTGTAAAACGCATGAGGAAGCTCCATGTCGATGGACTTTTGGAGTCACTTGATTTTGAATCACTTGACACATGTGAACCATGCCTCATGGGCAAGATGACTAAAACGCCGTTCTCTGGAACAATGGAACGGGCGAGTGACTTATTGGAAATCATACACACTGATGTGTGCGGTCCAATGAATGTTACAGCGCGTGGTGGATATCGTTATTTTCTCACCTTCACTGATGACTTAAGTAGATATGGGTATATATACTTAATGAAACACAAGTCTGAAACGTTTGAAAAGTTCAAGCAATTTCAGAGTGAAGTTGAGAATCATCGTAACAAGAAGATTAAGTTCCTGCGATCTGATCAAGGAGGAGAATATTTGAGTTATGAGTTTGGCAGTCACTTAAGACAGTGTGGAATTGTTTCACAATTGACACCGCTCGGAACAGCACAGTGTAATGGTGTGTCTGAACATCATAATCGAACCTTATTAGATATGGTGCGTTCTATGATGTCTCTTGCTGATTTGCCACTATCGTTTTGGGGTTATGCATTAGAGACAGCTGCATTCACTTTAAATAGGGCACCATCAAAATCCGTTGAGATGACGCCATATGAACTATGGTTTGGCAAGAAGCCAAAGTTGTCGTTTCTTAAAGTTTGGGGATGTGATGCTTATGTCAAAAAGCTTCAGCCTAAAAAGCTGGAACCCAAAGCGGAGAAATGCGTCTTCATAGGATACCCAAAAGAGACAGTCGGGTATAACTTCTATCTCAGATCCGAAGGCAAAGTATTTGTCGCTAAAAACGGAACATTTCTTGAGAAAGAGTTTCTCTCGAAAGAATTGAGTGGGAGGAAAATAGAGCTTGATGAGGTTATTGAACCTTTACTTCAACGAGAAAGTAGCGTAGCGCAGAAAGATGTTTCTGTGGAACCTACGACGGTAGAAGAGGAAGTTAATGATGATGATCGTGAAGCTTCGGATCAAGCAGCTATTGAACCTTGTAGGTCGACAAGGCCGCCTACTACCCCTAAGTGGTACGGCAACCCTGTCTTGGAGGTCATGTTGTTGGACAACAATGAACCTACGAGCTATGGAAGAGCAGTGATGGGCCCGGATTCCGAGAAATGGTTAGAGGCCATGAAATCTGAGATGGGATCCATGTATGAAAACAAAGTATGGACTTTGGAAGTATTACCCGAAGGGCGAAAGGCCATTCAGAACAAATGGATCTTTACGAAGAAAAGAGATGCGGACGGTAATGTCACCGTCTATAAAGCTCGACTTGTGGAAAAGGGTTTTTCACAAGTTCAAGGAGTTGACTACGATGAGACTTTCTCACCCGTAGTGATGCTTAAGTCTGTCAGAATCATGTTAGCAATAGCTGCCTATTTCGACTATGAAATTTGGCTGATGGATGTAAAAACATCGTTCCTCAACGGTTTCCTTGAGGAAGAGTTGTATATGATGCAACCTGAAGGTTTCGTCGATCCAGAGAATGCTGACAAAGTTTGCAAACTCCAGCGATCCATTTATGGACTAGTGCAAGCATCTCGGAGTTGGAATAATCGCTTTGATGAGGTGATCAAAGCATTTGAGTTTATACAAGTTTACGGAGAAGCTTGTATTTACAAGAAAGTGAGTGGGAGCTCTATAGCGTTTCTAGTATTATATGTGGATGACATATTGCTGATTGGAAACAATATAGAAATGCTGGAAAGCGTGAAGGAATATTTGAACAAGAGTTTTTCAATGAAGGACCTAGGAGAAGCTGCTTTCATATTAGGCATTAAGATCTATAGAGATAGATCGAGAATCTTAATAGCACTTTCACAGAGCACATACCTTGATAAAGTTTTGAAGAAGTTCAAAATGGAATAGTCCAAGAAGGGGTTCTTGCCTGTAATACAAGATGTGAAGTTGAGTAAGACTCAATGCCCACTAACTGCAGAAGATAGAGAAAAGTGAGTGTCATCCCCTATGCTTCAACCATAGGCTCTATCATGTATGCAATGCTGTGCACAAGACCCAATGTCGGCCTTGCCATAAGTATGGCTGGAAGGTTTCAAAGTGATCCTAGAATGGAGCACTGGCAAGCGGTGAAGAATATCCTTAAGTACTTGAAAAGGAGTAAGCAAATGTTTCTCGTTTATGGAGGTGATGAAGAGCTCGTCGTAAAGGGTTACGTCGATGCAAGCTTTGACATTGATCCGGACGACTCTAAGTCGCAAAACGGATACGTATTTATTCTTAACGGGGGAGCGGTAAGCTGGTGCAGTTCCAAGCAAAGCGTGGTAGCTGATTCTACGTGCGAAGCGGAATACATCGCAGCCTCGGAGGCGGCGAAGGAAGGTGTCTGGATGAAGTAGTTCATGACAGATCTTGGAGTAGTGCCCAGTGCACTGAATCCAATGAACCTGTTCTGTGACAACACTGGTGCCATTGCTCTGGCCAAGGAACCAAGGTTTCACAAGAGGACCAGACACATAAAGCGATGCTTCAACTCCATCCACAATTACATCTTGGAGAAAGACATAAATATTTGCAAAGTGCACACGGATCTGAATGTTGCAGATCCATTGACTAAACCTCTTCCAAGGGCTAAACCTGATCAACACCAGAACTGCATGGGTGTTCGATTCATTACAATGTAATTCACATAGTGATGTGAACTAGATTATTGACTCTAGTGCAAGTGGGAGACTGTTGGAAATATGCCCTAGAGGCAATAAATAAAGTGTTTATTATTGTATTTCCGTGTTCATGATAATAGTTTATTATCCATGCTATAATTGTATTAATTGGAAACATGGATACATGTGTGGATACATAGACAAACACAATGTCCCTAGTATACCTCTAGTGAACTAGCTCGTTGATTGAAAGATGTTTAAGGTTTCCTAGCAATGGACATAAGATGTCATTTGATAACGGGATCACATCATTAGGAGAATGATGTGATAGACAAGACCCAAACTACAAACGTAGCTTATGATCGTGTCAGTTTATTGCTACTGTTTCCTGCATGTCAAGTATATGTTGCTATGACCATGAGATCATGCAACTCACAGATATCGGAGGAGTACCTTGTGTGTATCAAACGTCGCAACGTAACTGGGTGACTATAAAGGTATTCTACAGGTGTCTCCGAGGGTGTCTGTTGAGTTGGCATGGATCAAGACTGGGATTTGTTACTCCGTGTGACGGAGAGGTATCTCAGGGCCCACTCGGTAATACAACATCACAATAAGCCTTGCAAGCATTATGACTAAGTGTTGGTCATGGGATCTTGTATTACAGAACGAGTAAAGAGACTTGCCAGTAACGAGGTTGAACTAGGTATGGAGATACCGACAATCGAATCTCGGGCAAGTAACATACCGAAGAACAAAGGGAACATCATACGGGATTAACTAAATCCTTGACATAGAGGTTCGACCGAGAAAGATCTTCGTAGAATATGTAGGAACCAATGTGGACATCCAGGTCCCGCCATTGGTTATTGACTGTAGAGGTGTCTCAGTCATGTCTACATAGTTCTCGAACCCGCAGGGTCTGCACACTTAAGGTTTGGTGACGTTTCGGTAGTATAGAGTTATGTATGGTGGTGACCGAAGTTTGTTTGGAGTCCCGAATGAGATCCTGGACGTCACGAGGAGCTCCGGAATGGTTCAGAGGTAAAGATTCATATATAGGAAGTCCTGTTTTGGTCACCGGAAAAGTTCCGGGCTTATCGGTAGTGTTCCGGGAGTGCCGGTAGTGTACCGGGAGACCTCCGGGAGGGGTATTTCGACCCAAGAGGCTTCATGGGCTGTGGGAGAGTGAATATCAGCCCGTAGTGGGCTGGTGGAAACTCCCGCACAAGGCCCATGTGGCTGGAGAAGAAAACCCAAAAGGAAAAAGGTGGAAAAAGGCAAAAAGGAAAAAAAGGGTGAATCCTAATCCTACTAGGAGTGGAGGAGGTGGACTCCTCCTCTCCTAGTTCGGCCGAAGCCTAGGAGGCTTGGAGGCCAAGCTGCCTCCTCTCCTCCTCTCCTCCTATATATACTGGTGGTATTGAGGGTTTTTGCACAAGATTTTCGGCCACGTGCTACCCGTTCCTCCAGTGCATAGTTTCTCCTCTAGATCGGTTTTCTGCAGTGCTTAGGCGAAGCCCTGCCGGAATTGCTCCACCACCATCGTCGGAGCACCGTCAGTCTACCGGAGAACTCTTCTTCCTCTCCACTCCTTCTTGCTGGATCAAGACGGTGGAGATCATCATCAAGCTGTACGTGTGCTGAACGCGGAGGTACCGTCTGTTCAGTGCTAGATCGGAAGGATCGTGAACAAGTTCGTGAGACGGTTCGTGATCAAGTTCGTGGGACGGATCGTGATCGGATCACGGGATAGATCGTGATTGGATCGCGGGACGCACGGCGATTTGGATCGCGAAGACGTTTGACTACACCAACCGCGTTTCTTAACACTTCCCGCTTAGCGATCTACAAGGGTATGTAGATCCACTCTCCCTCTCGTAGATGCTCATCACTATGGATAGATCTTCATGTGCGTCGGAAATTTTTTGTTGTTTCCCGTGCAACGTTCCCCAACAAATACAGAAGCCCAAAGAATGCATGTTCCACAGCTGCCCGGTCCCTAGTCGCACCTTCATGGTTTCCTTAGCAAGTGTCAAAGTGGGCCACAAGGGTTTGGCTCCTCCATTACGGCTCGAGGGAGAGGAAGACGAGACCCCAATGCTTCTTGCACAATGCAAGTGTTGGATGCTGCCTTGGCCAAATAATCTTCTTTGTGTGGAGGCAGCCGAGAGACACCAACAACAACATTACATCAGCAAGGAATGAACACCACCCTGCGTATGCAATTACCAGTGCCTGATCTCATGTAGGGTGGGAGTGGGGGATGACGCGACGAAGGTGGTCCAATATTGGATGATCTAGTCGCCCCCGTGGAACAACAAATGGATGATGAGATGGAGGAGGATCCGGAGGACCCTCTTCGGTCCTCAATACTGGCGCCTATGGCAATGGACAAATGATGAGTCAGCAATATAACTCGGGCTATGAGTATGCAGATGAGGAGATGGATGATGTGCCCGAGCAGGAACGTCCTAGGGTTGATTGCACGAAGTCTCTCTTCACGCAATCCTCACAGGATATGCCTCCAGATGCTGCCTCAACGCAGGGTCAACTAGCATAGGGTCCTACATTGATTAGCCCGACAAAACTGGTGGCGGGGGTAAGGAAGGGTCTGGAAGGTGAACCCAAGAAAAAGGAGTGGAAGAGACAACAAAAGAGAGGCTCTGTTGCCACCAAAGCCGCCAAAGCTTCTAGCAGCCAGTCGGTTCTGCTGACCGATTTTGAAGACCTTGTATCGGTAAAAGGTGCGGCATTAATCCATGTTGCAGGTGAGCCGATCCGACAAGAGAAACTACTAGAGGACATATTAGGGGATCTCAGGAGATTGCAAGACCATGTGTTGTTGACTGCGAAAAGCCTTCTCGCCTCAGAAGATCCAGGATATCCGCTTTAGGCGGTTCGTGTGCCTCAGGGAAAGTGCTACATGGACACACCACCCACGGATGTGTTCTTCCTGCGGTTTGATCACATCTTTGAGATTTTTCAAACGAGGTGGCTCGATTTTACGGTCGTCTGCCTTTTTGCACTACATATGAACTTTGTCATGAGGAGAGACCAAATAGCGCATATCTCAGTGGCGGATCCATACTACATACATGGGTCCTTCTTGAGTCCCGGTGGCTATGAACACGCTACTACTAGGTATTACATCAAAGAGTTGATAATGAATAAGGACAATGCAATGGTGCTGCTACCTTATCATCCTAGCTAAGTCACTGCCTGATAGCCCTTTTGTACATTTCAATAATTCCTTCGCTCATATGAAGGATAATTTGAGGTGTATTTATATTGCGCAGTGACGACATCGCCGTCCTTATCTATCTTTTCCTGCGAGTCTCCCATGTAGTGTATTTTGACTCATCTAGAAACTTCAAGAATAAGGACTACACCCACATGATGGTAATTATGGACAGTGCTCTCCAGAAGTTAGGCCTAAGGGGTGGCCACATCGAGATCAAGAGAACAAGGAAGGGTGCATCGGTATTCGTGCATAGAACTAATTTCTACTGCTACCATGAACCAATAGGAAGTATGAGCTATGGATTCTACGTCATGTACCTCATGATGGTGTTCAGAAGGGACTGCCAAAAACTTTGCATGATAAGCAAAAAACGACGACCATATCCTAAATGGCGGAATCATTAGTGTCAACGTCCTAGGAATGGGGGTACCCAGAACTGCCTGCCTGTGGCCCAGGGCACGGCCCACTTCGATAGCCTCGTACGACCCAGCGTGGCCTCACTCAAGAACAACGCCCCCGCAGGAGCTCCACCCTCGCGAGGGGAATGGTGCCCAGACCACCGGAGGGAAGAGGCCTCCCCAGGTCGCCTCCCGAGGGGCGGAGATCTCTATGTAGCACTCAGCCTCGGGAGGTCGGGGGTGAAGCAAGCCAGGCCCGGCTGGAACTAGGGCGCGCAGAGGAGACAGTTTCCTCTTTGCTGCAAAGGAGACAAAGACGTACTCAAGTTCCGAAAGCACCCCCCAAAGGTTTCCATTCCGGCGCAACAAGGAAAAGACCTAGAGCCCGGCAAGACGGACGTCATCGCCGATCCTACCCCTCCATCACTACCGGTTACATTGCAGGTGAAGACCACCTTTTGTCAAGATAAGGGTGTACTCATTGTCCCCCTTCGAAATTGGCTGTTGTGGGATCCCTTCCTATCATGGTTTTGTCATGGCAGATGTCATAGGACTTAGGTTCGAGGCCATCACTAAGGCGGTGGACTCAAATGGGTTAATCGGGACGAGAGACACGGGTTTACCCAGGTTCGGCCCCTCGGGAAGAGGTAAAAGCCTACGTCTTGCTTTGTGTTGTATTGATGGGGTATCGGTTACAAGGGAGCAGATTCGCTTGACCTAGGTATCGATCAATTCTTTTTCTACCCTAAGCCACCCCAGCGACTCGCCTTTATATAGATAGGTCGAGGCCCTGGGGTTACAAGAGTCCAAACCGACTCGTACAAGGTATTTAACCCTATCTCTAAGCCGCCTTTCCTTGTTGGGCAAGCCATCTCCGGGAAGCTTACACGCCCGGGTCTCGCGCCATCTTCCTTCTCTGGGCCTCCATCTTGGCCCATGTGGTAAGTCGCCATATAGCCTTGCCTTCAAACATCAGGCCCACTTTAAGGGTCTTGAATATGAGCCACCAGGCGGGACCCGAGCCCTTCTGGACAAGTCTCCTTTGGTCAATCATCATTGTGCCTGTCGTGGGAACAAGCCTGACAGTAGAAGGTAGGGGTACGAAAGGAGAGGGCAGAATCCTAGCTACGGAAATGATGTACACACAAATGTATTAGTTCAGGCCCCTCCCGTGGAGGTAACAGCCCTACATCTCAGTGCTCTTGAGCTTTGTCGTGTGGAGAGTAGAGATTACAATGGTTACGAACCCTTGTGCCATAGGGGAGGGACGGCTTATATAGAGTTTGCTGCCCCTCGTAATTGCCAGGAATCTAACGGTCCGATCGTGGGTATAAAGACTAGCGTTACTGGTAATGTACATCATAAATTCTACTAATGACGACTGACCTAACGCCTGCATGTTGGCCTCCTGGGGGTGGCTTCTAGTCTTCGGGCATCGACTAGAAGTGAGGTCTTCAGACTGACAGGTGACTATCGAGTGGAGTAGGAAGCTTCTGAGTGGATTGCTTGTCGAGTGACTTGAGCGTCATGGGGAATTCGGTCAGAATCTTTCTTGTGATCTTTAAGTCCTCAGATGCAATGTCCTTATGTAGGGTATGTAGGTCAGGCCTAGGACCCTACCCTAGGTACATATCCTTGTCTAGCCCCCGAACGGATCAGGGTTTGAGCGGTCAAAGGAGGTATCAATGCCAGTTCAGAACAAGACACCGAATCTCTCGAATGATATTCGGGGGCTTCAACGAAACTTGCGTCGACTGAACTCTTCATCATTCGCCTGGATCAATTTAGCCTTGAAAGTGCCCGAATGAATGTTCAATGTCAATCCTATTCTGAGTGATCTGAAGGAATCTTTGGAGGTGACGGGCCGGTTTGTCAGGCCCGGATCTTGCAGGATATGAAAATTTGGGAAGCGCACACGTCTGCGGTGATGACGCCATGACCGAAGTGAGTGGGGCCATGACGCGTCGATTTCCGTGCCACTCAATTCGCCACGTACAAGGCGTCTTCTGTGGTTGGGATATGCGGGGATCTCGTAGGCCCACCCGTCAGTGAGGCACTTGGCGTGGTGTAAATCCCGAGGCATCGCGGATTGCATAGTACCTTTCCCCAAATTTCTTCCTCTGCCTCCCTTGTCTCCAGCGCTCCACTCCGCTCTACTCCGACGAGCTTTGCCGCCGTGATGACGAAGGGAACCACGGAGAAGTTGGAGCGCACCAAGAAGGGAGCTACGAAGGGCAAGACCAAGAAGCCCTTGACCGCCTGGTTCACCGCGCCGCCGGGGTGGATCCAGGGGGACTTTCTCCCCTTGGTAGTCACCCGCGCGGACGTCGAGAACCTTGTCGTCGATGGGCTTGTGGCGGCCGACACCTGGAGGCTGCTGGAGGGGGAGCACGAGCCGGAGCCGCGCGAAGGAGAGCGGGTTCTTCTCCTCTCCCATGTCGAAAGAGGTTTTTCCATGCCTCCCCATCCGTTCTTTAGAGGGTTTTTGAACTTCTTCAGAGCTCAGCTCCCCCACTTTCCGCCGAATGCCATCTCCTACTTGTTAGCTTTCATCACCTTGTGCGAATACTTCTTGGGCTGCTCCCCTCACTGGGGACTATTCAAGCACATATTCACCATTAGATCTCAGACTGTAAAGAAGGCCCTCCCTGAGGATGGGAAGACCCATGTAGTGCAGTTGTGTGGGGGTCTAGGAATCCAAAAAAGAGCTTGTAGTTCTTTTCCTTCCATGAACTTTCCTGAGTCTGTTAGAGGCTGGCAGTCGACATGATTTTATTGCAAAGATGTAGCTTCTCCCAATATGTTGACTGGCCTTTCCCCTTTCACATCTGATCGCCCTACCATCCCCACGTCCCTAAAGTTGTTAGAAGGAGAAAAAGTCCAAGTAGTAATCTTGGTGGACACCATAGTGAAAGTTGTTCGTGGCGGAGTGGCCGGCATGGACCTCCTGGAGAAGTTCCTCAGTCAACGGATCCAGCCACTCCAAGCCAGGGAGCACACTATGTGGCATTATGCAGGCCCCGGAGACTCGCCCCGGATGCATCGAGAAGAGGTTTGTAAAGCAACTATCGAGCAGTGGCTTCGCAGTATCACTGGAGCTTGCGACAATCCCCTGGGAGCCAAGAGGATCCAACCTTTCTCAACCGAAAATCCGCCGAAGAATTTGGTAAATTACACCTTGTCGACTGATAGACCATACTATCGAGTGGTTGATTAATTTGTTGGCTGACTTCATTGTTTGAACCATGCAGGAGTGGATGCGCATGTACTCGCCCGTGCCCAATGGGAACCAGCCTGAAGATGGTGGGGAGAGGGAGGGTGGCAGCATGGACGTCGATGATGCTTATGACAATGAAGATGAATATGAAGACTCAGGTGAGAAGAGGAGGAAGTCGAGTCTCCTCCATGCATCGAAAGCCGCCCCAAGTCCCGTCAAGACCCGACAACTGTTGCGGACAAGGCCCCGACTCCGAGTGAAAAGAACCCGAAGCGGAGTCGACCCTCAACCGTCGAGTCAAGTGAATGATCTTCGAAGCAACCCAAGCCCAATGCAGCAAAACCTCGCAAAGCTCTTCCCCACATGAAGGTGGTTGTGCCTGTCGTCTCCACATAAGTGTTTACTTCCAACTCTCGCTGTCGATTGTGACTTGAATTCTTGTTGGCTGAGTGTTGTTTGATCTATCAGAGCCGCTACCTCATTGACGCCGCCTCCACGGGACGGAGAGGAGGCAATGGATGTAGATACTGCTGACGCGGCGACTTCCCATAGAGGTAAACAAATCTTTACCTAGTTCTGCTTCTCGAATGGGATTCGTCGATTGCAAGAGTTAACGTTGCCGATTGATATTCCAAGAAATCATTTGACTGGAAGATGACGAGGAACAACCTCGAGGTACGAGAGGTGAAGGTGAGACCTTAAGCACCCTATGCATACGCACCCGAAGAACTCCGTCAGCACAGACACCTCAGTGGTTGACTGTTGGATCCTCCCAAGGGATAAGTGACTCGTCACGTGTCAGAGCCGATCTAGCAGTGCCTTTATCGAGTGCTCCACTAGCTTTTTCAACTATCGTGATGTCGACTCCAACCGAACCAGCTTAGACTCCCTCGATTGCTCCAGCGACTATGCCGATCCCGCCGGTGACTGCTTTTCCTCTGCACCACGTCCCAAGACCAGACTGGGGCTACAAAGGAGGCCATGATCCAGGCGGAGCAGATGATGATGCGCACCATGGAGGTGTACGAGGCCAGCAAGTTGGCTTACGATGCCAGCACAGCGGTTTGCACCAATGTCCGAGTAAGTTCGATTTTAAGTACATTTCCGATTGAATTCCTGTCTTCTTTGATTGTACACCCACTGGGTGTTTGCTTTCTGCTTGTAGAATATTTGGAAGTTCTCCACTCGAATAGATCAGGTCTTAATGTAGTAGGTTTTGGTCTAGTGGGGGCACGCTGAGTGCACCCACTGGGTGTAGTCCCCGAGACCGTTGTTGAGTGCTTGCACTGGCAGGGCTCTTAGAGTTCGACATATGCGGAATACGTTTGTTGCTCGAAATGTCGAGTGAAGTTTTGTCCTAGTCATCCCACACCAAAGCTACCTTGTAGGTTTCATGGACATCATTTATCAACCATGATATGACGCTACTTCAGGGTAGTGGGGCGGGGATCACTTGACGGATTGAGCGTTAGCATGTCCAGTGGGGGAACTGTGAGTGCACCCACTAGATGTAGTCCCCAAGACCATTGTCGAGTGCTTGCACTGTCAGGGGTCTTTAAAGAGATGATATTCATATGCTTGCGCACGTTTTTTTATTTCTCTGCCACTCGATGGATCGAGAGTTAGCGGATCGAGTGGGGGCACATTGAGTGCACCCACTGGGTGTAGTCCCCGAGACCGCCGTCGAGTGCTTGCGCTGGCGGGGGTCTAATAGAGACCGTCAAATGCTCACACAAGGCAGACCATGTCAAATGTTTTAAGAACCAGTGGGGCACGCTAAGTGCACCCACTGGGTGTAGTCCCCGAGGCTACTGTTGATCGTAAACGATGAGCAGTAATCTTAAAAACTTAAACTTAGGACTTCTGCCATACGCGGAGTACGATTCTCACTCGACATGTCACACCCTGTGTTTGTATCACCTTGATATGTTTGGGTTTATAAAACTTGGAGCCAACTAAAACTTTTTTTAAGTGTTTATGCTTCTTTGAAATGATGTTTGCTTGCTTGATGATTGTGGTTGTGGCACTCCTAGATTCTATTCCACTTTATATTCATCTTCCTCATCCCTAACCTCTTGCCCAATGATCATGCCATGTGAATAGTGCCCAAAATTATTTTTATCAAATTTTGTTTTGACCAAATGGGATTTATCCCAATTAGGTTTTCAAAAACCCCCGAAGTGAGGATTTCACTGCAAGTCCTCAAATTAGGTGGATCCTTCTTCCCCAAAGGCTTTATTTCAAACCTACTATATATAAGACTTACCAAAACCACAAAATATTATTTTTAAAGATTATTTTCATATTCTATTTAAAGGCTTTTTCTTAAGGCCAGAAATGGTTTTTCCTAGGAAAAAATTATTTAAATGCTTTGAAAATATTTGAGAAAATTTAGGGAAACTCAGTGGACATATATTTTCCATATATATGAGTTTCAACACAAGGGCATGTTCAAATCATGGGCAAAACCCCTCAAAACCCTTTCTGTTCAAATCAAACTTTTGGAATTTATAGAAATATTCCCAATAAATTCCAGGAAAATTCCCGCAAGTCAATACTATCATCAGTGATGATCTTGCAAAGTTTCATGTCAATCCAACTTGATTTGGTTCATCAAACCATCCCAGAACCCTTCATGTCCAGATTTAAATTTGAGCAACTTTACATTGTGAAGTTTCTCTCCTTGGCCCCAAACTTTGTGGGCATGCTCTAGTGACCAAATAGTGATGCTACACTAAGTGGTGCACCAAGGGTAAAAGCCTAGCACCACTGGATCTATAGAAACCTGATTTTGTTAATTTCTAGGGTTTACCAAGTCTACATTGTCAACTTTTCTCACTTGGGCTCAAACTTGGTGAATCCTCTCATTCTTACCTAGCACTTGACCCTGTTGAATATCTGAGTGAGTTGGTAAATATTTCTTTCCCAAAACTCTATCAAACACCTTCTGGTCCATTCTTAAAACCACCATTTCCACCCCTTACTCTTTTACCCTTGCCCCCAAATTTTTACCACACCTCCTAGCAATGCCCAAGCACCCTCAGTGAGAATCCCAAGTCATCAAGCCACTAGTAGGTGTGGTAAAACCCCCCATTTACCCCCTGGACAGCACCATTTCTTTCCCTCTCACCTCTTTTCTTCTACCCTAAGGCATCTCGAGAGCCCTCCCCTAGCCTCTCCTATCCCTTGGGCATCTCAAGTAGCCCCAAGACGCAAGAACAAATGCGGGTGGGCTTAAAATATGCCAGGGCACGCCATATGGGCGCTCTGCAGCATGCTACATTGCACTCCTGCATTGTAGCCTCCCCTGCCCAGCGCCGTCCGACAGCCTTGGGCCTCCCCCGCGTGTCCCCCTGGTCGGCCTCGATGTCCGCAGCACGGTAGGCGGTCGGCCCCCTCTCTCTCCTCTCTCCTTCGACCCCTCACGCGTGCCCGACGCCGCCTGAGCCGACCAACGCGCGAGCTCGCAAGCGCGGGCACTAGACCCCTTCCCCGCTCTCTCCCTCGACCTAGACCTGGACCGCGTCCAGGAACTCCCTAGACTCAAACCGGAGCCCCCCGTGGCCTGTGGCGACGGCCTCGCCCTCGTTGGCACACCACAAAGCGGCGAACCGATTCCTCCCTGTAAGAAGGGCCTCCCCCGAGCTCTCTCCCCTCCTCTGGCCCCCTCTCCTCCTCTATCGTCCACCCGTAAAGCCCCAGCTCCTCCTCGTGCTCGAAGCGCTTGGGATTGACCGGAGATCACCGCGGCGTCGCCATCGTCAATCTCCCGGTAGCAGCCTCCTCCGGCCCTCCTTCTTCTCCAGCTAGTCCTCCCTTGCCATGCTGACGCATAGCCCCCTTCTCCCCGTCCTTTTTGCAGCAAGGGACGACCACACCGGCCCCCCTCCCGAAGCTACTCCACCGCGGGACCTCGTCGTCGGCGATCTGCACCTCCTTGACGGTCATCTCTGGCACCCCCCGAATGGCGGTAGCCTCCTGAGTCCATCCCTGCCCTCCGCTTCCCTCGTTGTGCCCTTCCTCACCGCTGGTCAGCGCCCTCCCCCTCCTGTCGAGAGGAAGGAGATGGCAGGTGGCCCCCACCGTCATCCCCACGCCCTTCTCCCTCTCCTTCTCTCTCGCTGACGTTGGGGCCCGCGCGTCAGGTTCAAACCTGGCCGCGCGCGCGCCCACAGCTCAGCTGGGCCGGCCTGGTCGGTTGGCCAGTGCGGCTGGGCACTTAGCCCAGGGCATAGTGCCCTGTTTCTTTTTCTTTTTTCGGTTTTTCTTCCAAAAAATCCACAGGGCACAAATTAAATCTAATTCCAAATATTCTTCCACCTAAATTCTTAGAATAATCCATAGAATTTATTAGTGCCACTTGTAAAAATGTTTGAAAATATTTTTAGTGCTGTTTTAATTTAAAACCTCTAATTAGGACTATAAGCTCCTGTTTTAAATAGTTTAAAAAATCTTTTTAAGTTCAAAAACCTAGACAAATAATTTTAGTATATCTTGTGGTATTTATCAGAGTAGGGTAGCATATTTGATAGTAGGTTGTGTGGTCTGTTTCTGGGTGATGCCTATATTATCGCTATTTATTCACAATGATAGATTGCGCGGTTGACGAGGAAGTTGGACTCGAAGACTTCGAAGACCCTGGAGACTTTGTTGAGCCAGGCAAGCAGTCCTTTGACCATGTTATGAAACTTTTTCATGCATGTCATATAGCACTTATTGTTTCGATGATTGATCATGATGAGGTGTTCCCCCTTCGGTGGGTTGCCTCTGATACTTTTACTGTTGACACTTGCATCAAGCATGACCCTACCACCTCATGAGGGTTATGTGGGTGGGTGTAGTTAGGATGCTAATAGATGCTACGCAAATGGGATGGGATTTATGCATAGTGATGGAAAGGAAGTGGTTCTTTCAAAGACTTTTTGAAAACCTCGTCGGGTGCCACTAATGCCCGAGGGAGATGATGATGAGATGGGTGACCACTGAGAAAGAAGTGGTGTACCGGAGCAAGTGAGTGTTGTGGTTTTCGAAAAACGGATTGGTGTAAGTTGTGACCGTTATTCCAACTTTACATGTACGACCACGATACCCCTTATGGGATGGGGCTTTGTTGAATACTATGGTTGGTGCTAGCAAGGAGCCCGCATTACTAGTGGCAAGAGTGAAGTGGTCACGCTTGAGACGGGGTCGTCCCGGAAGTGGAAGGCCATGTGCTGTCTTTACAGGCACCGGGCACACCATTGCATGCCCTCATGGATGATACGAGTGATGTATATCATGAGGGATGGCACCAACGAGTGGACTCTTTGTTTAGTATCACCATGGGAAAGGCATTGTTCAGGTGCTTACCTCGGGTATGTTAAATACCGCGAGTCATGGATGACATGAAAGTTCCTCGAGTCTTGTTGGTAAAGTGTGCAACCTCTGCAAAGTGTAAAACTATTTGAATAGCCGTGTCCACGGTCAAACACAGTTGGATGACCGCTCTTGTGATACGTCCAAGTGTTTTCACAAACTGGTGTGTGAGTGTGTTGGAGACAAAGATGGTACTTGAGCTAAGTCCGATGACTTAGCATGGGAAGAGATCTAAGTACGATGACTTGGCATGATGAATGAACATAGGTGTTCAACCCCTACTTATGATGATATCTGCAACTTGTTCATATGGATATCCGCCTATTGTTGATGCATGCTTACTAGTTACTTGATCATGTCATTGCATTTAAAATAAGCTTTACGCAAATTACCTACTTAGTGCTATATCATGCATCATTATTACCTTGTTCCACAACTTGGGTTGCTTGCGAGTACATTCAAAGTACTCATTGGCTTGCCACTAGTTATTTAATTGGGCATGCATGGGTTAACCCTTTCGACCAAGATTTCCGCTGCTTGTTCTATTTAAGTGTTTGGCCCTTGTGCCCTATGTATGTAAGACTACACCTTCATGGTCTTTATTTGTGTAAGACGCTAAATGTGGATGTAAGACTCTTGTTATTCAGCTTTTGTGTGTTCAGTGGGCATTGATCTCTGCGATCACTGTACACATGCATTCGGTGATCACGACTTATGAGTCGGGGTCACCACACGACATGTCGAGTGTACTTTATTTTTCTTAACCATTCTCACATCGAGGCTACCTTGTAGGTTTCATGGACATCATTCATCAACCATTATATGACGCTACAAAGGAGCAGCGTGGGGTTGACGGGTCACTCGACAGATCGAGCATTAGCAGTTCCAGTGGGGGCACTCTGAGTGCACCCACTGGTGTAGTCCCCGAGACCACCGTCGAGTGCTTGCACTGGCGGAGGTCTGATAGGAACCATCTTGAACTCTGGGTTGTTTACGGTACGCGGAGTACACGTGCCACTCGACATGTCAGGTGGACTGTTGCTCGAATTCATGTTCCCCTGAACACAGGTTTCATGGACATCATTTCATCAACCATGATATGACGCTACTTCAGGGTAGTGGGGTGGGGTGGGCCGCACCACCCAGCCGACTGTTTTTGACCTTCTGCACTCGGGAGTGTAGGTATTTCTTGTCGACTGAATTTCTTTCTTTGTTGATTTTAGAGATCTTGCAAACTTGACGCGCAGTACAAGGACCTTGAAGATGAAAGGAACCGGCTGCGAGTGGACTTGGAGGTCTCCAACAGCAGTTTGGAGTGAGTGCCGACTGAAGTGAAAACTCTGGGTCGCCCCGACGCATTCTTATGCTCACTGTCCATGCTTTGAACCGAGTGTTTTCACTCGAACAGACGTACACGATGAAAATCGTCGACTCCAAGCACGACTGAACAATGCTATTTCTTTAGATACCATGAAGAAGGCGCTGGAGGACAAGGACAAAGCACTTGCTGATGCTCAACGGGTGGCACAGGAGAAGACTGAAGCTATTGATCAGAAGCTAGCCGCCGCCAAGAAAATGGAGGTGGAAAACTCTAAGCTGAAGCAAGAGCGGGTGGAGCTTATCAAGAAAACTGAGCAGCTAACCAAGAGGAGCAATGGCTTGGAGAAGCACTTGGGGGGAGTTCGCGAGGAAGATGTACATCATGCTCGATGGTGAGTATCTCTGTCGAGTGAACTTCATAAAATCTTTGACGACTGTATCTCATTAATTCTCCTCCCATTCCTTCTGCCCAACAAAATTCTGCCAGGACTTTGAAAAGGAAACTGAAGAGATCGAGCCCAATTTGGATCCCACCAAGTCACCTATTGGAGATGTAGTGGCCATGAACATGTTCCGACTCAACGTGAGGCTCCAAGGTGTCCAAGCATATATCCTCCGACTGAAAACTGCAATGGAGAAAATCAACAAGGAACTGTGGCCCGAAGACACTCGTGAGGTTGACCTTACATCCATGATGGCACGCCTTAATGACCTTCCCAGTCGAGTGCAAGCCTGGAAGAAATCTGCTGCCCGCTGTGGAGCTGACGTGGCGCTCTCCCTTGTAAGGGTCCATTGCAAGGAGGCAAGGGAGGAAAAATTGAGGCAGCTCCGAGTGATGAATACGAAGAAACTTCAGTTTGAAGATTTCATGGAGACCTTCATCGATGCAGCCACAAGGATCACATATGGAATCGTCTTGGACACATTCGTCGAGCCAGCCAGCTCGTCGCATGCTTGAGAAACTTCGTCTTTGAGAAAAAACTTTATTTGCCTTGGTATGCCGAGTGGAATCGTATCAGCTTTAAAACTTCATTCATGCCTTAAGCCTGAGCACGTTTGTTTGTTCGTGAAACATTTACCCGCAATGGAACTTTTGAATTTATCTGCATTTGGATTTCAATCGTTTGTTTGACTGAATTTGTTTTTTGACTTAGGCAAAAAATGGTTCATAGCTAAGCATTCGAGTGTGAGAGTTTCTCAACACTCGGAATATTTTCGAACCTAGGCGAAGACTGATTCACAGCTAGGACGTAGAGTGTATGAACTACTATCCACTCGGTAGGGTTTTTAACTTAGGAGAAAGCATGTTCGCAGCTAAGGCCCCGAGTGTGAGGATTGTTCAACACTCAGAGTAGTTTTGAACTTAGGCGAAGACTGGTTCGCAACTAAGTCGCCGAGTGAATGGACTGCGATCCACTCGACAAGGTTTTTAACTTAGGTGAAAGTATGTTCGCAGCTAAGCCCCCGGGTGTGAGGATTGCTCAACACTCGGAGTAGGTTTGAAGTTAGGTGAAGACTGGTTCGTAGTTAAGTCACCGAGTGAATGGACTACGATCCACTCAGCAAGGTTTTTAGCTTCGACGAAAGCATGTTCGCAGTTAAGCCCCCGGGTGTGAGGATTGCTCAACACTCGGAGTAGTTTTGAACTTAGGCGAAGACTTGTTCGTAGCTAAGCCCCCGGGTGTGAGGATTGCTCAACACTCAGAGTAGTTTTGAACATACCCGAAGACTAGTTCGCAACTATGTCACTGAGTGAATGGACTGCTATCCACTCGGCAAGGTTTTTAACTTAGGTGAAAGCATGTTCGTAGCTAAGCCCCCGAGTGTGAGGATTGCTCAACACTCGGAGTGACCCTATTATTTGATCGGAGTCGATAAAAGACTGCGGAAGTCTAACTGGCATGTCTGACATGCTCTAAAATATTTTTATTAAATCAAAAATCTTTCAGTCTCTAGGTATAGAAGCGTCGGAGCAAATCTGCATTCCAGGCTCGTGGCTCGTCCATCTGCTTCTTGAGGTTGTACAAGTGATAAGCTCCGTTGTTCAACACCTTTGTGATGATGAAGGGACCTTCCCACGCAGGAGCAAGCTTGTGGGGACGATGTTGATCCACTCGGTGCACCAACTCTCCCTCATGAAATGACCGACTCTTGACATTCTTCGCATGGAAGCGCCGCAGATCTTGCTGATAAGCTATGGTCCGGATCAGGGCCATCTCCCGCTCTTCCTCTAGGAGGTCAACACCATCCTGTCTGGCTTGTTCAGCTTCATCTTCAGAATAAAGTTCCACTCGGGGAGAGTTGTGAAACAAATCACTCAGGAGTACAGCTTCGGCTCCATAGACTAGGAAAAAAGGAGTATGTCCAGTCGACCGATTAGGCGTTATTCTGAAGCCCCATAAAATAGATGGAAGCTCTGTCACCCAGGCTCCAGCGGCATGATCTAAGTTGCGCATGAGACGAGACTTCAAACCTTGCAGGATGAGGCCGTTAGCTCACTCAACTTGTCCATTGGTTTGAGGATGTGCAATAGAAGCATAATCCACTCGAGTGCCCTGGGAGGTGCAGAAGTATCTTAATTCTTCCGAGTCAAAGTTGGTGTCATTATCTGTGATGATGCTGTGGGGGACGCCATATCGGAAAATTATTTCCCTCATGAATGTGACTGCCGTATGAGAGTTTAATTTCTTTATTGGCTGGGCCTCAATCCATTTTGTAAATTTGTCGACTGCAACGAGCAAATGAGTGAATCCGCCCTTTCCAGTCCGAAAGGGACCAACCATGTCTAGGCCCAGACAGCAAACGACCAGGAAAGGGGGATTGTCTTTAGGGCAGACGCCGGCTTGTGGGGTAAGTTTGCATAGAACTGGCACCCCTCACAATGATCGACAATGTCTTTGCCATCTCATTGGCCCTTGGCTAGAAAAACCCAGCTCGGTATGCTTTAGCGACGATTTTCCGTGAGAACGCATGATGGCCGCAAGTTCCCAAGTGGATTTCATCCAGAATCACTCGACCTTCTTGAGGGGGAATGCAACGCTGCGTTACACCAGTCGCACTTTCTCTGAACAGCTAATCCCCTATCACAGTAAAAGCTTTCGACCTGCGCACAATCTGTCGAGCTCCAGTCTCATCTTCAGGGAGTTCTTGTCTAAGGATATATGCAATATAGGGCACCGTCCAATCGGGAATGATGACCAGAATCTCCATGACTAAATCAATAACTACACGGACATCGACTTCAGTCGGATCGAAGGAGCTCATAGCTTCCAGGGCTCTTCAATGAAAGGATCTTCCTGTACCGAAGGAGTATGGACGTGCTCTAAAAACACATTGCTGGGGACAGGCTGTCGAGTGGATCCAATCTTTGCCAACTCATCAGCTACTTGATTTTTCACTCGGGGGACATGATGAAGTTCCAAACCCTCAAATTTCTTCTCCAACTTTCTAACAACACTGCAATATCCATTCATAGCGGGGTTTCGAATGTCCCACTCCTTCATCACTTGATTGACCATCAAATCCGAGCCGCCATAAACCATCAGGCGCTTAACACCGAGTGAGATAGCCATGCGCAACCCATATAAAAGTGCTTCATTATTCTGCTTCGCTGTCGGAGGAATCGAAGTGGATTTGCAGGACATAACTGAGTTTGTCGCCCTTCAAAGATATCAAGACAATGCCAGCATCGGATCCATTCAACATTTTAGAGCCGTCAAAGAACATGGTCCAGTGTGTCGAGTGAATCTGGATTGGTTGTTGCTGTTCAACCCACTTGTCCATAAAATCTGCAAGTGCCTGAGACTTGATCGCCTTCTTGGCTTCAAACATAATGTTGAAGTATATGATTTCGATTGTGCACTTAGCCACTCAACCAGTTGCATCCCGATTGTTGAGAATCTTAGATAACGGAGCATCACTGGCGACTAAAATCGAGTGGTCTTGAAAATAATGTGCCACCTTCTTTGCTGATAGGTAAATACCATAAACCAACTTGTGGTAGTGTGGATGTCTTTGCTTCGAGGGAGTCAAAACTTCAGACACATAATAGACTGGGCATTGGACTTTGCAAGCCTTTCCCTCCTCTTCCCGCTTGACGGTTAACACTATACTAATGACATGATTAGTGGCCGCGATGTACAGGAGCAATGGATCTTTGCTGTGAGGAGTAGCAAGCATCGGCTAGGTGGAGAGCAGGGTTTTGAGCACGACAAATGCTGCTTCAGCCTCTGGAGTCCACTCGAACGTATCTGACTTCTTCATCAATCAGTACAAAGGCAATGCCTTCTCACCGAGATGAGAAATGAATCGACTCAATGTTGCCAAGCAACCTGTGAGCTTCTGAACATCATGCACTCGCTCGGGAGTCTGCATTCGGCCAATGGTGCTGATTTTCTTAAGGTTGACATCGATCCCTCATTTGGAAACGAGAAAACCGAGTAACTTGCCGCCAGGGACACCGAAAGTGCATTTAGCCGGATTCATCCTTATATCGTATCTCCTCATATTGGCGAATGTTTTGGCCAAGTTAGCCAACAGGTTGGAACCTTTGCGGGACTTGACAACGATATCATCCAGATATGCCTCGACATTCTGAGGGATCTAGTCGAGTAAACACTTCTGAATCATGCGCATGAAAGTAGCACTGGCATTTTTCAAACCGAATGGCATGGTGATGTAGCAAAAACACCTGAATGGGGTGATAAATTCTGTTTTTATTTCATTTGGGCCAAACAGACGGATCTGATGCTAGCCAGAGTAAGCATCTAGAAATGATAAACGCTCGCATCCCGCAGTCGAGTCGACAATCTGATCTATGCGGGGGAGCGGAAAATGATCCTTCGGGCAGGCTCGATTGATATGCTTGAAGTCAATACACATACGTAGCGACTTGTCCTTCTTGGGAACCATGACAACATTCGAGAGCCACTCGGAGTGGTAAATCTCCCGAATGAACTTGGCTTGCAAGAGACGAGCCACCTCTTCACCGATCGCTTTACGCTTCTCTACCGCCGATCGAGACAAATGCTCCTTTACAGGCTTGGACTTGGGGTCAACTCTCAGTCGGTACTCAGCCAGCTCCCTGGGAACCCTCGGCATGTCAGCAGGCTTCCATGCGAAGATATCCCAGTTCTCATGGAGGAACTGGATGAGCTCGCCTTCCTATTTGCTATCGAGTGTTGACGATATGTTGGTCGGAGCGGCAGTTGGATCTGTCGGGTGAATGTGCACTTTCTTCACTTCCCCTACCGACTGAAATACCGACTCAGAAGCAGGCTTCTTAGCGCGTAGCAAATCAGTAGGGTCAGCACTCTTCTTGTATTCTTCCAGCTCAACCATGGCCATCCGTTGTTCGACGATCTTGGAGCCTTGCGGGAGGCACTCTTCAGCTCGCTGTCGATCGCCAGTGACCGTGATTACACCATTAGGACCTGGCATCTTCAACTTGAGGTACACGTAACATGGATGGGCCATGAAACGAGCATAGGCGGGCCAACCCAGAATGGCGTGATAAGCGCTCTGGAAATCCATGACTTCAAACGACAACTTTTCCTTTCGAGAATTCTTATATGTTTCGAATGTCACATCCAACGCAATTTGGCCGAGCGAGTTGGCCTTCTTCCCCAGGATGACTCCGTGAAATTGCATGTTGCTCTCACTCAGCCTGGACATCGGAATGCCTATCCCTTGAAGGGTATCTCCGTAAAGAATGTTTAGGCCACTACCACCGTCCATGAGGACCTTGCGGAGTCGAGTGCCCCCCACAACCGGATTAACCACCAAGGCCTGTCGACCGCGAGTGGCCACATGAGCGGGATGATCTGATTGATCAAACGTGATGGCAGTCTGAGACAACTTGAGGTAGGTAGGGGTGGGAGGAACGGCCATGTTGACCTCCTTGTTGATGACCTTCAATCGACTATTGCTTTCAACATCAGCAAAAATCATCAATGTTGCGTTGACATCAGGGAATGTTTCTTTGTCTTCATCATCCTTCTCGGGAGTTTTCTCACTCGATGGAGTCTCTTTGAACTGCTGAATGACTAGTCGACACTGCCAAGTGGTATGCTTGGGCAATATCAAGTTGTCTTCGTCATCTTTCCTCGTGTGAATTGCACACGGTAGATCCAAGACATCAGTCCCCAACTGATTCTTTCCTTTCTTGGTGGCAAACTGACCTTTGGCCTTCCCCTTATTATTATCTTGGGCCGCCAGAGCGGCCGCCTCTGCCTGAATAGGGCCTTCACCCTTCTGCTTCTGCTTCCGACTAGAGTTACCGCCGACGTCGTTTTCGACTGCCTTTCCTTTGCCGTTGCGGAGGCGGTCTTCCTCTTCGCCATTGGCGTACCGAGTGGCGATTTCCATCATCTTGCTCAGCGATATATCACCTGTTCGACCGAATTTCAAGTAAAGCTCTCTGTATTTCACACCAGCCTTGAAAGCACAAACAACTTGATGTTCAGAAACATTCTCCGCTATATGATGCAGAGTGGACCAGCGCTGAATGTAATCCCTCAAGGTCTTAGTAGGCTTATGAACACAATGCTACAAGTCAACCATCCCGGCAGGACGCTTGCAAGTGCCCTCAAAAGTTCTAACGAACACTCGGGCGAGATCTTGCCAGCAATATATACTGGATGGAGCCAAGCGATTCAGTCATGCACGAGCCGAACCATCCAACATCAAGGACAAATGTTTCACTACGACATTATCATTGCCGCCACCAATCTGGACTGCCACTCGGTAATCATCCAACCAAGTCTTCGGCTTTGACTCGCCAGAAAACTTCCCGATCCCAGCCGCCAACCTGAAGTTGGGGGGAATCTCTATAGAACGTATGGCCCCGCTGAAGCACTCCGGGCTAGAAATAACAGTTGTGCTGCCACTCGAAAAATCTCTATCTAGACCATCTCCATGGGCTCTGCCTCTGTTGATCCGCCTCTGAGTGAGGAAATCACGAGCATCAAACCCTGCATTCCGCTCATCACCAAACGAGCGCCTTTCATCCTGGTGTCGGGGCACGTGTGGACCACCCTACGGAGGAGTCGGCACTCGACGGTGGTCATCATAGTGAAACTGATCCCTGAGCTGATCTTCACGAAAACCTCCACCCCTTTGGTGCAAGTGCAATCCAGGGATATGTGCCGATTGAACTATTTCAGCCCTCGGTGAGTTATTGTGAATACTATTGCGCGACTGCAGAACAACAGAATTCTGATGCTACGCTGCATCCAGCAAAGCTCTAATCTGCATCAACCCTCTACCAGCCTCTGACCATGATGGCTGAATAGAATCTGCTATCCTAGCAGCAATTGCAACGTTTAACACAGGAGTATGGTATACCTCAACATTGTTGTGAGATCCAGTCGGAAACAGCTATTGCTGATGTTGACTGGTAACTGGTAGACACTGACGAGCGCGCTCGTTGAGTTCTCTTTGAAGCTCTTCAAGCCATATGCGCGTGGCCTCCAAGTCCTAGGCCTCGGCGGTCATACCGACGATGGGTGTATGAAGGACTTCCCCATCGCGATGTTGTTGTTCACTCGATGGTCCGCCAACTTCCCACCTGTAGTGGCCGAAGCCCGACTGCAGGCTTTGATGAGAACCAGCCATCAGGACCTCCACAATGGGATCGCAGCTTTCGCACTCGAAAGGGACGTCCGACTGATCGGAGTCTGACTCGAACATGCCGTGGAGGGACTCGGCGGGCTCGATCGCCGCAATCTGCGGAGATCAAATTTGGCGAGCCACCGCATGCTTGACCTAGCATTGGATTCATGAGCGACTGGAACGCTTGCGACGACGAATAGCGGGCAAGGTCGGCGAATATGGAGTCGACGACTACTGCAGCAACACACCGCTAGAGCTCGCGTGGAAGTGCACAGCCCCGCGGACTGGTAGCGCCTCGACGTCGAGAGGCGCTTCCTGAAGCCATGCCGAATCGTCGGCTATGAAGGTGAGGGCTCCAAAATGAATCTTGTGGCCCAGAGTGAAAACACTGCTAGAAGACATGGTGAAGGGTGAAAAACGCAACCACGCCGGAAGTCGCTTAGCGCATTCCCCATGATGGGTGCCAACTATCGTGGGAAGAAGCCTGATAGTAGAAGGTAGGGTTATGAAAGGAGAGGGCAGAGTCCTAGCTACGGCAAGGATTTACACACGGATGTATGAGTTCAGGCCCCTCCCGTGGAGGTAACAACCCTACGTCTCAGTGCTTTGGAGCTTTGTCGTGTGGAGAGTAGAGATTACAGTGGTTGCGAACCCTTGTGCCAGAGGGGAGGGGCAGCTTATATAGAGTTCGCTGCCCCTCGTAATTGCCAGGCATCCAAGGGTCCGATCATGGGTATAAAGACTAGCATTAATGGTAACATACATCATAAATGCTACTAATGATGACTACCCTAACGCCTGCCTGGGGTGGCTTATGGTCTTCGGGCGTCGACTGGAAGTGAGGTCTTCCGAGTGACAGGTGACTGTCGAGTGGAGTAGGAAGCTTCCGAGTGGATTGCTTGTCGAGTGACTTGAGCGTCATGGAGAATCCAGTCAGAATCTTTCTTGTGATCTTAAAGTCCTCAGATGCAATGTCCTTAGGTAGGGTATGTAGGTCAGGCCTAGGACCCTACCCTAGGTACATATCCTCGTGAGCGCCTCCTCGGTTCTCACGCGGACTATCCTGTGCCATCTCATAATTAGGAAAGTGAGGGGTCTCATTTCTTTTTCTCCTCTCCACCACCACCATCTCTCTTCTTCTTCCTCCAGTGCTCTCACATGTGAAGCTCTGCTGCCGGTGCCGCACGTTTCTCATCTGCACTAACAATGGCTGTGGCATCACCATGATTGGACCAGAGCTCGTCTGCGTTCCACCACTTCACGGGATCCTATCAGGTTCTCCTTCTCTTATTTTGTAGATCTACATTAGCCCCCCAGAGACTTTCCGGTTCCTTGTCCGTTCGCCAAATACCTCACCGTAGATCTGAGAACAAGAACACCGTAGATTTGAGAACAAGAGCACCGTAAGCTCCAAAACCCTAGTCCATTTATGCGATGCTCCGTTTAACAAGCTTGAAATACTCAATGCAGATTCCTTCTTGGACATATTTTATGCATGAACTGTTCGCACTTCCGCTGCCATTTATGTTCATAATATATATATTTCCCTTTTTTTATACGTAGATCTTGTAATGGTCACCGTATTTAGTGGAATCTGTTTGTGCATACTTAGTAGAATTTCCATGACCTGTTGTTTGTTAACCCGCCAATGTACTGCCGACTCTCATTGTAGTAATTTTGACTCGCCTGCTTCAAAATAAATGGCGATTTTGACCCGCCAAATATCCTTGCCGCCAGCTATAGTTGTTCTATTGCGAGGTTTCTTAACCCGCCGTATTTATTCCCCTTGATAGATCCTAACCCGCTGTCATGTAGAAATCCCTTACATCTTGTGATTGGGTTAGTTCCAGAGTTACTGAGTCGTTTCTCCAAGACCTCATAGAAATGCGTGTCTTGCCGGCTCAGAATGTCATTCATTGGCGGGTTCCAGGGATAGAGGTCAGACCCATCCCTTAGGAAGGGGAAGTGATCATGTTTGCTGATCATGTCCTCTGAGGTTTTATCCCACCTGGGTCAAAGTTTGTCCGGGATGTCCTTCACTTTTACAAACTCCATCCTCAAGACATATGTCCCAATTATGTCAACAGTATGTGCAAATTCCAAGTCTTGTGCGAGGCATATATGCAAGAAGGGCCATCTGTTGACCTCTTCTGCAACTACTTTTATATCAACCGCTAGAGTGAAGTGGTGGCTGGGCCGAGTTTGGAACTTGGAGGCATCTCCATCCAGAGGCAGAGAGATATGACCTTTCCTGCGGCCACCTTGCCAAGTCACCCCAAGGATTGGAACAAAACTTGGTTCTACTACAAAGACACTTCTCCAGAAGGAGAGAAACTACTGCCCCGTTACAGCCCTACCCGGCTTTGCACCTCCATCGAGCTCCCAAATCGGATGTTAGTCGCATAGCAAGCAAAATATCCTCCGGCCTTCGCAAAAATTAGAGCCTTAATGGCTAACGGCTTGATTGGTGTTGATCTAACCTGTTGCTGGGTCACCTAGAGGATCTTGTCCCTGAGTCGGCGGGATAAACTTATGTGTGAATATACGGGTGCAGTGGATGACCCTCTCCATTTCAACACTACCCTTTTGACAGAACAAGATCTCAATTCGATCATCAATTCTCACAGCCCTAGAATTTGTGTGATATTGTTTGCATCAACATCAGCATGTGCATCATGTCATCATGTCTAAATTCAAATTAATTTGAAATGGGGATGATCAAACCCTAACACAAATAAAATTCAAATAGGTTAAACTTAAAAATAATTTCAATTAATCAGAAATGCCCTAAAAAATGTTCATTTTCTCTGATAAATATTGGCAACTCAATATCAGAGAAAAATAGATTTTTCAAACCAAGAATATCATTTTAAAATGAGCATCTAGTGCTACTGAAATGGACTAATAAAGCTTTATAAATATGATAGATGTCCAAAAATGCCCTAACCTTTTTGTGGAAGTTTGAAATAATCAAACTATATATCATAAAAATTGTGGGCATTATTGTGCTAGATATTTTGACCTCACAAAATAAATCAAATGTCAGAAGAAAAGAAAAACAGAAAGTAAGGAAAAAAAGGGCAAACCTTGGTGGCCCAAGTGGGAAGCCCATCCCAGCCCACCAGGGATGGGGAGGTCATCTCCCACCTCTAGCTAGTAGGCAGCCGAGGTGTCGGCCGCGCGTGCACCGGCCTCCACCTCCTACTTGCCACGGAGCTGCTCCCCTCGCCTTTCCTGTGCCACAGAGGCCCGTGGAGCTCCCTCTCTCCCCCCCGAGCTTATTCTTCCCCCTCTGCCGGACCCGAGCGGATCTCATCGCCGCCGTTGTTGCCGATTTCATAGCATCATCTGCATAGCATCATCACCCATTTTTGAAAACTTGCATCCGTTCATAGTCGCCGGTTCTTGTCGTTCTTGTCGTTGCCCGTTTCGAGACCAGCCACACACACACGCGCCCGCGACAGCGTTAAAAATAAAACCATTTTTAAGCGCGCGCAAAAATATTCTCGGTTTGAGTTGAAACTTGTTGTGCAGTCATGTTTTAGTCTAGGTAGACTGCCCGTCGATTTTCGTCGCGTTCTGAGTCTGTTAGATACCCCGTCGGTAATCCGTAGGAGTGTGGTTATCGGTTATCGTCAGACGTTTTACGTTGTTTTAAATCGTCGTGCTACGCCGCACCGCTTCCCTCTCATCCCCTTCTAGCCCGTTTACACAGCCATGTAACCCCCTCTCCACTTCCGGACGTCGGATCGTCACCCGACAGTCCGAAAACGGACAGTGCCAGCTAACCCTAGCCTAAACCTATATATAGCCCCTAGACCCACCTCGTTTCGCGTGCAAACCCTAGCCAACCCCACCTTCTCCCTCCTCCAGCCTCCAAGCCCGCCCGAGCCCATCTGGGCCCGTTCGAGCCCATCCGGGCTCGAATTGGCGTCCCGGAGCTCCCCGAGCTCATCCATGGAGGTCCTCCCGTCCGTCCATGGCCGGCCCCGCTCAGCTCGCCGGAGCCCGCAGCTCGCCGGAGCGGTCGCTGGACCCCTAGCCCCCACGCTGCCCTTTGCTCCTCCTTCCCCGCCTCTCCTTCCCTGCTCCTCTCTCCTCGCCTCTCCCTTCTCTCGCAGGTGCCGCGCCGCCGCCATGGGCGCTCGTCGTCGAAGCTCCCTCCGCCGCCCGCAGCGCCGTCGTCACCGGGAACCGGACGCCGTCGGTCGGATACGGTCGCTCCGCCCCTCGCTCCCCCATCCTTGCCGCCCAGCCGCAGCCCTCCATCGCCGGCCGCCGCCATGGCCTCCGCTCGGGCACACACGAGCGCTTGCTCCCGCTGCCCCGCGTTGACCCGCTCGCCGCTGAGTGGGTCGAGGCCCAGCTCCCCTCCTGCTGCCTAGCGCGGCCCAGCTGCCTCCTCTCCAGGCCAGATCGCCCCTGCCTCCCCTGTCGGCCCAATAGGCCTAGGGTGAGCCCAGCTGCCCCTTTCTTTTTTTTGTTTTTGTCTTTTTATAATATTTGCGTGTTTTAAACGTCATATATTAAATAACTGTGCATCGTAATAAAATACTCTCAACATGAAATCTGCTTAGAATTAGACGTAGATCAAATATATGTCAATTGCATCCATGCCTAAAGTATTTTTTCCTTGCCATTTTGCATATTTGCATTAAATGCATTTCATAATTAATTAACCGTGCATCGAAATTAATAATATCACATATTAAAAAAATGTTCATCTCATTGGCATCGCATTTTCATGTATGATAAAATTGTTGGCTTGATGTTTCCATATTATTTGCATTATCGAATTGCTATTAGGTGATTAGGCCTAATACCCGCATAATTAATTATGGTTAATTTTCTACATGAACCTAACCATATTATATGTGTTTTCGGGGTAGAAAAATCCATAGAAATTATATGTGCATTTAGTTTTGCCATTTGAGCATGTTTGTGTGAATGTCATTTATGCCCTGATGCCCTTTTGACATTTTCGTGTGATTTAATCCGGGCATGATATGCATTAATTGTCAACATGAAAGTTGCTCTTGGTTATGTGTCCTAGCCCATGGACATTTTGCTTGTCATAGAAATGCATGTTTAGGTGTTGTTTTGGTGTTGTCAACTTGCTATAAAAATCTGTTATTTTGAGGGTCCAAAATATTTCTAAGTCTGGAATCTGTTATATTTTGTTGCTGTCTTGCCATGTGATTTGCTAGTGATCTAGAACTCTTTTATGGTAGGTGTAATGGAGTTATTTGTAGCTGATATTGTCCTCTAGCGTGCTGTTAAGTTTCATGCCATTTCTCAATCTGTAGCATATATTTTCACTTCTGTCAATATGCCTTCGTGATAAAAAACTGCATTGTCTAAAACTGCTATTTTCACTAAGTCTGAAACTGTTATTAAGTAGCCTTCTTGTGAGCTTCCTACCAAGTGATCCATGCATGTTTTAATGATGATTTGCGAAGATGAAAGGAAGTGGATGTTGTTTGGTATTGCCCCATGCTTAGTTTGTGAATTTTAGATTATTGTAACTTGTTGTTTTCATATGTTTAAAATGTCATGTTGCTGTTTTGGCAGATTTCATCTAAAACTTGTTTTGATGATTGTGGTTGAACCGTAGCTCCGTTTTGGACATTCCATATATGAAACTTGCTTAGAATCTCATGTAGTTTCATAATAACTTGTTGAATTCATGATTTGAGATGGTTGTGGTGGTTTTTCCCATGCATTTGCATTCATGCCATGTGCATCTTGGTTGCTCATATCTTTTGAACCGTAGCTCCGTTTGAGATGTTCTATATATGTAAATCGATTAGAATGACGTGTAGAATAACATGGTATGATTTATTCTGCTGTTTAACCAATATAAAATATGTTTAGATCATATCTGGACCAAATTCATAATTAACACATGCGGTCATTTCGGAAATGCTATAAGTCGTTTCCGACCTCATTTAAAATGCCTAGATAGTATAGTTTACTTATGCTTCACCTCTTGCCATGCTTAACAACATCTAATATTGTCGTGTACCTAACGAGAGTGAACTAAATAATTCGAATGTGGAGTTTCATCAATATGCAACTCGTTGCATATTGAGCTTCACTTAATGTGTAGAATTTGATTGTTGTGAAATTGTCATGCCTTGCATATTAACCCGGACATACATCATATTTGTTTGTGCATCGTGTCTTGCATATGTTGTGGTGTATCTTGTGTTGATTGTTGTTTCGGATTGCTTCTTCTCGATAGAGTTCCGAAAGCATTCAGAGTGTGAGGATTCGTTCGACTGCGTTGGTTCATCTTCTTCATGGACTCGTTCTTCTTCCGAGCGGGATCTCAGGCAAGATGACACATTTCCCTGGATACCATTACTATCATTGACATGCTAGTTGTCTCATCTTTTATCGTTATGTCTCGCTACCTACCACTTGTTTGATAAGCCTCCCAACATTGCCATGATAAGCCTCTAACCTCTCCACATCCCAGCAACCTTTGTTTGGCTATGTTACCGCTTGCTCAGACCTTCTTATAGTGTTGCTAGCTGCAGGTGCAATTGCTTCCATGTGTCAACATGGACCTTCTTTTGTTATATCACAATATTGCTGCTATTTAATTTAATGCACCTATACACTTGGTAAAGGGTGGAAGGCTTGGCCTTTTGCTCGGTGTTTTGTTCCACTCTTGCCGCCCTTAGTTACTTGTGAACCGGTGTTATGTTCCAGAAATGAGCGCTCCTAACATGCTCGGGATTGTTATGGCGACCCCCTTGATTTTCGGGTTAGATTAAAACTTGTCTGGCAAGGCCCAACATTGGTACTACATTTGCCCATCATAATAAAACTGATCACCTTTTAAATGCATAGAGGGTAGCCCCCTCGTGGATTAATTTAACATAATACAGGGGGGCCAGTGTTGTTGGTGCTGGTCCAAAACAGAGTCGTGTGCGTGGCCAACCCGGGGCAACTCGGGAGATTTCTATCAGGCCACTGTACGCTGTGCTCATCTGGTCGTGTTTTGAGAACGAGATACGCGGCTCCTATCGGGTTCGTCGACACGCTGGGAGGACTTGCTGGATTTGTTTTACCTTTCTTGAACGTCTTGAGTGAGGAATTTCGATTATACTTCGGGCTATCTCGAGGTGTCAGATTTTCTTTGGAATTGCCTAGGATGGTCATGAGATCCGTGGTCGAGGTTATTCCCACTACGTGTGGTTAATTTGTGATGGACAAGTTGGAGCACCCCTCTAGGGTTAAATCTTTTCGAGAAGCCGTGCCCACGGTTATGTGGCAAACTTGGATACTTTGTTTAACACCCGGTCATAGCAACTTGAAGTAAACTCTAATAAAATACACCAACTGTGTGTGTAACCGTGATTGTCTCTTCTCGTGAGTTCTTATCCGAAAGAGAACACGGTGGGGTTATGTTTGATGTAAGTAGGTGTTCAGGATCAGTTAGTGATCAATTCTAGTTCACGTCCGATATGCGTAGACCACCATACTTTACTTTCTGTACTTGTAAGTTAGCCACTCAAATATATGCTTAGTCGCTTGCTGCAGCCTCACCACTTAACCATACCTTACCTATTAAGCTTTAATAGTCTTGATACCCTTGGAAATGAGATTGCTGAGTTCCTGTGGCTCACAGATTACTACAACAACAGGTGCAGGTGCAGGTAATGCGATGATTTGACGTGAGCGCGTTGCTTGATTTGACTTGGAGTTCTTCTTCTTCCTCTTCTTCTTCAATCTTGGATGGGTTCCAGGCGGCAGCCTGGGATAGCAAGGGTGGATGTCATTTCATCGTTTGATTTCGTCCGTAGTCGGACCCTGCTCTTCTGTATGATGTTTGAGATGTTATTGTATTGATGTGACTCTGATGTAGCTTGTGGCGAGTGGAAGCCAATTCCATATACTCATCTCTTCTGTACATGTACTTGTAATGATATCCATTCTTGCGAACGCATCGAGATGCGCTTCTATCCCTGTCGAGGCCCTCGTGCCCAAATAAGGATAGGACCGCATCTTGGGCGTGACACGTTTCCACCTCGTGCCCTTGCTCTCCCATGCCCTTTAGCCATCGTCCTTGCAAGCCAAGCTCCGGCCGCCGCCAGGGGCTCGCCCCGACGAGCCCCGGTGACCCCAGGGCCTCCCATGGCCCCCTTGAATGCGCACGGGCAAGGGCTACGCCCTGGTGCCCTCAGCACTCTAGCCCGACGCCGGTAGCGCGTTTCCGGCGCATCACCCCTGCCCTGCATGGTCACCGACGACCTTACTCTGGCGTGCTGACGTGGCCGATTTAATTAGCCGCTAACCAGCCTTCTTAGTCATTGATACTGGACCCCACCACACTAATTAACCCTTTGTTTTAATTAGTTTAACCGGGTTAGCTCTGAGTCAATGACAGGCGGGTCCCACATGACAGGTTTGACCTAGACCTGGCCCTATTGACCTGCTGATGTCATGATGACCCCATGATGTTGCGGTAATTAATTTTTATAATAAAAATAAATTATCAAAATTTCAGAAAATGTTTAAAACTTCTAAAAATCATAGAAAATTATCTGTAAGTGAGATGAAAATAATTTATATATGAAAAATGATCAGAAAAATCCAAGGAATCTGTTTATGCAATTATCATGCATGTATGAAGAAGTTAACATCAGCAAGTAGGACATTTTATGATAGGGCAACATATAAAATATCATTTGGAGTTGGAATTCAAACTTGTTTGAATTCCACTTCAATTTACTTGACTAATTATTCCTCTAGGTCAATTCAGTACCTTAACATGCCATTTCATGCATCATGTTTGTTGCATCACATTGAATGTGTTCATTTCTCTGTTTGCCGGTGTTGTTCCCTCTTGGTAGACGATGGTTCTCACGATGTGAACGTTGACACTAATGAAGAGAAGTATTATATTCAGGACTGTCAGGCAAGCAAACCCCCTTGAGCATACTGATATGAACCCACTCTCTCGCTCCGGCTCTCTTTTACTACATTAGGACAACAACGATTCAATTGTTACATGTTCTCGGGAGTTGAACCCATTCCTTTGCATGACCTTTCTTTGCCACAGTAAATAGTTGAAACCACTTAGCATGAGTAGAAACCGCTTGAGCCTTGTTGTGCTTACTCATCCATGCTTGCTTACTTACTATGCCTGCTATGCTTAGAGTCATGTCATGTCGGGATTGATTCATGCTTACAATCAGAATGGCAATGTTCATGTCCTGTTGTGTGAGGGCCAAGTGTGTGAACACGATTTGGTAAAGGTAGCGATGAGAGGCCCTGCAGGAGTACATGGCGGGTTGTCTCATTGGGACCGTCCTTAAGAACTAACCTCTGTGTATGTTATAAAAGACAAGATACTACTGCACATTGGGCTCCGGTAAATCGACCCCTCTCAGCTTATTAATCGCCTAGACCCCTGTCCAGGAGTTGCAACTAGTTTCTGGTGTTTGTAGGAAAAGTGTTGACGACCGTGCATAGCGCTGACCGACGGGGTGGGCTGTGATGGAGTATAGACACAGTGGCACGGTGTACCAAGTGGCACCTGAACGGTGGGCTTGGGAACCCTGCGCACATTGTTTAAGGCCATAGCGGAAACTTCGGCGGACTTCCGTGCGGGGTCAGTCTCAAATAGGCGATAAACCTAGACTAGGGTCTTGTGTGGTTGACAGTCGTGGCCGACGCACACGCCAGTGCTTCCGCTTGAAGGTTGCCGAGATGCATGACGTGCATATGGTGATAAGTGGCGAGAGCATGTGTGAAGAAGTATACCCCTGCAAGGTGAAGTAATCTGTTCGAATAGCCGCGTCCTCGGATATGGACTACTTGAAGAACTTATGTGGTTCATAGACAACTTGAAGTGGATACTCTAAAATACGCAAGATAAGCGTGAGTGCTATGGATGGCCTTCTCGTAGGGAGACGGAAGTGGATCCATAGTGGTGTATTGATTGGAGAATATGTGGACTCGTGTGCGCTATCCCACCTCAAAGATACTACTTGTAGTCATAGTATACGTTAGCCATGAGTCAAAGCTGGCTTGCTGCAATAAACTCCACAATCCCCTTCATTGATACTAATGCATATGTAGGTAGTTCTGATGTAAGTCTTGTTGAGTAACTATGTACTCACATTTGCTTAATTTATGTTTTGTAGAGGAGACGTCAGTCTCATTAGTGGTATTTTCAACATGAAGTTCGATGTTGACCGGATTAGCTTGGGAATCCCAGACAGAGGTCTGGTTCCTTTGCTAGGGTCGTTGTAGCTTTTCAGGCTCCTCCAGCCACTTTTATAGATGTCTGTACCCAGACATTGTTTGATTGAATGCTCTGAATGTTGGGTCTTGTGACCCCTGTTTGTAACATCTTATTGTATTGGCTCTTCTGAGCCTTCCAAGTAAATGTTGTAATGTCGTATGGTTATGTTGTGATGCCATAGTTGTATCTATGCATATCGGGCATGTCGTGCGTATGTGTGACGTGCAACGGTATGTATGGGATCCGACACCTAGTTGTGTGCCTTTAGTAGTACTCTTTACAGGGAAATGCCTCTTTGTGCTTGCATCGAGCCTTGGTAGCTTGCTACTACTCCGGACACATTGATTGACCGGCATGTATCCTTCTCTGCTACTATGTCTGTCCCTTCGGGGAAATGTCTCGCGGTGTAATGGAGTCCCTGTAGCCTGCTATGACTCGTCTATGTGCAGTGATGACATTTATGTCCCACGGCGTAATGGAGTCCTTGTAGCTTGCTATGACTCGTCTACACACGCTAGAGATCGACACCCGCATTGCTGGGTTACGTATGCCTGTCCCTGTATGGATGTGCCACTTGGGTTCTACGACTAGTCATGTCAGCCTAGGTTCTTTGACATTTGAATGCTAGCGACACATTCACATACATGAGTCAAAAGACGCAAACGGTCTCGGCCTAGGTAAGGTGGCAGCCGTGGAGATAACCGTGCGTGAGACCACAAAGTGATGTGATGTGTTACATGCTAGATTCTTATGGCTTAGGATCGGGGTCCCGACAGCTTTGGTATCAGAGCTTGACTGCCTGTAGGATTAACAAGCCAAGCTGGCTAATGTTGAGTCTAGAACTACTTTAGTTATATAAGGGAATTGATTGTGGAAGGGAACGTAAGGCTCTTTTTACTCCTTTCCTCGTGTCATTCTAATTCTGAGTCACCCTCTTCTTTGCTATGGGGATTAAGAACTAGGCCTTCTCATCTATCTATTAGGATGACGAGTTACTATGCTGGAGACCTATAGGAAAGTTGTTGTCTCCCAGGATCAGTGTCTCCATAAGAATTCAGTGTCATGTTGTTGGTTTTGTTGTGCAGGTTGCCTCATATTTCATGCCCGTACAGCCGTTATGCTGTCCGAGTTATCCATGGTTTCTAAATTATCTGATGCAATTGCAAAACTCTTTCATCCTGAGTCATTGTCTTTCAGGCCAGACAAAGCACACTAATTGTTGAGTTGAGGTACTCTATTACCTCGACATGTTTGATGAAGGTGTTCAGGAAACCATGTTGTTTCAGTGAACCATCCAATAGTCTAGTTGTGTCTTTTGTTTCCAGTGTGATAATTCTAGCCATCGTTATTGAAAGCATGATGTGATGCTACTTAGTCAATAGGTATTCTATATCTGGGTTCCTAAACCCAAGGATCATTCTGCTCATTCTCGTTGATAGTATTTGCTCGTTCCTTTAGGATATTAGTAACCTTGTTATATTCTTCAAGGTTTGTGGTATATCATTCTTCCAATATCATGAATCAGTTATGGCAGAAGTTCTTGGTGAACGAAAGAACACAACATGAGTGCTCTTCATGAGTTCTCCATCCCATAGTTGTGACTCTGCCAATCCTTCGTTCTGCATGGATTATCTAGAAGAGACATGTTGAACTCTGTTTGACATATTTAATCCATGCATCTACAACTCAACAAAAATCATGTGCTCTTGAGTTGCCCCTCTTCAATTGCATTTTGACCTTTATCTATCAGTGGATAGTCAAAAGTATGTCATGCATTGTGTTATCGATGTCGACTATTCTTGTGGTCTATCAAGCCCTTCTATTTCAGAATGCCTTGGAGGAGCAAACTCCCGTACCTCATCCATTTCTAGGATTGGGTCAAAGCAGTTGTATTCCGTAGATCAAAATGCCAATTCAGCTTTTGCTCTGTTCTACCTTGAGGTATTACCCTCTTCATGTCAATAATATCATGAGAACCGTACCCCCTCTTATGAAATCTTGATGTAGTGATACTTCTCGCCATCATCATTCATTCCCCGATCTTTGCGTTTTGAAACCAGAATACCGACAAGTGAAGCGTGATGTGTGAAATCGATACTCCTAGAAACTTTGTTGCTTGGTAGTTAATGGACAATAAATTTCATCCTTAGTGTGTTGGTCATTGAATCACCACTCTAGGATTGATCGTGCTACCTAGTCCATTTTCCATGGTGCACTTTTCGATAAACGAGATAGGATTTTGTCAATCCTTCACTCTGTTGATCATATCGTCTTGCCTTGAAAAGCAAGATTTTTCTCGAGCTTGGTAACATATCGGTGGATCATGATTTTCCGAATATCTTCTCGGAAGTATTACCAAGGTGCACCTTGACCATTATGTTGAGTTCGTGATCACGATGGTTTTCTATAAATCACCCCTTCTCCAAGACTCTGTGTTGGGTAACCCTGAACTAGTTGGTTAAGCTAAACAACAACTTGGAGAGTTGCAAGTTAGAAGCTTGATCTAACTTACCTCATGTTAAAGGGATATCTTGTGTTTTGTGCTTGCGTGTGTAGAAGAAAGATGATATCTTCATCGATTGATCCTGTGACAAATTGATGCACCTATCATCCTGTACAACCATTGATTTGAGTATGGGCTATCGTCAAATCAAAATCAGAACCAAAGTTCTTCCTAATGTTGTTTTACTCGTGGATGTATCCTCGAGCATACACCGTTATATCTTTTGGTCTGACCAATGCTATCACCTTGTTCTCATAGTTGTGGAATTCCATCCATTTGGATACCTCGATGAATTGTTGTTGAGCCCATCGGCAACATTCTCGTCTATCGCATGACTCAAGATGGACATGAGGCTAGTGTTGGAAACTTTGTAGGCATATCTTCATGTTCCATTCGTGAAGTATATGTTAGGTGTAAGAAGTGACTCCCTCTCAGTTCACATGCAGTTGTTGCAAGTTGTCACTATGAATTCGAGAAAGTTCATTTTGTATTCTTTGGAGTCATCCCAAGTCAATCATGCATGTGCGAAGTATTCTATGGCGTGATAGGCTCGCTACCTCCATTCCATATGAATTTCCTAGCACATCAAGCCACTGATTGATTCATTTAAAGAAAAGAAGTTAAGTGTTACTCCTGAAGGGCTCTGACGGATTTGCACTGGACTTCGCTAGCTCCAATGATGGTTCCATCCAGAAGTCGGTAGTGTTTTGTTGTAAGATTTCTATGTGGTCACAGTTGTCTTGGACAATGTGTTCACATGTGTCTTGCAATCCAGCTCATGTTTTGGAGTTGGCTTCCGTAGTTCATTTCCCGAGAATATCGCAACATCATCTCTTAGATTTGTGTTGCAACCTTTCATTTCCAGACATGCTGAGTCTGGAATATCCTGACACCAACCAGATCTGAATCTTGGGCAGATATGATGATTGGGGCGTTTTCCCCAACAATTATAATATTGGTCTCTCTGTAACCCGGCAAAGGGATGTTGTGGCTAACATACCTATCCGGAAGATCTACTATTATAATATCTTGTTTCAGCAACTTGGCCACCTCCCCATGAGGACCTTTTATGACTTGCTTTAGAAGTTATTTCCTCATGGACCCTTGGAGTCCCCGAAGTCCGACATTTACTTGATGTTCTAGTCATAACACCTATCCTATACTTGGGGTTATGATAGTACATCAGGGAGAACATTAGAAGCGGAGTGCTAAATGTCTCTCGGTCGATCATCCAGATTTTGCTTCCTTGGCATAGCTAACGTGAAATCTTAGAAAGTGTTGTCTTCCTTTGCATCTGCATCCTCCATCATTATTCATCATGGTAGTATGAGGTGTTGCCACGATCCTTGGCATGGACGTTGGTAATACTTTGATGAATATGGAGATGCTCAAGTTCTTGAGAGCACGCTCAGACACTGGGTTATACTCTTGGTTTCAACTGGAAAGTGCCTTCCGTTGCCGAATTGTTTTATAACTCTAGCTCCCTCCGATCTGAGTATGCCATTCTTTGAATTCCTTCCAACGATCCTTTGCGAATTACCTTGGGCTGGTGTGAAGAGTTTCTACGATCTCTGGATCAAAAGTAATTCTTTTTGCCACTTAAAGGATAATCCTACGAGTCACCTTCCCTAAGGTGCCCGTTATGGTATGAAGGGCAACTAACTCCCCGCTACTTTCAAACCTCATCACCATCTGATTTAGCATGGAATTGTTGCCTACCAATTGAACCTCCGTCATCTATCTCATTCCATCGTTCTCAATGTGTGTTTTGTGTCTCAGCTCGAGACATGTTATCACGTCACATTCTACGAGTTGATCATGAGTTGCTTGATGTCCGAGAAGATCGAATCTTGTAGAGCTTTCTTATTCCCTGTTGTCTTTCTATTGGATGAAGATATTGGAAGCAAAGACGCCAAAGTCAAGATGGTGAAATGAAGCAACATCTTTGAGAAGGGCAACTGGATCATGAACAATGTGTTAGATTTGTGTTCCCTTATGTCCTCTTACCCTACGCTTGAATCTCGGGACAAGATTCTTGTTTAGTGGGGGTGAGTTGTCACAGCCCTAGAATTTGTCTGATATTGTTTACATCAACATCACCATGTGCATCATGTCATCATGTCTAAATTCAAATTAATTTGAAATGGGGATGATCAAACCCTAGCACAAATAAAATTCAAATAGGTTAAACTTAAAAATAATTTCAATTAATCAGAAATGCCCTAAAAAATGTTCATTTTCTCTGATAAATATTGGCAACTCCATATCAGAGAAAAATAGATTTTTCAAACCAAGAATATCATTTTAAAATGAGCATCTAGTGTTACTGAAATGGACTAATAAAGCATTATAAATATGATAGATGTCCAAAAATGCCCAAACCTTTTTGTGCAAGTTTGAAATAATCAAACTATATATCATAAAAATTGTGGGCATTATTGTGCTAGATATTTTGACCTCACAAAATAAAACAAATGTCAGAAGAAAAGAAAAACAGAAAGTAAGGAAAAAAGGGCAAACCTTGCTCGCCCAAGTGGGAAGCCCATCCCAGCCCACCAGGGGTGGGGAGGTCATCTCCCACCTCCGGCCAGTAGGCAGCCAAGGTGTCGGCCGCACGCGCGACGACCTCCACCTCCTGCTTACCACGGAGCTGCTCCCCTCGCCTTTCCTGCGCCACGGAGGCCCGTGGAGCTCCCTCTCCCCCCCGAGCTCATTCTCCCCTCCCCCTCTGCTTCCTCTCCGTCGGACCCGAGCGGATCTCGTTGCCGCTGTTGTTGCCGATTTCATCGCCGGCCATCGGAGCTCGCCGCACTCGCTCTGCCCCGTCCAGAGCTCCTTCGCCCCTGTCGTCGTCTCCGTTCAACCCCGCGGTGAGCCACTTTCGTTTCCCCCTCGTGCACCTACTCTCCTGTGCCCTCTAGCCACCGTACTTGCAAGCCAAGCTCCGGCCGCCGCCACGGGCTTGCCCTCGATGAGCCCCGGCGACCCCAGGGCCTCCCATGGCCCCCCTTGGATGCGCACGGGGGAGGGCTACACCATGGTGCCCTCAGCGCTCTAGCCCGACGCCGCTAGCGCGTTTCCGGCGCGTCACCGCCGCCCTGCATGGTCGCCGGCGACCTCACTCTGGCATGCTAACGTGGCCGGTTTAATTAGCTGCTAACCAGCCCTCTTAGTCACTGACACTGGACCCCATCACACTCTTTAACCCTCTGTTTTAATTACTTTAACCGGGTTAGCTTCTGAGTCAATGACAGGCGGGTCCCACATGACATGTTTCTCCTAGACCTGGCCCTGTTGACCTGATGATGTCATGATGACGTCACGATGACGCATTAATTAATTTTTATAATAAAAATAAATCAGGAAATTTCAGAAAATGTTTAAACTTCTGAAAATCATAGAAAATAATCTGTAACTCAGATGAAAATAATTTATATATGAAAAATGATTAGAAAAATCCAAGGAATCTGTTTATGCCATTATCATGCATGTTTGAGCAAGTTAATATCACCAAGTAGGACATTTTATGATTAGGGCAACATATAAAATATCATTTGGAGTTGGAATTCAAACTTGTTTGAATTCCACTTAAATTAACTTGACTAATTATTCCTCTAGGTCAATTCAGTACCTTAACATGCCATTTCATGCATCATGTTTGTTGCATCACATTGAATGTGTTCATTTCTTTGTTTCCCGGTGTTGTGCCCTCTCGGTAGACAATGGTTCTCACGATGTGAACGTTGACACTAATGATGAGACGTATTATCTTCAGGACTGTCAGGCAAGCAAACCCCCTTGAGCATATTGATATGAACCCACTCTCTCGCTCCTGCTCTGTTTTATTGCATTAGGACACCAACGATTCAACTGTTACATGTTCTCGGTAGTTGAACCCATTCCTTTGCATGACCTATCTTTGCCACAGTAAATAGTTGATACCACTTAGCATGAGTAGCAACAAATTGAGCCTTGTTGTGCTTACTCATCCATGCTTGCTTGCTTACTTACTGTACCTGCTAGGCTTAGAGTCATGTCGTGTCGGGATTGATTCATCTGGGTGATGAATCAGAATGGCAATGTTCATGTCCTATTGTGTGAGGGCTAAGTGTGTGAACACGATTTGGTAAAGGTAGCGACGAGAGGCCATGTAGGAGTACATGGCGGGTTGTCTCATTGGGACCGTCCTTAAGAACTGAGCTCTGTGTATGTTACCCAAGACAAGATACTACCACACATTGGGCTCCGGTAACTCGACCCCTCTCGGCTTATTAATCGCCTAGACCCCTGTCTAGGAGTTGCCAACTAATTTCTGATGTTTGCAGGAAAAGTGTTGGCGGACGTGCATAGCGCTGCCCGACGGGGTGGGCTGCGATGCGGTATATACATAGTGGCACGGTGTACCAAGTGGCACCCGAACGGTGGGCTTATGAACCATGCGCACATCGTTTGAGTCCATAGCGGAAATTTCGGCCGGACTTCCGTGCGGGTTCAGTCTCAAATAGGCGATAATCCTGGACTAGGGTCTTGTGTGGTTGACGGTCATGGCCGACGCCCACGCTAGTGCTTCCGCTTGAAGGTTGCCGAGATGCATGACATGCATATGGTGATAAGTGGCGAGAGCATGTGTGAAGAAGTATACCCCTGCAGGGTGAAATAATCTGTTCGAATAGCCGCATCCTTGAATATGGACTACTTGAAGAACTTATGTGGTTCATAGACAACTTGAAGTGGAAACTCTAAAATACGCAAGATAAGCGTGAGTGCTATGGATGGCCTTCTCGTAGGGAGACGGAAGTGGATCCATAGTGGTGTATGGATTGGAGAATACGTGGACTCGTGTGCGCTGTCCCACCTTAAAGATACTACTTGTAGTCACAGTATAGGTTAACCATGAGTGAAAGCTGGCTTGCCTCAATAAACTCCACAATCCCCTTCATTGATACTGATGCATATGTTAATAGTTCTGATGTAAGTCTTACTGAGTACCCTTGTACTCACGTTTGCTTAATTTATGTTTTGCAAAGGAGACGTCAGTCTCATTAGTGGTATTTTCAACGTGAAGTTCGATGTTGATCGGATTAGCTTGGGAATCCCAGACAGAGGTCTGGTTCCTTTGGTAGGGTCATTGTAGCTTTTCAGGCTCCTCCAGCCACTTTTATAGATGTCTATACCCAGACATATCTAAACTTCCGCTTGTTTGATTGAATGCTCTGAATGTTGGGACTTGTGACCCCTGTTTGTAACATCTTATTATATTGGCATTTCCAAGCCTTCCAATTAAATGTTGTAATGTTGTATGGTTATGTTGTGATGCCATAGTTGTATCTATGCATATCGGGCATGTCGTGCGTACGTGTGACGTGCAACGATATGTATGGGATCCGACACCTAGTTGTGTGCCTTTAGTAGTACTCTTTAACAGGAAATGCCTCTTTGTGCTTCCATCGATCCTTGGTAGCTTGCTACTGCTCTAGACATATTGATTGACCGGCATGTATTGTTCTTTGCTGCTATGTCTGTCCCTTCGAGGAAATGTCTCGCAGTGTAATGGAATCCCTGTAGCCTGCTACGACTCGTCTACGTGCAGTGATGACATTTATGTCCCATGGCGCAATGGAGTCCTTGTAGCTTTCTATGACTCGTCTACACACGCTAGAGATCGACACCTGCATTGCTAGGTTACGTATGCCTGTCCTTGTACGGATGTGCCACTTGGGTTCTACGACTAGTCATGTCGGCCCGGGTTCTTTGACATTTGAATGCTAGCGACACATTCACATACGTGAGTCAAAATACGCAAACGGTCCCAGCCCAGGTAAGGTGGTAGCCATGGAGATAACCGTGCGTGAGACCGCAAAGTGATGTGTTGTGTTACAGGCTGGATTCTTATGGCTTAGGATCGGGGTGCCGACACAAGTCACTTCTAGGCGAACCCCAAGATGTTTGCAATAACACCGTGTTGAGCCCTTTCTACACTAAGAACTCGGCTCCAGATGTAAGAATCCTTTCCAACAACTTACTTGTTTTGTCTTAACCTCCTACATCACTCCTTTTAACCTTCGGCGGCTTATACACAGGCCGACTCTCCTCTTTGGAAAGATATACTGCCCCCTATAAGAAGAAGACTAAGGCGGGTAAAACCCGTGCTCGTAAGAAGAAAACCACTGCCCAGGAACTGCTTTGAAGACTCGGAAGTAGAACTTGACTCTCTTGTCCATCTCTTTATGCAACTCATTTACAACGATTGTTCACAGGAAGAAGGGGAGACCAGCCATGTCGATGCTCCAGAGGTAATTACCATCTCCTCCGACCCAAAACCTTTCCTAGTAAAGAGAATACAACAGGTTGTTCATAAGATAAAACATTCACGCCCTTTAGCTCACTTGGATCCTGACTTTCTTTTGAGGAAACAGCAAGATGAAACCAGACATCAAACCTTGAGCACCGGCTCTGAAGATCTTTTGGCCAGCTTGACAAACTCTCCGGCTCCTCGGAAATAGCATACTGGAGTATTCATTTGAGTGAATCCATTTTCTGTATACTGTTTTTGGATTCTAACTTACTCTGTTTTCACAATCTTATCCTTTTAGGAAACTCCCCCTTCTTCTGATGACTGAACCGCCTCCAAGCTGCCTCCTCTGAATATCAACCCAGAGTATGTACCTTTGTACTTTGCAGCATACGTTAATATTCTTGCCCTTACTTCTGTTTGTATAATATCTTTCTTGTTCCTAGGGCTCAAGCCAAATGGAGGAAAGTGAGCAGGTCAACCATCACTCCTATCACTCAAGAGCCGGAGAGCCCCAAGCCGGATTCTCCTGCAACTCATGTTGAGCCTTCTAAGGCTGACAAAGGCATCCCAGAGGGCATTCCTCCACATACTCAACCGGCTAACATTGATATGTCTGCTCCTAAAGATCATCCAGAAGCTGATCCTAAGTTGCCTAGCCATTCACCAGCAACTGAGGATGTGGCTCCTCCAGAAGAAGTTATTATCACTGGGATGGGTTACAATTCTTCTACACCTTCTCATGTGTTAGTGAAACATACTAACAAGGATGAGGTGGCCTCGCCAGAGAGGGAGAAGATTGATTTTGAGTTCCTGCCACAGCCCTAGGTAGCCATTGCCTATCATTGCATTCATCAACATGTCAACATGTTTAAATTCTTTTTAAACTTGAAATGGGGATGATCAAAGCCCTAACACAATTTGAATTCAAATAGGTTCAACCAAAATAATTTTAAATGAACCAAAGTGGGTTTTAAAAATGTTCATCATTTCTGGTTAAACGTAACATCGACGAGAGGTGACACATATTTTTATTGTCATTTTGGTTTACTAAATTAAAACACAAACTAATTGAATTGGACCTATAAAATGCTATATATAATTTTAATAGGTCCAATAATTATGAAAAATGTTATGTGGCTTTGGATGTATTATAAAAGGCCACATATAGATTTTTAGAATTGTATTAAATGATTTGATATTGCAAACAAATCAAAACAAAACTACAAAAATTGATAATGAGACAAAATAGAAAAAGGAGCAGAATACCTACCTGGCAGCCCTTATGGTTGGCCCAGCCTACTCGGGGCAGGAGGGTCTTAGTCCTCCTGGTGCCAGTGAACATGGCGTGTGGCCGACGTGCGCGGGGGCGTGTGGCCACACCACCTTCCTGCCTGCCCTACCCAGGCCAGCGAGGCGTCGCAAACGACCTCGCTAGAGGCGTATGGATTGAGCCGTCCTCGCCATTTCTCTCTTCCTTCCTTGGCTCTATCTTCCTCTCCCTCGCGACGGAAGTTCCGCCGCAGCGTCGCCGCCGATAGCTTAGCCCCGACCAGCCCTAGCCGCCGTCGTTGAGTCCAGAGGAGCCGCCGTGTCATCTTCTTCCTCCTCGACGAGCACCCTGGTGCCTAGACGCCCCATGGAGCCATCAGCACTGTTGTCTTCGTCCTCAGCACCGACCTCGAGGTGAACTGTGTGCCTCGGTCTGATACAATCTCCTTAGGAACTTCGTGAAGGCTCACAATACGCTCGATGTAGAGGCTGGCTAGCTTGTTTCTGTCATAGGTAGTCTTGATGGGAATGAAATGGGCTACCTTAGTCAGGTGGTCGATAATGACCCAAATAGAATCATTTCCCTTGCTTGACCTTGGTAATCCGGTGATGAAATCCATCTTGACTTTGTCCCACTTCCATGCAGGAACTTTGAGAGGATGCAATAGCCGAGCGGGTCGCTGGTGCTCAGCTTTGACTTTGTGGCATATATCACACTTAGCAACGAATGTGCCTATTTCCTGTTTCATGCCATGCCACCAGAATCTTGCCTTGAGGTCTTGATACATCTTGGTTCCTCCAGGATGGATGGAGTATGGAGTATCATGAGCTTCTTGCAAGATCAAGTTCTTGAGCTCCTCTTTGTTGGGTAAGCAGATGCGATTCCCGAACCATACTACTCCTTGTTCATCCACTGAGAATCTTGGGGCCTTGCCTGCCTTGATCTTCCTATTGATGCCTTCAATGCTCTTGTGTCCCTTCTGAGCTTCTTTGATATCATCCATCAAGGTAGGCTTTGCTTCGAGGTTGGCGAGGAATCCAGGTGCAACTAGTTCCAAGCCGAAGCTTTCAAGCTCTTCCTATAGGGCGAGTAGCCTTTCCTTAATCATGGCATTCAAGGAACAAGCCTTTCTGCTTAAGGCGTCTGCTACCACGTTGGCCTTTCCGGGGTGGTATTGAACACTGAGGTCATAATCCTTGATCAACTCCAACCATCTTCGTCGCCTCATGTTCAATTCCCTTTGAGTGAAAATGTACTTCAAACTTGTGAGGTTTGTGTATATCTCACATCTCTTCCCGAGAAGGTATTGTCGCCATGTTTTCAAGGCATGAACCACGGCTTCCAACTCAAGATCATGAGTAGCATAGTTCTCTTCATGAGGACATAACTGTCTGGATAGATATGCTATGACTCTGCCTTCTTGCATCAGAACACCTCCAAACCTGGTTCTCGATGCATCACAATATATCACAAACTCCTTGTGAATATTAGGGGTGGCCAAAACTGGGGTTGTGGTCAATCTCTTCTTGTGCTCCTAGAAGCTTTCCCCGCATTTAGCTATCCATTCAAATTTCTTGTCCTTCAAAAGCTGGGTCATGGGTCGAGCAATGCTCGAGGACTCTTCCACGAACTTGCGGTAATATCCCGCGAGTCCGAGGAAGCTCATGAATTCCTTCACAATGGTTGGGGTTTGCCATTCCGTCATGACTTCAATCTTGGCAGGATCCACTAATAATCCTTGTGCAGTCAACACATGACCCAAGAATCCAACTTCATGTAGCCAGAATTCATAGTTGCTGAACCTGGCATAAAGCTGCTGCTCTCGAAGCTTATCTAGAACCAATCTCAAGTGTTTCTCATGCTCTTCTTCTGACTTGGAGAAGACGAGTATGTCATCTATAAAGACGACAACGAACTTGTCCAAGTACTCCATGAAGACTTTATTCATGAGGTACATGAAGTAGGCGGGGGCATTGGTTAACCCAAATGACATGACTGTGTATTCATACAGGCCATACCGGGTTACAAATGCCGTCTTGGAATGTCTTGGGGTCTGATCTTCACCTGGTAGTTCCCAGACCTGAGGTCAATCTTGGAAAACACCTTGGCTCCATTCAACTGATCAAATAGGTCTTCAATCTTGGGGAGTGGGTACTTGTTCTTTATTGTGACTTCACTCAGAGAACGGTAATCGACATAGAGTTTGATAGTTTCATGTCTTTTTGACACAAATAGAACAGGTGATCTCCAAGGAGAGGCGCTAGGGCATATGAATCCTTTTCTGAGCTGCTCCACCAATTGCTTCTTTAGTTCAGTCAACTCTTCGGATCCCATCCTGTAGGCCTTCTTATAGATGGGCCTTGATCCGAGCATAAGATCATTGATGAACTCAATGTCGCGGTCAGGAGGCACTCCGGGTAGATCATCAGGAAACACATCCGGGTATTCACATACCACTAGCACTTGATCTAGCTCAATTCCCAATAGACAGTTAGCTTGAGGGGCTTAAGTGGCGGCATGGTTGGGGACATACTTGACTTCCACTCCTTTGTTATTGGTCATGGTAACAATCCTCTTAGCACAGTCTAACAAGCCTTGGTGCTTGGTCAACCAATTCATGCCAAGGATGACGTCCAAGCCTGGTGAATCAAGAACTATAAGGTCTGCTAGGAAGTCTACCCCGTTGATGTTAATCTTCACTACCTTACATCCTATCCCAGACTTCATAACTAATCCTGGGGTTTGTATCAGCATACGACTACCCAGGGGTGTAGGTTTCATGCCACTTTCTAATGCAAACTTTTGGGTGACAAAAGAATGCGAAGCTCCATAGTACTATTGCTGGGGTTGAGTTGACGAGGAACATACCCAGTATGACGTCCGGGTCTTCTTGGGCTTCCTCTGCGGTGACGTGATTCACACGACCCTTGCCATTGTTGGGCCGGTTGCGGGGAGTTGGGTTCCTTGGTGGTGCTCCACGGCCTTGACCTTGAGCTGGCGCATTGGGGCGCGGGGCATAGCTTAGAGATGTGTCTAGACTAACCACATCCAAAACAAGTGACTTGCCCGGGATTGTTGTTGTAGTTCCTGCCACCGTTGTTGTTATTGGGGTTGTTGTAAGCTGGTCCGGGATTGGCATACTACTGAGGCTGGTAGCTCGAGCGAGGCGTAAGAGGTCTAGCCTGCTGTGGCTGATAGGTTGGCTTGACTGGGGCTGGCTGCCATGGGCGAGGCTTCTGATTGTTGGATCTACCCTTGGTGATCATCTTGCGCTTGCGAGTGTCGTCTATGGCATGATGCTTGTCTTTCAGCATGAGGGCCTTGTTTACCAGGTCGAAGAAGGTACGACAGTCGCAGACAATGAGCTGATACTGCAGGGTTTGTTGAAGTCCTTCCATGAAGCGTTCCTTCTTGGTAGCCTCCGTGTTGACATCTTCGGGTGCATACCTTGACAGTAGGTTGAACTTCTGGAGGTACTCCTTGACAGAGCCACTTCCTTGCTTTAGTGCTCGGAATTCTCTCCTTGATAGCCATGATCCCAAAAGGAATATGGGCAGTGCGGAATCCTTCCTTGGAGTCATTCCAAGTGATCACACGCTCACCTTGCATGACCTTGAATCCATCCCACCAAGCTCGGGCAGTACCTCCGAGGTAGTGAGAGGCATAAAGCACCTTCTCACGGTCCTCATTGCAATTGACAAGTGCAAGGAGGTCCTCGATGGTGCGGATCCAGTCGTCAGCATCCAAAGGTTCAGCAGTCTCAGTGCAGGTTGGGGGCGAATTCCTCATGAACTCAGACAGAGTGGAGCAGCCATTGCCGTTCCTGCCTTATTGCTGGTTGTTCACAAGGGCCTGAGCCATCTGCTGAATAGAAGCATTGTTGGCTTGGCGTTCGTCCCGAAGAACTTGGAGAAACCGAGCTATGGTCATGTTCTCCGGTGGAGGTGGTGGCAGGGGAATGTCGCCTTGTGGTTGCTCTTGGTGTCCTCCAACATGAGCAGCCCCACGAGCTCCCTGTTGTTGGCTTGAGTTGTCGTCTTCAGGGTTGGCGAAGGAGCTGTTGCGGGTAGCAGTCACCATCCTATTTGGAGCAGCCAAGTCAAACAACTGGGACAGACGAGAGGAACAACAACAATGGAAAAGCGCACCTAAGGGGGTTGGTCGAGTGCAAGTGTGTTGAAGCAAAGGTCGAAGGACCAACACATACATTAAGATGAGTTAGACGATGGAGTCCCTTACATGTTACCTAAGGCAAAAGCGTGACTTTCATCGGAAAACAAACAACAAAACAATCAATAAGCACACATGGTTTCATATGAACCATTACGCGGACTCGACTTCACATGAGGGGTACATGACTGATCCTACCCTAGGGGTTCTCGGAATCAGGTGGTGGAGTGCTCGGTCTCGTAGTCACGCTCCTCTGGGTCTTCCTCCTATTCATCATCTGAACGAGCATCATTCCTGGTCGAAGGGGTCGGGGAATGAGGAGGTCCATCCCGATGACGCTTTGCTGGCAGATCGATGAAAAGCTCACGGTACTCCTTCGCACTCATGCGATGACGATGTGTGGGTGCATCTCTAGCTGAGGGTACTCCTCCTCGATAAGCGACAGCTGGTCGTCCCTCGGGGGCTCCATCCTTCTTGATCTTGTATGGCTTTGTCTTGGCTTGCCGAGGTAGCTCTCGGGTGTGGTGAAGTTCCTTGCGGAGCTTCACGGACTCCTTAATCAAGTGGTGAACCAGACTATCGGCATAGAGACTGAAGTAGGTCTGGAACATGAGTGGTGTGCCATCCTCCTATGTCGGAACCAATGTCCAACTCTTGCCAAGATCATCCTTTCTGAAGGGAAGGTCGCGAGTAGCCAGCTCAGCAGCCATCTCTGGAATGATGTCTCACAGGTGCAGAAGTGCTTTGCATGCGGCTGACTCGACTGCGAGTATCATGGTCTCCATCCTTGGTCCTTCAAAGAACCAACTGGTCGGGGAGTCGTTTGCCTTCACGACCACATCCACATGGTACTCCTTCATGATGGCATCGACCCAGTGCTCGTGGTAGAGAAAAATGGGTGGTTAGCGAAACTGACACTTTTCCAGGCTACCCCAAGGAGTAAGGGAAAGCCGGATGTCATGAAGGCTTCGGGTACGATGACCATCTACAAAGGTTTGAAGGGAGGAGAGTTAGGAGAGTGTTTTGTGAAGTAAATAGTACAGAATTTCTAGGTATGGGTGCTAGGTGTAGTTTTTGGAAACAGTTTTATCCTAACTAACGTCCATGCTAACTAAGGCCTTCCTATAGTCAGGATGGCTCTGATACCAGCTTTGTGGGGACCCCGACTCATAAGTCGTGATCACCGAATGCACGTGTACAGTCATCCCAGAGATCAATGCTCACCGAACATACAGAAGCTGAATAACAAGAGTCTTACATCCACATTTAGCGTCTTACACAAATAAAGACCATGAAGGTCTAGTCTTACATAGTTAGGGCCACATTGGCCAAACACTTAAACTTAACAAGCAGCGGAAATCTTGATCGAAAGCGTGAACCTATTGCCATCTTCCTTAACCTACAAGCATTCTGACTAGGAAGCGTCCTAGTTTGCATGTTCGTCACCAACAAACTCTTCCACGTACTCCTAATCTTCCAAGCCTGGCCAATTAAATAACCAGTGGCAAGCCAATGAGTACTTTGAATGTACTCGCAAGCAACCCAAGTCGTGGAACAAGGTAATAATGATGCATGATATGGCACTAAGTAGGTAATTTTGCGGAAAGCTAATTTTGAATGCAATGACATGATCAAGTAACTAGGTATGCATGCATCACAGTTGGCAGATATCCATATGAACAAGTTACAGATATCATCATAAGCAGGGTTTGAACATCTCATGTTCACTCATCACATCAAGTCGTCTTACTTGTCTCAAGTGTTGCCTCTCTATCAACCACACACACACACGCCAAGTTTGTGAAAACATCAGACGTAGTTTAAGCATGACCTCCAACTGTCCATGACCGCGGACATGGCTATTCAAATAGTTTTACACTCTGTAGAGGTTGCACACTTTACCCACAAGACTCGGGGACCTTCCATGTCATCCATGACTCACGGTATATTACAAACCCGAGGTAGGCACCCAAACAATGCTTTTCCCATGGTGATACTAAACAAAGAGTCCACTCGTTGGTGCCATCCCTCATGATATACATCACACGTATCATCCATGAGGCCACGCAACGGTGTGCCCGGTGCCTGTAAAGATAGCACGTGGCCTTCCACTTCCGGGACGACCCCGTCTCGAGAGTGACCACTTCACTCTCGCCACTAGTAATGCGGGCTCCCTGCTAGCACCAACCATAGTAATCAACAAAGCCTCGTCCCATAAGGTGTATCGTGGTCGCACATGTAAGGTTGGGACGGTCAGCAAATCTTAAAACTCTCCGTTTTCAAAAGCACACCCTCAAGTTGTTCCGGCACACCACTTCTTTCACAAGTGGTCACCCAACTCATCATCACCTCCCTCGGGCATTAGTGGCACCCAACGAGGTTTTCGAAAAGTCTTTGAAATCATCTCTTTCTTTTTCGTCACCATGCATAATCCCGAACCCACTTGCGTAGCATCTACTAGCATCCTATCTACACCCACTTGCATAACCCTCATAAGGTGGTAGGGTCATGCACGATGCAAGTGTCAATGGCAAAAGTATCGGAAGCAACCCACCAAAGTGGTCACTACTCCACATGATCAAGTATAACAAAAGTAAAGTGCTATATGACATGCAATGAAAATGGTTTCTTAACATGGTCAAAGGGTTGCTTGCCTGGCTCAACAAAGTCTCGAGGGTCTTCCAAGTTTTTGGGTCCAATTCCCTCGTCAATAGCGCAATCTATCGTTGCGAATAATAGCGATAAAAATAAGCATCACACAAAAACAGAGCACACAAGCCACTATTAAAAATGCTACCCTACTCTGATAAATACTAAAAACTATACTAAAAATATTTCTTTAAGATTTTTTTATGAAAAAATAATTTTAAAACTATTTAACTGAGGCAAAAGATGCCAAAAATGGGTCTTAAAATAAAACTGTATATAAAAGATTTTCAATTTTTTCTACAAAAGGCACAATTAAATTCTATGGAACACTCTAAGATTTTAGGTGGAAAAATATTGGGCATTGGATAAACATTGAGACCTGTGGGATTTTTGCAAAATCGCACAAAATGAAAAAGGAAAAAGGGGCACGAGACCCTAGGCTAGAGCCAACCTGCAACTGGGCCGGCCTAGAGGCCAACCAGCCCAGGCGAACCGACACGCGCGCGCGCTCGCGTTCAAACCTGACGACAATGGCCCGAAGGCCAGAGACAGAGAGGGGAGGAGAAGGGAGGCAAGGATGACAGGCGGGCCTCGCCTGTCATCTCCAACCTCGTGGCAGGGAGGCCGGCAAGCTTACTAGCGACGATGTAGGGCACGGCGAGGCTAGCTGGAGGTGGGAATGGAGTCAACATCGAGTTGACGTGTCACACCCTATGTTTTGCCTCATAACTAAGTTAACATGACTAAAAAATTAGGGCCAATTAAAACTTTTTCTGTGCTTGTGATTTTTGACTCGGTTGTTGATTGCTTGTTTGCTTTCTTGTGCTCTATATTCATAAAATCTCTCCTACTCTCAAAACTATTCTCCTTGATCCCAAATCTTGTCCAATGATCATGCCATGTGAATAGGACATCAAAATATTTTTACAAAATATTATTTTGGCCAAAAGCATTTATATAAATTAGGTTTTGAAAACCCACTGATTTGAGATTTGCACTTCAAGTCCCAAAATTGGGTGGATCCTCTTTACCCAAATGCTTTATTTGAAACCCACTATATATATGACCTCCCAAAACCACCAAATATTATTTTTAAATATTATTTTCCTATTTTGTGTAAAGGCTTTTTGTTAAGGCCAGGAATGGTCTTTTATAAGGAAAAATTATTTAAATGCTATAAAAATATTTGAGAAAATTTAGGAAATCTCAGTGGACATATATTGTCCATATATAAGAGTTTGAACACATGGTCATGTTCAAAGTATTGGACCAAACCCTTCAAAACTATTTCTGCCTATTTCAAGCATTTGAAATATTTCTATAAGAAATATTCTCAAACAAATCCAGGAAAATTCTAGAATGTCACATATGATATATGTGATCATGAAAGTGCGTTATATCAACTAGAGGGGGGTGAATAGGCGATTTTTACAAATTCATCACTTGAGGAATTTCAACTTTGAGGAATTAGAAATGTGATGAATAACTAGCAATGGAATAAGTACTGAAGTACATGAGGAACATAGTAACAACATAGTCTTCATGATGAAATGAAACATGCGCTAATAGTAAGTAGCGTGATACAGGATAAGCAGTGATGAACAAGGTAACTTGAAGAATTTGAGGTGAGGAATTTGTGAAAGTCTTTAGTCAAATTGTTTAAACGGTAACAATCAATTTCATCAACAGGTATATGAGGAATAGAGGGGTTGAGGAACCAGAACCAGATAGCTCGATGAAGACAATGGTTTGATGATCCAGTTCCGACTGCTGTGACAGTCGTATGTCTGGTTTGGAGGCCTGGTATTTAAACCAGAGGACACATAGTCCTAGGACACACAGTCCTTACCGTATTCTCCTTGAGCTAAGGTCACACAGTCGTCGCCCAACACTCGTGGTAAGTCTTCAGGGTAGACTTCCAAAACCCTCACAAACTGGTCACCCGGCGATCCAAAATTTATTGCTGGATGCTCTAGACCAAGGTCACTTCGTGATCCCCAATTGATTGCAGGAGCACTAGACCATGATGCCAAACCGTCTAGAGGATGCACAGTCCTCAAAGGTAACAAGCGTGAGATCCACACAGGAATTTCTTCAGTGATGCTCAATCACTATGGGTTTGGTGGTTTGGTTGTGGGTTTTTCCTCACTGATGATTTTCTCTCAAAAGTCCTCGCAGGATGGGTTGCTCTCAAATGACAAGTGTCAGTTCTCTCTCGGAGCAGCCAACCAACTAGTGGTTTTGGGGGGTGGCTATTTATAGCCAAGGTGCAACCTGACATGATAAGACATAAATGCCCCCAATGATATGACCGTGATGTGGATGTTATGATTAGGGAAAGCTGGCGCTAAGCACAACAACGGTCGGAATTTCGAACTATGCCTCAGGCTTATCATGTTCCTCACTTGTAGGCAATTCGCACTGGCGAAATCCTAACTCCTCAGTCAGATCAATTTCCCCAGAGACCAGAAGAACTTCGTCTGTGTCACTAAAGAACTTGTCCGAACCGTAAGAGATTTCCAAAGGCTTCACTGGAAGGATTGTATGGTTGAGGATTTTGGAGTTGAGCATCAGTTGGAAATTTTCCTTTGTATTACCTCGGCCCCCTTTAACAGTACGGTGTTTCCTATGACTCAAATAAGGAAATGAAACTAGGAAAACAGAAGTCTTCACGCTTCATATTCCTCGTTCATATATTCAAGGTCACACCAACTTCTTCATTTTCAAAGTCTTCACAAAGTCTTCACCAAAGTCTTCACAAAGTCTTCAGCAAAGTCTTTAGTTGAAGACATACATTTTTAGGGGTTGATAATCTCCGGATATATCAAACTCCTCATCGACTTATAGAGCCTGTGTACACTCACAAACACATTAGTGCCTTAACCTAAAGTCTTCAATACACCAAAATCACTAAGGGGCACTAGATGCACTAAGAATCTCCCCCTTTTTGGTGATTGATGACAAATAGGTTAAGTTTTCAACAGGAATAAACATATGAACTGAAAGTACTTAGTTGGAGGAATTTGATTGCAAGATATAGAAGAACTCCCCTTGAAGATGTGCATATTTGAGGAATTTGCTTTGGACTGCAAATGCACATGGCAGGTTAAAACATGGAGAACTCCCCCTATATCTTGTAATTCATACACGCATTTGATCATATGATATGAAGGATTTGAAATGCGTGAGGAAAATGGTGTCTGATGAAATTCAGCATGTATGCATTAAGGTACTTGAGGAAATAAACATGCGAGGAAATAGTTGAAAAGTGTCAGACCACCATCGGACCTAAGTTTACAACTCAACCAACAAAAGTTTCATAAGAGCGAGAGTTGTAACTTAAACAAAAATAGCCCATATATAGAGACCCACTTGAAGACTAACTCAAATTTTCACCCCCTTTGTCATTGAAGACCAAAAGGGATGAAAAAGTGAGGACTAACGCCCCTTTGAAGAATTTCATCGTGTTGGTGAGGAAGGAGCACTAGTGTTGTCGGGGTCGTTTATCGATGCAGGGCCTATCGCAGTATCGTCAATGTCTTCATCCTCATCGCGCTCTCGAGATGAAGAATATGAACTTGTGACCATCAGAGGAACTTGGACTTTCTTGAATTTCTTCTGTGGTCGATGAGCCCAGTCATGATGTTCATCAAGATCCAGCTCATTCAGTTCTTCACAAGTGAGGTCAGACAATATGGCCCAAGAACGATTGAGGTTTTCATGCGCATAGTAGTGATTCCTCTTCACAGTGTTCAGCGTCACAGTCATGTTTTGCACAATGTAACCAAGTTGACGCTTCACCCACTTGTGATTGCGATCGACCTTCTGATGAAGACTTATTAGCAACTCGCAATCAGTCATCTCATGAGGGGCAGACTCTTGAGGTTTGTGAGCTGAGGCCTTTGCTTCGAAGTCCTGAGTTGTAGTGTCATCATTGGTGGAGAAGGAAGCAGCTTTGCGAAACTGTCCATCCAATGGACGAGTGCCTTCATCAATGACAGCCTTGCCTTTTCCTTCCATTGTGCTCTTGATGACTTTGATTGGAGGCAGGAAGCCAACGTGGTTCTGGAAATCAGCCTTGAAGGGAACTGAGGACTTTGCCCTGATGAATTTCATGATCCAAGGCGCATAAGGCTTCTGTTCAAATGGAGCTAAAGCAGCATTGGCCAATGTCCTCATGAAGAAATCGTGTAAGTCTATGGGAATCCCATGAATGATGTTGAAGAGCATATTCTTCATGACTACCTCCACTTCTTCTTCAGAATTGTGGCCCTTCTGAGGACATAGAGTATTTGTGAGTATGCGGTAGACCGTCCTGGGCACATATAGCAACTCCTTTAGAAGGAAGGTTTTCCGTTGAGACTTTCCAGGAGGCAATGTCTTCATCAGCACTTACATCAGCTGATTCGGAAGTGCAGGCTCATCAAACAGTCTGTATGCTGCATCTGAGAGAATTGGAACTGGTACACACGGAAGCAATTCAGAAGCTTGAGCAGTGAAGTGTGTTGAACCTGTCATCTAGTCCAAAACTCAGGAGTTGATGTCTGAAGCATTTCCACTGATATGCAGTGTGGCATAGAACTGAAGGATGATTCCGCATTCTAATCGTAGATGTCGACGCAGAAAGGAAGAATTCCTGCATCGTGAAGAACTTGGAGCACCGGTGTGAACGATGGAAGTGTTTCCATGTCCGCATGAGGAATTTGGTGGTGCTCAAAGAATTTCTTCTTCTCGAACAAGACTGATGCATAGTAGTTGAGTTGAGTTGCCATCCAGAATCTGCAACGACCGGCCCTTGCAAAGTCGTAAGGATTTGGACCTGTGAAGAACATGCGCTCATTGAAGAAATTGTTCTTGAGGAATCTGGGGCACGCTGAGCCTTTGATTGGCATCCTTGGCTTCGGTTGAATATTTGGCTTGAACCGGCCCTTGATCTCCTTTGGCATGGGAGGAACTTGAACAATCTGAAGGGTTGGTTCCTTAGTTACGGGTGGAGCAGCAAAGTCATCAGCTGTTGCAGCTGGAATTTCTTCAATGACTTGGGTGGTCTGATCGGTAGATTCTTCATGTATTTCTTTAGTGGAAGCAGGTGACTGAGGAATCTTTGTGAGACGAGTAGTCATTGGTGAATTTGGGTGTGCTGATTCCCAATATTCATCATTGATGACATGACTTGTGTTTCCAATGTCTACGTCCTCATCAATTTATTCAACTCCAGCCTCTTCAGCAGTGAACTGAGGCTGGGGCGATGATACCTTGGGAGTTGAAGCAATGTCTTCAATTTCAATTTCTTCATCAATCTGCTCTGTCGAAGCAGCAGAATGATCTTCATCTTCTTCATCTGGGATGACATAGTCAACCCCAAATGGTACAAGTTCATAGGCAGGTGCAGATGAAATTGGTGTAGCATCAATGGGTCCAGTTGAAGAACTTGGCATAGTCTTCAACTTCTTCACATCTGAGGATTCTAACATTGATGCTTCTCTTGAGAGTCTTTTCCTCTGCAGTTTCAGCTTCTTTAGGTACGACTGATGCAGTCGCCCTGGTGGGTTCAGGTTCTTTAGGAGTAGCAAAAGCTTCAGCTAGCCTTTCAGTTTCTTCAGGCACAACAGTGATGGTTGTCCTGGCATGGTCATCAGTGGTCTGACTTTCCTCAGCAGCACTGGTAGTTGCTTCTATTGCAGAAGGATTCTCATCAGCAGTCACATCGGGCTGAGCAGTTTCATTAGTTGCCTGAGGAATTTCATCAGACTGACGATATTGTGGTTGCGATCGAGCTGTAACCCTAGTGTTGTGATCCTTCACAGCAGCTTGAGCACCCCTGAGGAATCTCACCTTGGTGCCCTTCCATTCCGCATCATACCTTTCTTGATCCTTAGATAGTGTGCGAATTTCAGACTGAACTGTGACGAGTTGATTTGGGGTCAAGTTCATCACATTGTCTCTCAGAAACTTTTCTTTCCGAACCCTGTTTCTCTTAGCTCTCAGAGCTTGTTCTCTCTTCCATTTCTCTTCAGAGATGAAGTGAGTGAGGACATGATCCACACCAAGAGGCAGATTCAGTGAAGAAAGTGGATTGTTTGGATCTTCATGCCATATATCGATGAAGTTGAGGATCATCTTGGGATCCAGCATGAGAGGAACAGAGTTGCCCTTGGCTATAGCAGCCCTCTGCTGACTTTGCCTGATGATTTCCTCCAATTCTTCATCATCAGCTTCATCATCATCATCCTCGGATCCTAAGGGTTTGGTTACCACAGCCTTGCTTGAGTGAGGACTTGGTCTTTGACCTCGTCTAGCAGTTTTCTTTAGCTTCAACACTGTAGGCCTAATTGAAGACTTTGCTGTAGTAGAGGGGCTTGCTGGTATCTTTGGAACTTTTCTGAATCCCTCGGTTCTCTTACATGATGCAAGATGCACTAGGGTTGAAGACTTTGCAGCTGCAGCTGAGGACTGAGCAACAACAATACCAGCATCTGAGGCCTTTGGACTTGAGGAATCGACTACGATGGTTTTGAGGTTGAAGAACTTGTGTTCACAGTAGCTTTCTTCATCATTGATTTCTTCAGAGCACTTGCAGAGGCTCCGGCAGAGGCAGCAGCAACAGAATCTTCATTGAATTTCTTTACTTCCTCTTTGGCTTTCCTTGCCAGCTTGGCTTCCTGCTTCTCCCACATATGAGGAAAGTCCTCACCAGTCTTGAGGCTAGTGGGATCGGCAATTTGATTTTGAGCCAGGGGAGGCCTGCTGCAAGGAGGTTTCACAGCGAATTTCATCATGTATTTAGGAGTTACATAACGATATTCCTTCCATTCCCTTGCCCATCTCCTCTCAATTTTCTGCAGACGGATTTTTCTTTGCTTGGTCGTTTCTTTGCCATGAGTTTGTTCATCGGGTGTGTAGTATTCATCATACAAATCATCTGGAATCTCAAAAGCAGTGTGCACATCTGGCTTCTTTCCACCTTTGTGAGGTTTCTTTCCGTCACCCATTTTCTTCACCTAAGGATTTTGAACTCTTGAGGACTGTGAAAAGTACACAGTTTTTCCTCAAGGAACACTCCAAATGAGTTAAGTTGATGAGAACCTAGTGATTCATCAGCGTACATGTTGTACCTGTGAATAGAGTATAGGTGCGAGGAATTTGAAGAGGTCATATGCGTTCTCAGAATTTTTAAACAGAAGTAGGTGAGGAAATTGACCATGGGTGTCTTGAGGAATTTCACTAAGTGTTCTTTGTCTTAGGTTCCAGAGTTGTGTAAATTTTGAGGATTAACACAATTGAGGAATCTTGAAGAAAGTCATTACCTAGGGAAAATCATCAAGTATATGAAGATGTAAGGGGCTTTAGAATAAGATTCATGAAGAATAAACACCTTTTGAGGAATATGAAGAGCATTCGAAGATCAAAAAGGGCAGTAAAAAGTGATTTTATTTACCCTGGTGAAGAACACGACGAACTGAGAGATGAGATTGGGAACTTCATCAGTTCAGATCTCCCACGCCCTAGCTTGACAGAGGGAGACAGCTACAGCGGTGGTGGGATGAAGACTTTTGTGGCCAATGTGAGTACGGCGATGACGAGGTCGAGGCCATGAAGCTCTTCCACATCGGCGTCGATGACGTTAGCGGTGGCACTTGGTTGGAGCTCGGGAGAGAGTAGAGATGAGGAGTAACCGAGCACTATTGAAGCGGAGGGGGTATTTATTGTGGAAGTGAAAACCAATCCGCCCGAAGATTTTGGACATGATTGCCTTGACCCTTGCTCTGCACGCGACAGGTGTCACCCACGTTCTGAGTAGAGTAGATTATGGGGGATCGTGGGTTATCTAGTCGTGGGAATCGGAACCGTTTGAGCGGGAACCATTGAAAATTTTGATAGTGAAAATTTCAAAGTTTTTGTTCACAAATTCTTCAGCTGTCAAGGACACACTGAAGACTTTGAACAAGTTTCAAAGTAGAAAGCATATGAAGAATTTCTGAATAGAGTGGATTGAGTTTAGCATAGAGGGGAAAGGGTCCGATCACATTCACTTAGATGAAAATCAACTCGAATAATTTAGCAATAATTGAATGCTGTTGAGGACATTGAAAACTCAAATATATATATATATATACATATATATATGTATGTATAGTCAATGAAGAACATGAGTTTCAAAGTTTGAATAATTTGAAAAGTTGAGGAATTTGAAAATTTGAAGAATTTGAAAAATGAAGAAAATCTTAATTTTGAAGAATTTCAACTTTGGTTGGTGGCACGACCCACCGTATAAGAATGATGATTTCAGACACCGCGTACAATTGTCGTAGGGTTCTGAGAATCAAATTCTTCATTAATTTCTTCACACTTAGAGGGTTATTCTTCATTGATTGAAGAAAAATGTTACTTCATGTGTTGCACATCTAAGTCATCAATTTTGCATAAGTGTTAGGATGTGTGTCCTTTTTCAAAGAACATTCAAAGATTCTAAGATATTTAGCTCACACCGTAACTTGCAAAATCTCTTTTCATCCAAGGGTTTGTGAAGATATCGGTCAATTGTTCTTCAGTGGGGATGTGGTCGATGGAGATGTCACCCTTGAGTACATTATCTCGAAGAAAGTGATGATGAATCTGGATGTGCTTGGTCTTGGAGTGCTGAACTGGGTTGTAAGCAATCTTGATGGTACTCTCATTGTCGCAGTAGAGATGCACATTCTTCAACTTGATGTCGTAGTCCTTGAGGGTTTCCTTCATCCGTAGTAACTGAGCACAACATGAGCCAGCAGCAATGTACTCGGCTTCAACAGTAGAGAGTGAGACGCAGTTCTGCTTCTTCGAGGACCAACAGACTAAGGATCATCCGAGGAAATGACATGTCCCTGAGGTTGACTTGCGATCCACACGATCTCCAGCATAGTCAGCATCAGAGTATCCGACGAGGTGAAGATTTGAGCCCTTGGGATACCATAATCCAAGTGTTGGTGTGTGAGCTAAGTATCGAAGAATATGTTTCACCGCCTTATGGTGTGATTCCTTCGGTGTTGCTTGGAATCGGGCACACATGCAAACACTCAGCATAATATCAGGCCTAGATGCACATAGATAAAATAATGAACCAATCATGGAGTGGTATACCTTCTAATCGAAATCTTTACCATTTTCATCAGTGCAGAGGTGGACTTTTGAAGGCATTGGAGTTTTGACGCCTTTGCAATCTTGCATGTCAAATTTCCTCAGAACATCTTTGAGGTATTTCTCTTGTGAGATGAAGATGCTGTTGTCGTGCTGACGAATTTGAGGACCTAGGAAGAATTTCAACTCTCCCATCACAGACATTTGATATTCTTCACTCATCATATAGGCAAATTCATCATTGTAACGTTTGTCAGTACAGCCAAAGATAATATCGTCTACATATATTTGGCATATGAACAGTTCATTGTCATAGATTTTGTGAAAAGAGTTGGTTCGAGTGAACCGGGTTTGAAGCCTTTCTTCATGAGGAATTCCTTCAGAGTGTTGTACCACGCCCAAACGGCCTGCTTGAGGCCGTAGAGGGCCTTGTTGAGTCTGAAGACTTTGTCAGGATGCTTAGGGTCTTCAAAACCTGGGGGTTGAGCAACATATACTTCTTCCTCAAGCTTACCATTGAGGAATGCACTTTTCACATCCATTTGATATAAGATGATATTATGATGGTTAGGATAAGCAAGCAATATGCGAATAGCTTCAAGTCTAGCAACAGGTGCAAACGTTTCATCAAAGTCAATTCCTTCAACCTGTGTGTAGCCTTGAGCTACAAGACGAGCCTTATTCCTCACCACAAGGCCATTTTCATCTTCATTGTTGCGGTAGATCCACTTGGTACCTATGATGTTATGTTTGCGAGGATTTGACCTCTTGACAACTTCCCATACGTTGTTGAGCTTGAACTGATGCAATTCCTCTTGCATAGCTTGAATCCACTCAGGCTCCTTCAATGCTTCATCAACTTTGGTGGGCTCTATGATAGAGACAAAGGCAAAGTGCCCACAAAAGTTAGGTAAATGTGAAGCTTTTGAGCGAGTGAGGAGACCTGCTGCATTGATGTCATCGATGATTTTGTCAATTTGTACTTCATTTGCAACTCTAGGATGAGCAGGTTGACGTGGCTGAGGACTTCCTTCAGCACCATTTTCTTCAGGTGTATCAACATGAAAGTCTTCATTCGTTGGAATGAATTCCTCAGTGGGTATGATATCTTCAGTTGCCTTCAGCTTAATGGATTCCTCAGGAGACTGTTCATCAAACACAGAAGGCAGGTGCTCTCTTTGCGAGCCATCAGTTTCATCGAATCGCACATCTATAGTTTCAACAACCTTGTGATGGTAGGTGTTGAAGAATCTGTAGGTGTGCGAGTCCTTTCCGTAACCAAGCATAAAACCTTCATGTGCTTTCGGTGCAAACTTAGAACTGTGGTGAGGATCTCTGATCCAGCATTTTGCACCGAAGACTTTGAGATAAGTTACACTGGGTTTTTTGCCAGTCATAAGTTCATATGAAGTCTTCTTGATGAATTTGTGAAGATACCCTGTTGATGATGTGGCATGCAATATCAATTTCCTCAGGCCAGAAGTGACGAGGAGTCTTGTATTCATCAAGCATGGTGCGAGCCATCTCAACTAGAGTCCTGTTCTTGCACTCCACAACGCCATTCTGCTAAGGAGTATAAGGGGCAGCTAACTCATGAGTAATACCAAGTTCATCAAGGTATTCATCAAGATTAGTGTTCTTGAACTCAGTCCCATTATCACTCCTAATATGCTTGATCTTGACGCCGAAGTTGGTGGAGGCCCTTGAACCAAATCGTCTGAAGACATCCTGCACTTCATGTGAAGCAATTCAAAGGGTCAAAGAGATCCATGTGAAGCAATTCAAAGGGTCAAGTCGTGGTCATGATTGTCTTCGAGGGAGGCTTGGATCTTGTCATCTTTCCAGATTCACATGCACCGCAGAGGTGGTCCTTGAGGAATTTGACACCCTCGATGCCAATGATGTGCTTTTTCTTCACGAGCGTGTGCAAGTTCCTCATACCCGCATGTCCAAGTCATCGATGCCATAGCCAGCCTTCTGAAGACTTTGCATGTAAGCATGTGGCATCCTGAGGACCAATAGAGAAATCAACAATATACAAGTCTCCTATCCTAAAGCCTTCGAAGACTTTGGAATTTTCAGATTCCATGATGACAACACAACGATATTTTCCAAATACGACGATCATATCAAGATCGCAAAGCATTGAGATAGACATAAGGTTGAACCCAAGGGATTCAACAAGCATCACCTTATCCATGGTTCGGTCCTTTGAGATAGCAACCTTACCAAGTCGCAATGCCTTGCTTTTTTCCTTTGTCTGCCTAGGTGATATCCTTCAGAGGAGATGGAGTGAGTGGCAAATTCATCAGTAGATACTTGTCACCAGTCATGTGGTTTGTGCATCCCTTATCGAGGACCCACTCAGTAGCTTTTGGACTATCATCCTGCAGATGAATTAGTACAACTTACGAACTCATATGCTTCAGAGTGAAGAATATGACATCAATTTCATCAGATAGGATTTCATCACACAAGATAGTAAGCAAGTAGTGTAAAGACATGAGAAATGAGGAACTCATTTCATCATGGTTAGCTTGCGTCCTTTCAAGCATTTCCTCAGGTCTCCAACAAATTCATCAGATGTTCAGTTTCATGTGGAGACCTGACCCTGCATAAGAAATTAGTTCAATTTCTTCACCATCCACATCTGGAGGGGTGGCAAAGAGTTCATCATTCTGCGAGCACCATGTGAGAAAGGAGGCATTGAAGCAAGTGTGCTTTGTTTCACATGGCGAGGATTAGAGTACTCAAATGAATAAGCAAAGAAATTCTTCGAGGACTTATGAACATAATGGTTTTAAGAATAATGCAAATATTCATAACTCTTAGGTTTTCCCTGCGAAACAGAAGCATTAGCGTGATAATGATATTTTTGACCATTTGAGGAATTTGGTCCAAGTGAGGACTTTGATCTGGGGATCCCATTCTTCATGAGTGATGTCGTGAGGACATTCACTTGAAGATTTTGTAGGTATCTCTTGGGAACCCAGATTTTCTTCATAGGAGAACCGTTCCTGCAGTTAGTTCCAACAAATCTAGCAAATACTTCACCTTTTTGATTTTTGAAGAATTTGTAGTTGGAGTCAAGTGAGTCATCAGAGGAATATGAAGTTTCACAAGTGAAGCCAAATAGAGTGGATGGATCTACAGTAGATCCTTTCACAGCAACCCATGAGGTTTTGGTGTACTGCTCAGGTATCCAATAGGATCCATCAGCATTGAGTTTCCTCACAAAGGCAATGCCCTCTTTGTTCCTGTTCAGAATCTGCTTTTTGAGGACACCGCAAAGGGTTTGATGCCCTTTCAGACTTTTGTACATGTCTATCACATACAATTCCTTCAAGCCTGCATTGTCGTTAGTGATGCGTGTGGTATCCTCAGATGAGGAATTTGAGACCACAGGAATAGTTGAAGAATTTGCAACAATAGAAGCATTTGAACATTCAGGTGAAGAATTACCAGTTTCACGTTCGATGCATTTCAAACAAGGTGGAACAAATTCTTCCTAAGCGGTACTGATCTGTTGAGCCAGTAAGGAATCGTTTTCCCTTTGGAGATCCTCATGTGACACCCTCAGTTTCTCAAGATCTTGCTTTCTTTGTGAAAGTGTGTTATATCGACTAGAGGGGGGTGAATAGGCGATTTTTGCAAATTCATCACTTGAGGAATTTAAACTTTGAGGAATTTGAAATGTGATGAATAACTAACAGCGGAATAAGTACTCAAGTGCATGAGAAACATAGTAACAACATAGTCTTCATGATGAAATGAAACATGCACAAATAGTAAGTAGCATGATACAGGATAAGCAGTGATGAACAAGGTAACTTGAATAATTTGAGGTGAGGAATTTGTGAAAGTATTCATTCAAATTCTTCGAACTGCAACAATCAATTTCATCAACAGGAATATGAGGAATAGAGGGGTTGAGGAAATAGAACTAGATAGCTCGATGAAGACAATGGTTTGATAACCCAGTTCCAACTACTGTGACAGTCGTACGTCTCGTTTGGAGCGGCCTGGTATTTAAACCAGAGGACACATAGTCCTTACCGTATTCTCCTTGAGCTAAGGTTACACAGTCCTCGCCCAACACTCGTGGTAAGTCTTCAGGGTAGACTTCCAAAACCCTCACAAACTGGTCACCCGGCGATCCACAATTTACTATTGGATGCTCTAGACCAAGGTCACTTCGTGATCCCCAATTGACTGCAGGAACACTAGACCATGATGCCTAATCGTCTGGAGGATGCACAGTCCTCAAAGGTAACAAGCGTCGGATCCACACAGGAATTTCTTTAGTGATGCTCGATAACTATGGGTTTGGTGGTTTGGTTGTGGGTTTTTCCTCACTGGTGATTTTCTCTCAAAGTCCTTGGAGGATGGGTTGCCCTCAAATGATAAGTGTTAGTTCTCTCTCGGAGCAGCCAACAAACTAGTGGTTGTGCGGGGTGGCTGTTTATAGCCAGGGTGCAACCGGACATGATATGACATAAATGCCCCCAATGATATGACCGTTATGTGGATAAGAATGATTGGGGATAGCTGGCGCTAAGCACAGAAACGGTCGGATTTTCGTACTATGAAATTCCTCAGGCTTACCATGTTCCTCACTTGTAGGCAATTCGCAATGGCGAAATCCTAACTCTTGAGTCAGATAAATTTCCTCAAAGACCAGAAGAACTTAGTCTCTGTCACTAAAGAACTTGACTGAACCATAAGAGATTTCCAAAGGCTTCACTCGAAGGATTGTATGGGTTGAGGATTTTGGAGTTGAGCATCAGTTGGACATTTTCCTTAGTATTACCTCGGCCCCCTTTAACAATACGGTGTTTCTTATGACTCAAATAAGGAAATGAAACTACAAAAACAAAAGTCTTCGCGCTTCATATTCCTCGTTCATATCTTCAAGGTCACACCAACTTCATCATTTTCAAAGTCTTCACATAGTCTTCACCAAAGTCTTCACAAAGTCTTCAGCAAAGTCTTCAGTTGAAGACATACAATTTTAGGGGTTGATAATCTCCGGATATATCAAACTCCTCATCGACTTATAGAGCCTGTGTACACTCACAAACACATTAGTCCCTTAACCTATAAGTCTTCAATACACAAAAATCACTAAGGGGCACTAGATGCACTAACAATCTCCCCCTTTTTGGTGATTGATGACAAATAGGTTAAGTTTTCAGTAGGGATAAACATATGAAGTCAAAGTACAGAGTTTGAGGAATTTGATTGCAAGATATAGAAGAACTCCCCCTGAAGATGTGCATATTTGAGGAATTTGCTTTGGACTGCAAATGCACATGGCAGGTTAAAACATGGAGAACTCCGCTTATCTTGTAATTCATACACGCATTTGAGCGTATGATATGAAGAATTTGAAATGCGTGAGGTAAATGGTGTCTAACGAAATTCAGCATGTATGCATTAAGGTAATTGAGGAAATAAACATGCGAGGAAATAGTTCAAAAGTGTCAGACCACCATCGGACTTAAGTTTACAACTCAACCAACAAAAGTTTCAGAAGAGCGAGAGTTGTAACTTAAAAAAATAGCCCATATATATAGACCCGCTTGAAGACTAACTCAATTTTTCGCCCCATTTGTCATTGAAGACCAAAAGGGACAAAAAAGTGAGGACTAACGCCCCTTTGAAGAATTTCATCGTGTTGGTGAGGAAGGAGCGCCAGCGTTGTTGGGGTCGTCTGTCGATGCAGGGCCTGCCACAGTGTCGTCAATGTCTTCATCCTCATCACGCTCTCGAGATGAAGAATATGAACTTGTGACCATCAGAGGAACTTGGACTTTCTTGAATTTCTTCTGTGGTCGATGAGCCCAGTCAGAATATTCTTCAAGATCCAGCTCATTCGGTTCTTCAGAAGATTTGAGGTGAGACAATATGGCCCAAGTGCGGTTGAGGTTTTCATGCGCATAATAGTGATTCCTCTTCACAGTGTTCTACATAACAGTCATGTTTTGCACAATGTAACCAAGTTGACGCTTCACCCACTTGTGATTGCGATTGACCTTTTGATGAAGACTTATTAGTAGCTCGCGATCAGTCATCACACGAGGGGTAGACTCTTGAGGTTTATGAGCTAAGGCCTTTGCTTCGGAGTCCTGAGTTGTAGTGCCATCATTGGCGGAGAAGGAAGTAGCTTTGCGAAACTGTCCATCCAATGGAAGACTGCCTTCATCAATTCGATTGGAGGCAGGAAGCCAAAGTGATTCTGAAAATCAGCCTTGAAGGGAACTGAGGACTTTGCCCTGATGAATTTCATGATCCAAGGCGCATAAGGCTTCTGTTCAAATGGAGCTAAATCAGCATTGGCCAATGTCCTCATGATGAAATCATGTAAGTCTATGGGAATCCCATGAATGATTTTGAAGAGCATATTCTTCATGATTCCCTCCACTTCTTCTTCTTCAGAATTGTGGCCCTTCTGAGGACATAGAGTATTTGTGAGTATGCGGTAGACCGTCCTGGGCACATATAGCAAATCCTTCACAAGGAAGGTTTTCTGTTGAGGCTTTCCAGGAGGCAATGTTGAGGAACATTGCATGGGAAACAAAAAATTTCCTACGCAAACGCAGATCTATCCATGGTGATGATCATCTACGAGAGGGAGAGTGGATCTACGTACCCTTGTAGATCGCTAAGCGGGAAGCGTTCAGAAATATGGTTGGTGTAGTCGAACGTCTTCGTGATCCAAATCGCCATGCATCCCGTGATCCAATCATGATCTATACCGCGATCCAATCACGATCCGTCCCACGAACTTGATCACGATCCGTCCCACGAACTTGATCATGATCCTTCCAATCTAGCGCCGAACGGACGGCAACTCCGCGTTCAGCACACGTACAGCTTGATGATGATCTCCGCTGTATTGATCCAGCAAGAAAGAGCGGAGAGGAAGAAGAGTTCTCCAGCAGCATGATGGCGCTCTGGCGATGGTGGTGGAGCTGTTCCGGCAAGGCTTTGCCTAAGCGCTACAGAAAACCGATCTAGAGGACAAACTATGCACTAGAGGAACGGGCAGTACGTGGCTGAAAATTCTATGCAAAAACCCTAAAACCTCCAGTATATATAAGAGGAAGATAGGAGGAGGCTTGGCCCAAGGGACAAGCCTCTAGGAGTCGGCCGAACCAGGTGGGAGAGGTGGAATCCACCTCAAATCCTAGTAGGACTAGGATTCGCCCTATTTTTGCCCTTTTCCACTTTTTCTCTTTGGGTTTTTTCTCCCTAGCTGCATGGGCTTTGTGTGGGACTTCCACCAGCCCACTAAGGGCTGGTATTCACTCTGCCACAGCCCATGTTGCCTCTTGGGTCCAAATACCCCTCCTGATGGTCTCCCGGTACACTACCTGCACTCCCGGTACACTACCGATGAGCCCGAAACTTTTCCGGCGACCAAAATAGGACTTCCTATATATCAATCTTTACCTCCAGACCATTCCAGAGCTCCTCACGACGTCCGGGATCTCATACGGTACTCTGAACAACCTTCGGTCACCACCATACATAACTCTATACTACTGAAACGTCACCAAACCTTAAGTGTGCAGACCCTGCGGGTTCGAGAACTATGTAGACATGACCGAGACACCTCTACGGTCAATAACCAATAGCGGGACCTGGATGCCCATATTGGTTCCTACATATTCTACGAAGATCTTTATCGGTCGAACCTCTATGTTAAGGATTCAGTTAATCCCGTATGATGTTCCCTTTGTTCTTCGGTATGTTACTTGCCCGAGATTCGATCGTCGGTATCTCCATACCTAGTTCAACCTTGTTACTGGCAAGTCTCTTTACACGTTCCATAATACAAGATCCTGCAACTAACACTTAGTCACATTGCTTTCAAGGCTTATTGTGATGTTGTATTACCGAGTGGGCCCAGAGATACCTCTCCATCACATGAAGTAACAAATCCCAGTCTTGTTCCATGCCAACTCAACAGACACCCTCGGAGATACCTGTAGAGCACCTTTATAGTCACCCAGTTACGTTGCGACGTTTGATACACGCAAGGCAATCCTCCGATTTTTGTGAGTTGCATGATCTCATGGTCATAGGAACACATACTTGACTTGCAGAAAACAGTAGCAATAAACTGACACGATCATATGCTATGTTTGTAGTTTGGGTCTTGTCCATCACATCATGCTCCTAATGATGTGATCCCGTTATCAAATGACATCTCATGTCAATGGCTAGGAAACCTTGACCATCTTTGATCAACGAGCTAGTTCACTAGAGGCACACTAGGGACAGTGTGTTGTCTATTTACCCACACATGTAATGTGTTTCCAATCAATACAATTATAGCATGGATAATAAATGATTATCATGAACAAGGAAATATAATAACAAACACTTTATTCATTGCCTCTAGGGCATATTTCCAACAGTCTCCCACTTGAACTAGAGTCAATAATCTAGTTCACATCACTATGTGATTTACATGGTAATGAATCGAACACCCATGCAGTTCTGGTGTTGATCATGTTTAGCCCTTGGAAGAGGTTTAGTCAACGGGTCTGCAACATTCAGATCCGTGTGCACTTTGCAAATATTTATTTCCTTCTCCTCGATGTAATCGCGGATGGAGTTGAAGCGTCGCTTTATGTTTCTGGTCCTCTTGTGAAACCTTGGTTCCTTGGCCAGAGCAATGGCACCAGCGTTGTTACAGAACAGGTTCATTGGATTCAGTGCACTGGGCACTACTCCAAGATCTGTCATGAACTGCTTCATCCAGACACCTTCCTTTGCCGCCTCCGAGGCTGCGATGTACTCCGCTTCACATGTAGAATCGGCTACCATGCTTTGCTTGGAACTGCACCAGCTTACCGCTCCCCCGTTGAGAATAAATACATCTCTGGTATGCGACTTAGAGTCATCCGGATCAGTGTCAAAGCTTGCATCAACGTAACCCTTTACGACAAGATCTTCATCACCTCCATAAACGAGAAACATTTCCTTAGTCCTTTTCAGGTACTTAAGGATATTCTTGACCGCTGCCCAGTCCTCCATTCCAGGATCACTTTGAAACCTTCCGTCCATACTTATGGCAAGGCTGACACCGGGTCTTGTGCACAACATTGCATACATGATAGAGCCTATGGCCAAAGAATAGGGGATGACACTCATCTTTTCTCTATCTTCTGTAGTCACTGGCATTGAGTCTTACTCAACTTCCCACCTTGTAACACAGGCAAGAACCCCTTCTTGGACTGATCCATTTTGAACTTCTTCAAAACTTTATCAAGGTATGTGCTCTGTGAAAGTGCTATTAAGCATCTCGATCTATCTCTATAGGTCTTAATGCCTAATATGAAAGCAGCTTCTCCTAGGTCCTTCATTGAAAAACTCTTGTTCAAATATTCCTTCAAGCTTTCCAGCATTTCTATATTGTTTCCAATCAGCAATACGACATCCACATATAATATTTGAAACGCTATAGATATCCCACTCACTTTCTTGTAAATACAAGCTTCTCCATAAACTTGTATAAAACCAAACGCTTTGATCACCTCATCAAAGCGCTTATTCCAACTCCGAGATGCTTGCACCAGCCCATAAATGGATCGCTGGAGTTTGCAAAATTTGTTAGCATTCTCTGGATCGACAAAACCTTCCGGTTGCATCATATACAACTCTTCCTCAAGGAAACCGTTGATGAACGGTTTTTTGACATCCATCTGCCAAATTTCATAGTCGAAATATGCTGCTATTGCTAACATGATTCTGACAGACTTAAGGATCGCTACGGGTGAGAAGGTCTCATCGTAGTCAACTCCTTGAACATGTGAAAAACCCTTTGCCACAAGTCGAGCTTTATAAACGGTGACATTACCGTCCGCGTTTGTCTTCTTCTTAAAGATCTATTTGTTCTGAATGGCCTTTCGCCCTTTAGGTAATACTTCCAAAGTACATACTTAGTTTTCATACATGGATCCCATCTCGGATTTTATGGCCTCTAACCATTTTTCGGAATCCGGGCCCATCACTACTCCACCATAGCTCGTAGGTTCATTGTTGTCCAACAACATGACCTCCAAGACAGGGTTGCCGTACCACTCAGGAGTAGTACGTAGCCTTGTCGACCTACGAGGTTCAATAGTAGCTTGATCCGAAGCTTCATGATCATCATCATTAACTTCCTCTTCTACCATCGTAGGTTCCACAGAAACATCTTTCTGCGCTGCGCTACTTTCTGGTTGAAGTAAAGGTTCAATAACCTCATCGAGCTCTATTTTCCTCCCACTCAATTCTTTTGAGAGAAACTCTTTCTCAAGAAATGTTCCGTTCCTAGCGACAAACACTTTGCCTTCGGATCTGAGATAGAAGGTATACCTGACTGTCTCTTTCGGGTATCCAATGAAGACGCATTTCTCTGCTTTGGGTTCCAGCTTTTCAGGCTGAAGCTTTTTGAGATAAGCATCACATCCCCAAACTTTAAAACGACAACTTTGGCCTCTTGCCAAACCACAGTTCATATGGCGTCGTCTCAATGGATTTTGATGGTGCCCTATTTAAAGTGAATGCAGTTGTCTCTAATGCATAACCCCAAAACGATGGTGGCAAATCAGCAAGAGACTTCATAGAATGCACCATATCTAATAAGGTTCGATTACGATGTTCGGACACACCATTACACTGTGGTGTTCCAGGCGGTGTCAACTGTGAAACAATTCCACACTGTCTTAAGTGACTGCCAAACTCATAACTCAGATATTCACCTCCTCGATTAGATCGCAGGAACTTAATCTTCTTGTCACAATGATTCTCAACTTCACTCTGAAATTGCTTGAACTTTTCAAACGTTTCAGACTTGTGTTTCATTAGGTAAATATACCCATATCTACTTAAGTCATTAGTGAAGGTGAGAAAATAACAATATCCACCACGCGCTGTAACATTCATTGGACCGCACACATTAGTATGTACGATTTCCAATAAGTCACTTGCCCGTTTTATTGTTCCAGAGAACGGCATTTTAGTCATCTTGCCCATGAGGCATGGTCCACATGTGTCAAGTGATTCAAAATCAAGTGACTCCAAAAGTCCATCAGCAGGGAGCTTCCTCATGCGTTTTACACCAATATGACCTAAACGGCAGGGCCACAAGAAAGTGGTACTATCATTATCAACTCTACATCTTTTGGCATCAATGTTATGAACATGTGTGTCATCACTATCAAGATTCAATATGAATAAACCCCTAACATTGGGTGCATGACCATAATATTACTCATATAAATAGAACAACCTTCTCTGATTTAAATGAGTAACTGTCTTGCAATAAACAAGATCCAGATATAATGTTCATGCTTAACGCAGGCACTAAATAACAATTATTCAGGTTCATCACTAATCCCGATGGTAATCGAAGAGAGAGCGTGCCGGTGGCGATCACATCAACCTTGGAACCATTTCCCAGGGCATCGTCACTTCGTCCTTCGCCAGCCTTCGTTTATTCCGTATTTCCTGCGTTGAGTTGCAAATGTGAGCAACCAAACCGGTATCAAATACCCAGGTACTACTACGAGAGCTAGTAAGGTACACATCAATAACATGTATATCACATATACCTTGTTTGTCGTTGGCCGCCTTCTTGTCAGCCAGGTACGTGAGGCAGTTCCGCTTCTAGTGACCAGTTCCATTGCAATGAAAGCACTCAGTTTCTGGCTTGGGTCCATGCTTGGGCTTCTTTACAGGAGTGGCAACTGCTTTGCCATCCTTCTTGGTTTTACCCTTCTTGCCCTTGCCCTTGACCTTGCCATTTTTCTTGAAACTAGTGGTTTTATTGACCATCAACACTTGATGTTCTTTCTAGATTTCAGACTCAATGACTTTTAGCATCGCAAACAGCTCGGCGACTGACTTGTTCATCCCATGCATGTTATAGTTCATCACAAAGCTCTTGTAACTAGGTGGCAGTGATTGAAGAACTCTGTCAGTGATCGCCTCTGGCGGAAGGCAATTCCCAACTCCGCTAGACGAGTCGAATACCCAGACATTCTGAGTATATGTTCACCGATAGACCCGTTCTCCTCCATCTTGCAAGCATAGAACTTATCGGAGGTTTCATACCTCTCGATCTGGGCATTCTTCTGAAAGATAAACTTCAACTCCTGGAACATCTCATATTCTCCATGATGTTCAAAATGTCTTTGAAGTCCCGGTTCTAAGCCATACAATATTGCACACTGAACTATTGAGTAATCTCCAGTACGTGCCTCCCAAGCGTTCTTAACGTCTTCGGAGGTCATGTATTCTGGTTGGTCACCAAGCGGTGCATCAAGGACATATGATATTTGGGAAGCCGTGATGATAATCCTCAGATTATGGGCCCAGTCAACAAAGTTACTTCCATCATCTTTCAACTTAGCTTTCTCTAGGAACGCATTAAAATTCAGGGGTGCTACTGCACGAGCCATTGATCTACAACATAAATATGCAAAGTTTACTTAGACTATTGTTCAAGGTAATGAGTTTAGTTAATCAAATTACTAAAGCTCCCACTCAAATTGACATCCCTCAGGTCATCTGAGTGTCACATGATCCAAATCCACCAACTCAAGTCGGTTCATCACATGAGTTGAGGTGGCTTCAATGGTGAACATCATTATGTTGATCATATCTACTATATGACTCATGTTCGACCTTTCGGTCTCTTGTGTTCCGAGGCCATGTCTGTACATACTAGGCTCGTCAAGTTTAACCCGAGTGTTCTGCACGTGCAACACTGGCTTGCACCCGTTGTATCTCAACAAGACGAACTTTCGCAACGGTGCACACTCGGGGAGAACACAATTTATCTTGAAATTAAGTGAGGGATCACCTTATAATGCTACCGTAGTCCTAAGCAAAACAAGGTGCATAAAAGGATTAACATCACATGCAAATCATAAATGACATGATATGGCCATGAACTTGTGCTTTTGATCTCCATCTAGAAAGCACCGGCATGATCTCCATCGTCGCCGGCAAGACACCATGATCTCCATCATCTTGATCTCCATCAACGTGTCGCCATCGGGGTTGTCGCGCCCAACATGCTTCTACTAATATTTCTACCATTTAGCGATAAAGTAAAGCATTACATAGTGCTTAATGATTGACACGCAGGTCATACAATAATTAAAGACAACCCTATGGCTCCTGCCGGTTGCCATACTCATCGACATGCAAGTCGTGATAATCTATACATCACATGATCATCTCATACATCACATATATCACATCATGTAATTGGCCATATCACATCACAACATACCCTGCAAAAACAAGTTAGACATCCTGTAATTGTTGTTGCATGTTTTACGTGGCTGCTACGGGTATCTAGCAAGAACAATTCTCATCTACGCAAAAACCGCAACGGTGATACACTAGTTGCTTTTCAACCTTCTCAAGGACCGCCTTTGTTGAATCCGATCCAACTAAAGTGAGAGAAACTGGCACCCACAAGCCATCTCTGCAACAAGTTGCGGTCGAGGGAACCAGTCTCTCATAAGCGTACGAGTAATGTTGGTTCGGGCCGCTTCATCTCACAATACCGCTGAACCAAAATCCGACCAAGGGAGGAAGCAATCTAAGCATCAACGCCCACAAACCTTTTGTGTTCTACTCCAGATCTCATCTACACATAGACCTAGCTCTGATACCACTATTCAGGAATGTTGCATGGGAAACAAAAGTTTTCCTACGCACACGTAGATCTATCCATGGTGATGAGCATCTATGAGAGGGAGAGTGGATCTACGTACCCTTGTAGATCGCTAAACGAGAAGCGTTAAGAAACGCGGTTGGCGTAGTCGAACGTCTTCGCGATCCAAATCGTCGTGCGTCCCGCGATCTAATCATGATCCATCCCGCGATCCAATCACGATCCGTCCCGCGAACTTGGTCACGATCCATCCCACGAACTAGATCCCGATCCTTCCGATCTAGCGCCGAACGGACGACACCTCCGCGTTCAGCACACGTACAGCTTGATGACGATCTCCGCCGTCTTGATCCAGCAAGAAAGAGCGGAGAGGAAGAAGAGTTCTCCGGCAGTGTGACGGTGCTCCGGCAATGGTGGTGGAGCTGTTCCGGTAGGGCTTCGCCTAAGCGCTACAGAAAACCGATCTAGAGGAGAAACTATGCACTGGAGGAACGGGCAGCACGTGGCTGAAAATTCTGTCCAAAACCCTAAAACCTCCAGTTTATATAAGAGGAAGAGAGGAGGAGGCTTGGACCAAGGGCCAATCCTCTAGGAGTTGGCCGAACCAGGTGGGAGAGGTGGAATCCACCTCCAATCCTAGTAGGACTAGGATTCACCCTATTTTTGCCTTTTTCCACTTTTTCTCTTTGGGTTTTTTCTCCCTAGCCGCATGGACTTTTTGTGGGACTTCCACCAGCCCACTAAGGGCTGGTATTCACTCTCCCACATCCCATGTTGCCTCTTGGATCGAAATACCCCTCCCGATGGTCTCCCGGTACACAATCGGCACTCCCTGTACACTACCGATGAGCCCGAAACTTTTCCGGCGACCAAAATAGGACTTCCTATATATCAATCTTTACCTCTGCACCATTCCGGAGCTCCTCATGATTTCCGGGATCTCATCTGGGAGTCCGAACAACCTTCAGTCACCACCATACATGACTCTATACTACCGAAACTGTCACCAAACCTTAAGTGTGCAGACCCTGCGGGTTCGAGAACTATGTAGACATGAACGATGCACCTCTACGGTCAATAACCAATAGCGGGATCTGGATGCCCATATTGGTTCCTACATATTCTACGAAGATATTTATCGGTCGAACCTCTATGTTAAGGATTCATTTAATCCCATATGATGTTCCCTTTGTTCTTCGGTATGTTACTTGCCCGAGATTCGATCATCGGTATCTCCATACCTAGTTCAACCTAGTTACCGGCAAGTCTCTTTACTTGTTCCATAATACAATATCCCGTGACTAACTCTTAGTCACATTGCTTGCAAGGCTTATTGTGATGTTGTATTACCGAGTGGGCCACGAGATACCTCTCCGTCACACGAAGTAACAAATCCCAGTCTTGATCCATGCCAACTCAACAGACACCCTCGGAGATACCTATAGAGCACCTTTATAGTCATCCAGTTACGTTGCGACATTTGATACACACAAGGCAATCCTCCGATGTTCATGAGTTGAATGATCTCATGGTCATAGGAACACATACTTGACATGCAGAAAACAGTAGCAATAAATTGACACGATCATATGCTACGTTTGTAGTTTGGGTCTTTTCCATCACATCATTCTCCTAATGATGTGATCCCGTTATCAAATGACATCTCATGTCAATGGCTAGGAAACCTTGACCATCTTTGATCAACGAGCTAGTTCACTAGAGGCATACTAGGGACAGTGTGTTGTCTATTTACCCACACATGTAATGTGTTTCCAATCAATACAATTATAGCATGGATAATAAAGATTATCATCAACTAGGAAATATAATAATAAACACTTTATTCATTGCCTCTAGGGCATATTTCCAACAGGCAATGTCTTCATCAGCACTTGCATCAGCTGATTCGGAAGTGCAGGCTCATCAAACAGTCTGGGAGCTTCATCTGAGGGAATTGGAACTGGTACACACTGAAGCAATTCAGAAGCTTGAGCAGTGAAGTGTGTTGATCCTGTCATCCAGTCCAAAACCCAGGAGTTGATGTCTGAAGCATTTCCACTAATATGCAGTGTGGCATAGAACTGATGGATGATTTCCTCATTCCAGTCGTAGATGTCGACGCAGAAAGGAAGAATTCCTGCATCGTGAAGAACTTGGAGCATCGGTGTGAACGATGGAAGTGTTTCCATGTCCGCATGAGGAATTTGGTGGTGCTCGAAGACTTTCTTCTTCTCGAACAAGACTGATGCATAGTAGTTGAGTTGAGTTGCCATCCAGAATCTGCTACGACCGACCCTTGCAAAGTCGTAAGGATTTGGACCTGTGAAGAACATGCGCTCATTGAAGAAATTGTTCTTGAGGAATCTGGGGCGCGCTGAGCCTTTGAATGGCATCCTTGGCTTCGGTTGAATATTTGGCTTGAAGCGGCCCTTGATCTCCTTTGGCATGGGAGGAACTTGAACAATCTGAAGGGCTGGTTCCTCAGTTACGGGTGGAGCAGCAAAGTCATCAGCTGTTGCAGCTGGAATTTCTTCAATGACTTGGGTGGTCTGATCGGCAGATTCTTCATGTATTTCTTTGGTCGGAGCAGGTGACTGAGGAATCTTTGTCAGACGAGTAGTCATTGGTGAATTTGGGTGTGTTGATTCCCAATATTCATCATTGATGACAGGCGTTGTATTGCCAATATCTACGTCCTCATCAATTTCTTCAACTCCAGCCTCTTCAGCAGTGAACTGAGGCTAGGGCGATGAGACCTTTGGAGTTGAAGCACTGTCTTCAACTTCAATTTCTTCATCAATTTGCTCTGTCGAAGCAGAAGAATGATCTTCATCTTCTTCATCTCGGATGACATAGTCAACCCCAAATGGTACAAGTTCATAGGTAGGTGCAGAGGAAATTGGTGTGGCATTAATGGGTCCAGTTGAAGAACTTGGCATAGTCTTCAACTTCTTCATAGCTGAGGATTCTGACATTGATGCTTTTCTCTTGAGAGTCTTTTCCTCTGCAGTTTCAGCTTCTTCAGGTACGACTGATGTAGTCGCCCTGGTGGGTTCAGGTTCTTCAGGCGCATCCAAAGCTTCAGCTAGCCTTTCAGTTTCTTCAGGCACAACAGTGATGGTTGTCCTGGCATGGTCATTAGTGGTCTGAGTTTCCTCAGCAGCACTGGTCGTTGCTTCTGTTGCAGAAGCATTCTCATCAGCAGTCACATCGGGCAGAGCAGTTTCATCAGCAGCCTGAGGAATTTCATCAAACTGAGGATTTTGTGGTTGCGATCGAGCTGCAACCCTAGTGTTGTGAAACTTCACAGCAGCTTAAGCAGTCCTGCCGAATCTCACCTTGGTGCCCTTCCATTCAGCATCATACCTTTCTTGATCCTCAGAGAGTGTCCGAATTTCAGACTGAACTGTGACGAGCTGATTTGGGGTCAAGTTCATCACATTGTCTCTCAGAAACTTTTCTTTCCGAGCCTTGTTTCTCTTAGCTCTCAGAGCTTGATCTCTCTTCCATTTTTCTTCAGAGATGAAGTGGGTGAGGACATGATCCACGCCAGGAGTCAGATTTAGTGAAGAAAGTGGGGTGTTTGGATCTTCATGCCATATATAGATGAAGTTGAGGATCATCCTAGGATCCAGCATGAGAGGAACAGAGCTGCCCTTGGCTATAGCAGCCCTCTGTTGACTTTGCCTGATGATTTCCTCCAATTCTTCATCATGAGCTTCATCATCATAATCCTCAGATCCCGAGGGTATGGTTACCACAGCCTTGCTTGAGTGAGGACTTGGTCATTGACCTCGTCCAGTAGTTTTCTTCAGCTACAACACTGTAGGGATAGTTGAAGACTTTGTTGTGGTAGAGGGGCTTACTGGGATCTTTGGAACTTTTCCGAATCCCTCAGTCCTCTTACATGATGCCAGATGCACTGGGGTTGAAGACTTTGCAGCTGCAGCTAAGGACTGAGCAGCAACAGTACCAGCATTTGAGGCCTTTGTAGGTGGAGGGCTTTGGACTTGAGGAATCTGCTGTGATGGTTTTGAGGTTGAAGAACTTGTCTTCACAACAGCTTTCTTCATCCTTGATTTCTTTGGAGCACTTGCAGAGACTCCAACAGAGGCAGCAGCAGCAGAATCTTCATTGAATTTCTTCACTGCCTGTTGGCTTTCCTCATCAGCTTGGCTTGCTGCTTCTTCCACATATGAGGAAAGTCCTCACAAGTCTTGAGGCTAGTGGGATCAGCAATTTTATTTTGAGCCAGGGGAGGCCTGCTGCAAGGAGGTTTCACAACGAATTTCATCATGTATTTAGGAGTTACATAATTATATTGCTTCCATTCCCTTGCCCATCTCCTCTCAATTTTCTGCAGACGATTTTTTCTCTACTTGGTCGTTTCTTTGCCATGAGTTTCTTCATCGGGTGTGCAGTATTCCTCATACAATTCATCTGGAATCTCAAAAGCAGTGTGCACATCTGGCTTCTTTCCACCTTTCTGAGGTTTCTTTCCGTCAGCCATTTTCTTCACCTAAGGAATTTGAACTCTTGAGGACTCTGAAGAAGTCCACAGTTTTTCCTCAAGGAACGCTGCAAATGAGTTAAGTTGATGAGAACCTAGTGATTCATCAACGGTCATGTTGTACCTGTGAACAGAGTATAGGTGCGAGGAATTTGAAGAGGTCATATGCGTTCTCAGAAATATGTTTTAAATAGAAATAGGTGAGGAATTTGACCATGGGTGTCTTGAGGAATTTCACTAAGTGTTCTTTGTCTTAGGTTCCAGAGTTGTGTAAATTTTGAGAATTCACACAATTGAGGAATCTTGAAGAAAATCATTACTTAGGGAAAATCATCAAGTATATGAAGATGTAAGGTGCTTTAGAATAAGATTCATGAGGAATAAAACCCTTTTGAGGATTATGAAGAGCATTCGAAGATCAAACAAGGGCAGTAAAAATAAATTTTATTTACCCTGGTGAAGAACACGACGAACTGAGAGATGAGATTGGGAAGTTCGTCAGTTCAGATCTCCCACGCCCTAGCTTGGCAGAGGGAGACACCTACAGCGGCGGCAGGATGAGGACTTCCGCATCCGATGCGAGTACAACGACGGTGAGGTCGAGGCAGTGAAGCTCTTCCACAACGGCGGCGATGGTTTCAGCGGCGGTGCTAGGTTGGATCTTGGGAGAGAGAGGGTAGAGATGAGGAGTAACTGAGCACAATTGAAGGGGAGGGGGTATTTATAGTGGAAGTGAAAACCAATCCGCCCGAACATTTTGGACAGGATTGCCCCCGACCCTTGCCCTCCACATGACAGGTGTCACCCACGTACTGAGAGAAGTGTGTCGGGACCCTGATCCTAAGTCATATGAATCCAGACTGTAACATATCACATCACTTTGCGGCCTCACGCACGGTAAGCTCCACGGCTACAGCCTTACCTTAGCCGGGACCGTTTGCGTCTTTTGGCTCACGTATGTGAACATGTCGCTGGCAATCAAACGACAGAGAACCCGGGCTAACATGACTAGTCATAGAACCCAAGTGGCACATCCGTACGGAAACAGGGATACGTAACCCAGCAATGCAGGTGTCGGTTTCAAGCATCTGTAGATGAGTCATAGCAAGCTACAAGGACTCCATTATGCCGTGGGACATAAATGTCATCACTGCACGTAGACGAGTCGTAGCAGGCTATAGGGACTCCATTACACTGCGAGACATTTCCCCAAAGGGACAGACACAGCAGCAAAGAAGGATACATGCCGGTCAATGAATGTGTCTGGAGCAGTAGCAAGCTACCAAGGCCCGGTGGAAGCACAAAGAGGCAGTTTCCCATAAAGAGTACTACTAAAGGCACATAACTAGGTGTCGGATCCCATACAGACCGTTGCACATCACACGTACGCACGACATGCCCGATATGCATAGATACAACTATAGCATCACAACATAACCATATAACAGCACAACTTTTATTTAAGAGGCTCAGACGAGCCTCGCATAATATGTTCTTACAGGTAGGGGTCACATGACCCGACACTCAAGTCATACAAGCAAGTTCATACAAACCAAACGGAAGCATAAAGCTGTCTGAGTATAGAGAGATGAAAGGGTAAAAAGGCACATGGCCTGACTATCTACAGCCCACCACAGGGCATAAGGTCGTAGGACATCTAGAAAGAACCACCCGATGGGTCCTGAGTCTCATCTGCAACATTTATTAAGCAAACATGAGTACAAACATACTCAGCAAGTCTTTAAAGCAGACCTAGACTGTTCATGCTCAGGTATCAATAAGGGGAGTGGAGGAGTTTATGCAGCAATGCCAGCTTTGATTCATGGCTAACCTACATTATACAATTTTAACTCTTTGTTTAGATTTTAGATATCGCACACGAGTCCACTAACTCCATAACAATACACCACCACGGATTCACTTTCGTCTCCTACGAGAGTGCCATCCACGGTACTCACACTTGTGTTGATATTTTTATGAGTATCCATTTGATTATCTATGAACAACATAAGTTATCCAAGTAGTCCATATTCGAGGACGAGACTATTCGAATAGTTTCATACCCTGCAGGGGTGTACTTCTTCACACACACTCTCACCACTTATCACTGTATGCTCATAAAACCATGCACTACGGCAACCTTCAAGCGGAAGCCCAGCGAGGGAGTCGGCCACGACCGTCAATCACAGAAGACCTCTAGTCAAGGCTATCGCCTACTTGAGACTGAACCCGCACGGAAGTCCGGCCAAAGTTTCTGCTACGGCCCCAAACGATGTGCGCAGGGTTCCCAAGCCCACCATTCGGGTGACCCTTGGTACACCATGCCACTACCTACCATGTCGTAACCCACCCCTAGGGTCAGCGCTATGCATGGCCTCCAGCATGCTATAAACACCAGAAACTACTTGCAACTCCTGGACCAAGGACTAAGCGGTTGATAAGTCGAGAGGGTCAATTAAGCATCCCAACATGTGGTAGTAACTAGTCTTGGATCACAAACACGGAACTCAGTTCCTAAGAACGGTCCCAATGAGAAAACCCGCTATGTACTCCTACATAGCCTCTCATCACTACCTTTACCAAATCGGGTTCATCATAATCTTTTCACATCAGAACAACATTGTTTCACTCCAGTTCATCACCCAGATGAATCAGACCTAACACAACTCTAAGCATAGCAAGCATAGCAGGCAAAGTAAGCAAAGCACATCATGGCACAAGCATCTACCAGGACTGTGGCGATACGACTACTACCATACTTGTGCTAACATCCACGTACTCAAGCATCGCCGTAGAATGCCTCATATAGGTTACCCCCACGACCCAGGAGCTGAACCTGAGGATCTGGAAACACTCTAGCCGGTGATCCCTAGAAATCGTAAGGACATGGATGTGGCCTTGGTCCCCTTGTTGGCGGCAACAGCGGTCCTCGAAGAGGGGTGATGCCTCCAACATCGGGCCAGTCTACGTGTGCTGGCACATGAGTCCGCGATGGGTTAAGCATCTCGAAATCTCCATAGCCTGTCTGCACGACAGGTGCTAGCTGCGTCAGGGCTGTCCAAAGACGTGCACAGGTAGCATAAAGCTTCATGCGAAGGGCACGTGCATCACGATCCCTGTTCTCCAACATCTGAGCGGTCACCTGCAGCCTAGGGTCCTCATGAGAATGATCATAGTAGGCTACGCTAAGATAGCTATCCTCTCCTCCTAGAGAAGCAGGAACATAACAGAACTCTATGTTCTGAAGCACACCATGGTGAAACCTGATAGTCAGGATGGTCTAGGCGGTCTCCTGAACTGCCATGTCTATGGTGACACCTAATCCATAAGTCCAATGAAGCGGCTCTGCAGCTCCAGGATATGAAGGATATATCTTAACACTACACATATACTGGCTCTGGTTGAAATCTCGATACTGTTCCTCCACTATGTACTCTAGGTACCAACGGTAACCAGCCTCCAACATCACGCTAACCAACATGGGTGTGTGACTCGGTACATCAATGCACCTGGTCAGACGGACCACCTGACGGAAGGGACGAGGGGGCATCTGAAACAGAGAATGATGCAAAGACATTAGAGACGCTAGCGGAAATTGGACAACATAACAGCTGTAATTGCTCAAAAGGGATTTTGAGACAATTGCTATAGATTGGAAAAGCAAAACCACTTGACTTTCTAGACTCAAATCTCTTCTCCATCTATTTGTCACACCAACAATACTCAAATACCGACATTCACTTACATACAAGCTAGCTAATAGTCCATGGTTAGTAACTCGTCATCCTAAGCAATAGATGAGAAGCCTAGCTCTTATCCCCGTAGAAAAGATGAGAATGACTCAGAATAGAATAACTTGGGAAGAGGAGTAAAAAGAGCCTTATGTTCCCTTCCACAATCAATTCCCCTACTTTTCTATAGTGTTTCTAGAATCAACTTCGACCGGTTTGGCCTGGTAGTCCTACAGTCATTCAGGCTCTGATACCAACGTTGCAGGACCCCGATCCTAAGTCATATGAATCCAGACTGTAACATACCACGTCACTTTGCGGCCTCATGCACGGTAAGCTCCACGGCTGCAGCCTTACCTTAGCCGGGACTGTTTGCGTCTTTTGGCTCACGTATGTGAACATGTTGCTGGCAATCAAACGATAGAGAACCCGGGCCGACATGACTAGTCATAGAACCCAAGTGGCACATCCATATGGAAACAGGCATACGTAACCCAACAATGCAGGTGTCGGCCTCAAGCGCGTGTAGATGAGTCATAGCAAGCTACAAGGACTCCATTAAGCTGTGGGACATAAATGTCATCACTACACGTAGGCGAGTCGTAGCAGGCTACGGGGACTCCATTACACTGCGAGCATTTCCCAGAAGGGACAGACACAACAGCAAAGAAGGATACATGCCAGTCAATCAATGTGTCCGGAGCAGTAGCAAGCTACCAAGGCTCGATGGAAGCACAAAGAAGCAGTTTCCCGTAAACAGTACTACTAAAGGCACATAACTAGGTGTCGGATCCCATACATACCGTTGCACGTCACACGTATGCACGATATGCCCGATATCCATAGATACAACTATGGCATCACAACATAACCATATAACAACACAACTTTTATTTAAGAGGCTCAGACGAGCCTCGCATAATATGTTCTTACAGGTAGGGGTCACATGACCCGGCACTCAAGTCATACAAGCAAGTTCATACAAACCAAGCGGAAGCATAAAGTTGTCTGAGTAGACACAGATGAAAGGGTAAAATGGCGCATGGCCTGACTATCTACAGCCCGCCACGGGGCATAAGGTCATAGCTGGGACACCAGCTATTCGGCATCGTCGACATCTAGAAAGAATCCACCTGATGGGTCCTGAGTCAAATCTACAACATTTATTAACCAAACGTGAGTACAAACGTACTCAGCAAGTCTTTAAAGCAGACCTAGACTATTCATGCTCATGTATCAACAAGGGGAGTGGTGGTGTTTATGCAACAATGCGAGCTTTGACTCATGGTTAACCTACACTATACAATTTTAACTCTTTGTTTAGATTTTAGATATCGCACACGAGTCCACTAACTCCATAACAATACACCACCACGGATTCACTTCCGTCTCCTATGAGAGTGCCATCCACGGTACTCATACTTGTCTTGATATTTTTATGAGTATCCATTTGATTATCTATGAACAACATACATTCTCCAAGTAGTCCATATCCGAGGATGCGGCTATTCGAATAGTTTCATACCCTGCAGGGTTGTACTTCTTCACACACACTCTCGCCACTTATCGTTGTGTGCTCATAAAACCATGCACCTCGGCAACCTTCAAGTGGAAGCCCAGCGAGGGAGTCGGCCATGCCCGTGAATCACCTAAGACCTCTAGTCCAGGCTATCGCATATTTGAGACTGAACCCGCACGGAAGTCCGGCCGAAGTTTCCGCTACGACCCCAAACGGTGTGCGCATGGTTCCCAAGCCCACCATTCGGGTGACCCATCATACACCGTGCCACTACCTATTGCGTCGTAACCCACCCCTAGTGTCAGCGCTACGCACGGCCTCCAGCATGCTATAAACGCCAGAAACTACTTGCAAGTCCTGGACCAAGGACTAAGCGGTTGATAAGTCGAGAGGGTCAATTAAGTATCGGAACGTGTGGTTGTAACTAGTCTTGGATCAGAAACACGGAACTCAGTTCCTAAGAACAGTCCCAATGAGACAACCCGCTATGTACTCCTACATAGCCTCTCATCGCTACCTTTAGCAAATCGGGTTCATCATAAGCTTATCACATCAGAACAACATTGTTTCACTCCAGTTCATCACCCAGATGAATCAGACCTGACACAACTCTAAGCATAGCAAGCATAGCAGGCAAAGTAAAGCAAAGCACATCATGGCACAAGCATCTACTAGGTATGCTAGGTTGCAAGGTTTAGCTATTTACTGTGACAATGACAGGTCATGGAAAAGAATAGGTTCATCTACCATGTTTGACAGACAATTGAACGTTTGTCCTAATGCAATAAACAAGAGCAGGAGCGAGAGAGTGGGATGTTATCGGAATGATCAAAGGGGTTGCTTGCCTTGTTGGGTAGCGGGAAGGTTTTCTCCTTCGTTGGAATACTCGGAGGTATCCTTAGAAGCAGGGTCTACCGCAATGCAGATAAATAACAATAAATACACGCAAGTGCAACAATATGATGCATGATCATGACATGGCAGCATGTATGGATGAACTAATGCAACCTTTGTCCAAGTTAATATGAAGTGAGTTTGAATATAGGTTCAAAATCATTCTCCATTTCATATTTCATAAGTTAACCTATTAGTAAATGTCAATGTTGATCTACATAGGTTGCTCTAACATGCATGGTAACAACACCATTGGGTTCATTGGATTTTTCTGATAAATTTTCATATATAAATTATTTTCATCTGATTTACAGATTAATTTATATGAATTTTAGAATTTTTAAAGATTTTTTGGAATTGTTTAAATCAGATATTCCTTTATTGCATCAGCAATGCGTCAGCAGTCGGCTGATGGAGCCAGGTCAAACCTCACAGGGTGGGGCCCTCATGTGAGTGAATCAATCACTTAACCAATGAATTAAAACTAATCCTAATTACTTAGCAGCGCTGGGCCCACTAGTCAGTGACTAATTAGGTTAATTAGTTCAATTAATTATTTTTCTTAATCTAATTCTAATTAAAAAGGTCGGGCCCACTTTCCAGTTGACCTCGGGTCAAACACCTATGGTCAACACCGGTGGACTCGCCGGCGTTGAGCCGCCGGCGACGTCAGGGACAGTGGAGGGGATCGGGATTCCTCCTCCAGCGACCAAAAGGATGGCAGAAGGCACCGATCTGCTCTGCTTGCTCGCGCGTGTCGAGCTCAACACCTTCCACGGGCTGGGATGGCCGGAATCGATGCCGGCGATGAGCATGGCGGCTACCGGAGCTCGGGCGAGCACGGGCTCATCGATCTGAAGCTCAAATGAGCCACCTAAGGGCTCCTAGGGCTGCCTGGGATCATCCTGAGCACGACTACGTGCTCAGGTGCGAGCTTGGGCCGCTGTAGCGACGGCCACGTCCTCACCGGCGGCGAGGAGCTCTCGGACCCGAGGAAATCCAACACTAGAACACACTAACGAAGGGGGAAAGAGGGGGAAAGGGCCAAGGGTTAACGGCGGTTGCAAAGGCGTTGAGAGCAGGCTCGAGGAAGGCCTGGAGGAGTGGCGAGCTTCACTTCTTCGCCGGCGGCCGGAGGTTGAAGATGATGGTGATGCAGCGATGAAGAGCTCCCGATGATGCGTGGCTCGGCGAGAAGGAAGAGGGCGTCGAGGCGGAGCGATTGGAGGGCTCAGTAGCGAGGGGGAGTAGCTGGAGTGGCTGCACTATTGCGGCGGGGTTTCGGCGGCCATGGCAATAGAGGGGGAGAGAAGGAGAGACGGGCGAGAGCAAGAGGGAGAGAGTGATGGGGACGGCAGAGGTGTCCTCATCCTCTCGCCAGCACGGCGGGGGATGCAGGCGCGCAGGGGGCTGTGTGGCAGCACCAGCGCGAGCGCACGGCAAGCACACACTCGTCCTCCTGGCCGCCACGAGGACGACAACGGTGTTGGGCTAGTTGGGCCGGCCCAAATGCCTCCTCCTTTCCTTTTTTTACATTTCCAGTTTTGTTTTGTTTTTCTGACATTTGTTTTATTTATTGTTAGGCACAATTGCTAATTATAACATATCCCAAATATTTTATAGCATTAAGTTTGAATATTTCAAACTTCTGTAAAAAGTTTTAGGATATTTTGAAATCTGAATTAATGATAATGCTTTATTTGGCATTTTCAGAGACTTTATTAATTATTTTTAAAATGCTATAAATGTTCAAATATTTAAGATGGCCCTTGGTATATTCATGTCCATATTTATCAGACATAGGGGACATTTTAGATGGGCATTTGGAATTTGTTGGTTTTCACATTCATTAAGTTGGTTTGATTCAAATGAATTATGTGGGGTTTCTTTTAATCCCCATTTCAAATTGATGCAATAGTTGAAATATGATTCACACACATGCTGTCCTAAGACAACTAGCTAGGGATGTGACAAAGTGGCGATAGTGGGGGATCGTGGGTTATCCAATCGCGGGAATCAGAACCGTTTGAGCAGGAACCGCTGAAAATTTTGATAGAGAAAATTTCAAAGTTTTCGGTCGCAAATTCTTCAGCCGTCAAGGACACAGTGAAGACTTTGAACAAGTTTCAAAGTAGAACGCATATGAAGACTTTGTGAACAGACTGGGTTGAGTTTAGCACAAAGGGGAAAGGGTCCGATCACATTCACTTAGATGAAAATCGACTAGAATAATTTAGCAATAAGTGAATGCTGTTGAGGACATTGAAAAAAACTCAAATATATATATATATAGTCAATGAAGGACATGAGTTTCGAAGTTTGAAGAATTTGAAAAGTTGAGGAATTTGCAAGTTATTTGAAAATTTGAAGAATTTGCAAACTGACGAAAAACTCAACTTTGAAGAATTTCAACTATGGTTGGTGGCGTGACCCACCGGATAAGAATGATTATTTCAGAAACCGCGTACGATTGTCGTAGGGTTCTGAGAATCAAATTCTTCATTAATTTCTTGAAACTTAGAGGGTTATTCTTCATTGATTGAAGAAATACGTTACTTTGTGTGTTGCACATCTAAGTCATCAATTTTGCATAAGTGTTAGGATGTGTGTCCTTTTTCAAAAACATTCGAAGATTCTAAGATATTTAGCTCACATCACAACTTGCAAAATCTCTTTTCATCCAAGGGCTTTGTGAAGATATTGGCCAGTTGTTCTTCAGTGGGGATGTGGTCGATGGAGATGTCGCCCTTGAGTACATGATCTCGAAGAAAGTGATGATGAATCTGGATGTGCTTGGTCTTGGAGTGCTGAACTGGGTTGTAAGCAATCTTGATGGAACTCTCATTGTCGTAGTAGAGAGGCACATTCTTCAACTTGATGCCGTAGTCGTTGAGGGTTTGCTTCATCCATAGTAACTGAGCACAACATGAGCCAGCAGCAATGTACCTAGCTTCAACAGTAGAGAGTGAGACGCAGTTTTGCTTCTTCGAGGACCAATAGACTAAGGATCGTCCGAGGAAATGACATGTGCCTGAGGTTGACTTGCGATCCACACGATTTCCAGCATATTTGACATCAGAGTATCCGACGAGGAGAAGATTTGAGCCCTTGGGATACCATAATCCAAGTGTTGGTGTGTGAGCTAAGTATCGAAGAATATGTTTCACGGCCTTATGGTGTGATTCCTTCGGTGTTGCTTGGAATCGGGCACACATGCAAACACTCAGCATAATATCAAGCCTACATGCACATAGATACAATAATGAACCAATCATGGAGTGGAATACCTTGTGATCGAAATCTTTACCATTTTCATCAATGCAGAGGTGGCCTTTTGAAGGCATTGGAGTTTTGACGCCTTTGCAATCTTGCATGTCGAATTTCCTCAGAACATCCTTGAGGTACTTCTCTTGGGAGATGAAGATGCCATTGTATTGCTAACGAATTTGAAGACCTAAGAAGAATTTCAACTCTCCCATCATAGACATTTGATATTCTTCACTCATCATATAGGCAAATTCATCATTGTAACATTTGTCAATACAGCCGAAGATAATATCATGTACGTATATTTGGCATATGAACAGTTCATTGTCATAGAATTTTGTGAAAAGAGTTGGGTCGAGTGAACCAGGTTTGAAGCCTTTCTTCATGAGGAATTCCTTCAGAGTGTCGTACCACGCCCGAGGGGCTTGCTTGAGGCCATAGGGGGCCTTGTTGAGTTTGAAGACTTTGTCAGGATGCTTAGGGTCTTCAAAACCTGGGGGTTGAGCAACATATACTTCTTCCTCAAGCTTACCATTGAGGAATGCACTTTTCACATCCATTTGATATAAGATGATATTATGATGGTTAGCATAAGCAAGCAATATGTGAATAGCTTCAAGTCTAGCAACAGGTGCAAATGTTTCATCAAAGTCAATTCCTTCAACCTGTGTGTAGCCTTGAGCTACAAGACGAGCCTTATTCCTCACCACAAGGCCATTTTTATCTTGCTTGTTGCGGTAGATCCACTTGGTACCTATAATGTTATGTTTGCGAGGATCTGACCTCTTGATAAATTCCCACGCGTTTTTGAGCTTGAACTGATGCAATTCCTCTTGCATAGCTTGAATCCACTCATGCTCCTTGAATGCTTCATCAACTTTGGTGGGCTCTATGATAGAGACAATGGCAAAGTGCCCACAAAAGTTAGTTAAATGTGAAGCTTTTGAGCGAGTGATGGGATCTGGTGCATTGATGTCATCAATGATTTTGTCAATATGCACTTCATTTGCAGCTCTAGGATGAGTGGGTTGACGTGGCTGAGGACTTCCTTCAGCACCATTTTCTTCAGGTGTATGAACATGAAAGTCTTCATTTGTTGGAATGACTTCCTCAGTGGGTATGATATCTTCCATTACCTTGAGCTTAATGGATTCCTCAAGAGACTGTTCATCTAACAAAGAAGGCACGTGCTCTCTTTGCAAGCCATCAGTTTCATCCAACCGCACATCTTTAGTTTCAACAACCTTGTGATGGTAGGTGTTGAAGACTCTCTAGGTGTGTGAGTCCTTTCCGTAACCAAGCATAAAACCTTCATGTGCTTTCAGTGCAAATTTAGAACTGTGGTGAGGATGTATAATCCAGCATTTTGCACCGAAGACTTTGAAATAACTTACATTGTGTTTCTTGCCAGTCATAAGTTCATACGAAGTCTTCTTGAAGAATTTGTGAAGATATACCCTGTTGATAATGTGGCATGCAGTATCAGTTGGCTCAGTCCAGAAGCGACGAGGAGTCTTGTATTCATCAAGCATGGTGCGAGCCATCTCAACTAGAGTCATGTTCTTGTGCTCAACGACGCCATTATGTTGAGGAGTATAAGGGGAAGATAACTCATGAGTAATACCAAGTTCATCAAGATATTCATCAAGATTAGTGTTCTTGAACTCAGTCCCACTATCACTCCTAATATGCTTGATCTTGACGCCGAAGTTGGTGGAGGCCCTTGAAGCAAATCGTCTGAAGACATCCCGCACTTCATTTTTGTACAGAATATTATGTACCCAAGTGTATCGAGAGTAATCATCAACAATCACAAATCCATACCAACTTGAAGAATTTGTTAGTATCGAGTAATGAGTGGGGCCTAAGAGATCCATGTGAAGCAATTCAAAGGGTCGAGTCGTGGTGATGATTGTCTTCGAGGGATGCTTGGATCTGGTCATCTTCCCAGATTCACATGCACCACAAAGGTGGTCCTTGAGGAATTTGATACCCTCGATGCCAATACCTCGCTTTTTCCTTTGTCTGCGTAGGTGATATGCTTCAGAGGATATGGAGTGAGTGGCAAATTTATTGATAGATTCTTGTCACCAGTCATGTTGTTTGTGCATCCACTATCGAGGACCCACTCAGTAGCTTTTGGAGTATCATCCTGTAGATGAATTAGTACAACTTACGAACTCATATGCTTCAGACTGAAGAATATGACATCAATTTCATCAGATAGGATTTCATCACACAAGATAGTAAGCAAGTAGTGTGAGGACGTGAGAAATGAGGAATTCATTTCATCATGGTTAGTTTGCGTCCTTTCAAGCATTTCCTCACGTCTCCAGCAAGTTCATCAGATGTTCAGTTTCATCTGGAGACCTGACCCTGCATAAGAAATTAGTTCAATTTCTTCACCACCCACATCTGGAGGGGTGGCAAAGAGTTCATCATTCTGCAAGCACCATGTGAGAAGGGAGGCATTGAAGCAAGTGCGCTTCGTTTCACAAGGCGAGGATTAGAGTACTCAAACGAATAAGCAGAGAAATTCTTCGAGGACTTATGAACATAATGGTTTGAATAATAATGCAAATATTCATAACTCTTAGGATTTCCCTACGAAATAGAAGCATTAGCGTGAGAATGATATTTTTGACCATTTGAGGTATTTGTTCCAAGTGAGGACTTTGATCTGGGGATCCTATTCTTCATGAGTGATGTCGTGAGGACATTCACTTGAAGATTTTGTAGGTAGCTCGTGGGAACCCAGATTTTCTTCATAGGACAACTGTTCCTGCAGTTAGTTCCAAAAAATCTAGCAAATACTGCACCTTTCTGATTTTTGAAGAATTTGTAGTTGGAGTCAAGTGATTCATCAGAGGAATATGAAGTTTCACAAGTAAAGCCACATAGAGTGGATGGATCTATAGGAGATCCTTTCGCAACAACCCATGAGGTTTTGGGGTACTGCTCAGGTGTCCAGTAGGATCCATCAGCATTGAATTTCCTCACAAAGGCAATACCCTCTTTCCTAGGGTTCCTGTTCTCGCAAAGGGTTTGATGCCCTTTTAGACTTTTGTACACGCCTGTCACATACAATTCCTCCAACCCTGCATTGTCGTCAGTGATACTTGTGGTATCCTCAGATGAGGAATTTGAGACCACTGGAATAGTTGAAGAATTTGCAGTAATAGAAGCATTTGAACATTCAGGTGAAGAATTAGGAGTTTCACGTTCTATGCATTTCAAACAAGGTGGAACGAATTCTTCCTGAGTGGTATTGATCTGTTGTGCTAGTAAGGAATTGTTTTCCCTTTGGAGATCCTCATGTGACACCCTCAGTTTCTCAAGATCTTGCTTTCTTTGAAGAAATGCATAAGAAATCTTCTCATGATCAGCTAAGAGGTCGTTATGATGACTCTGAAGGTTATCATACTTTGTCTGAAGACTTTTGATATCATCAGACAGAGTTTGAGTCTGATCCACTTCATGGTTCAACAGATCATCGCTTTTGTCTAGCATTTTCTGAAGCTTTTCAAGTGCACTTTGTTTCTTAGTGGCAAGTTTGACAAGTTTAGCATAGCTAGGTTGCACATATTCATTAGATTCACCTTCACTTGAGTCAAAAGAGGAATGATGTTTGTGTACCTCTGATCCTTTTGCCATAAAGCAATAGGTGGGAGCATAATCATCGTTGCTGATGTCAGAGTCGTTGGAGTAGTCATATTCTTCATCGTTGAAGATGGACTTGCTGACGAAAGCAGTAATGAGAGCAAGGCTAGCGACACCAGATTCTGATTCCTCCTCAGATTCTTCCTCTTCATATTCTTCAGATTCTTCCTTAGAATCCATTTCCTTGCTGATGAATGCACGAGCCTTTCTGGAACCATTCTTCTTGTGCTTTGAGGACTTTGAAGATGAGGACTTTGAATATTTCTTCTTTTTCTTTGAGTCATCAAAACTATCCTCCTTGTACTTCTTCTTCTTCTTCTTTGAATCTTTTTCCCAGAGAGGACAGTCAGAGATAAAGTGACCAAGCTTTTTGCAATGATGACAAGTTCGTTTCTTGTAGTCTTTTGAGGAATCTGATTTCCTCAAGCCACTTTTTGATGACTTTCCAAATCCACCTCTCCTAGAGAACTTCTAGAATTTCCTCACGAGAATTGCTAGTTCTTGACTTAGTTCTTTAGGATCACCAAGGCTGCTGTCAGAATCTTCTTCTTCGGATGAGGAAATTGCTTTCGTCTTCAGAGCACGAGATCTTCCATAGCTTGGCTCGTAGAGGTCTCTCTTCTCAGCTTGATGGAATTCATGAGTATTGAGTCTCAAGAATATCAGCAGGATCAAGTCACTAGTAGTCCCCATGTTCTTGAATCATCGAAGCCAGAGTATCAAATGAGGAGTCAAGAGATCTTAGCAGTTTCTTCATGTCACATCCCTAGCTAGATGTCATAGGACAGCATGTGTGTGCAGCATATTTCAATTTTGCATCAACATGAAATGGGGATTAAAAGAAACCCCAAGCTCACATTGGAATCAAATTAATTAAAAGTTTGTGAAAACTCAACAAACTCAAAATGCCCATACAAAATGTTCCCTTTGTCTGTTAAATATGGACATGAATATATCAGGGGCCATTTTAAAAATTTGAACAATTATAGCAATTTAAAAATAAATAATAAAGCCTCTATGAAAGTGCGTTATATCGACTAGAGGGGGGTGAATAGGCGATTTTTACAAATTCATCACTTGAGGAATTTCAACTTTGAGGAATTTGAAATGTGATGAATAACAGCAGCGGAATAAGTACTCAAGTGCATGAGGAACATAGTGACAGCATAGTCTTCATGATGAAATGAAACATGCACAAATAGAGAGTAGCGTGATACAGGATAAGTAGTGATGAACAAGGCAACTTAAAGAATTTGAGGTGAGGAATTTGCGAAAGTCTTCAGTCAAATTCTTCAAACAGTAACAATCAATTTCATCAACAGGTTTATGAGGAATAAGGAGGTTGAGGAAATAGAACCAGGTAGCTCGATGAAGACAATGGGTTGATGACCTAGTTCCAACCGCTGTGACAGTCGTACGTCTGGTTTGGAGCGGCCTGGTATTCAAACCAGAGGACACACAGTCCCAGGACACACAGTCCTTACCGTATTCTCCTTGAGCTAAGGTCACACAGTCCTCGCCCAACACTCGTGGTAAGTCTTCAGGGTAGACTTCCAAAACCCTCACAAACTGGTCATCCGGCGATCCACAATTTACTGCTGCATGCTCTAGACCAAGGTCACTTCGTGGTCCCCAATTGACTGCAGGAGCACTAGACCATGACGCCTAACCATCTGGAGGATACATAGTCCTCAAAGGTAACAAGCGTCGGTTCCACATAGGAATTTCTTCAGTGATGCTCAATCACTATGGGTTTTGTGGTTTGGTTGTGGTTTTTTCCTCACTGATGATATTCTATCAAAGTCCTCAGAGGATGGGTTTCTCTCAAATGACAAGTGTCAGTTCTTTCTCGGAGCAGCCGACCAGCTAGTGGTTGTGGGGGTCGGCTATTTATAGCCAGGGTGCAACCTGACATGATAAGATATAAATGCCCCCAATAATATGACCGTTATGTGGATAAGAATGATTGGGGACAGCTGGTGCTAAGCACAGCAACGGTCGGATTTTCGAACTATGAAAGTCCTTAGCTTATCATTATCCTCACTTGTAGGCAATTCGCACTGGCGAAATCCTAACTCCTCAGTCAGATCAATTTCCTTAGAGACCAGAAGAACTTCGTCTCTGTCACTGAAAAACTTGTCTGAATTGTAAGAGATTTCCAAAGGCTTCACTCGAAGGATTGTATGGGTTGAGGATTTTGGAGTTGAGCATCAGTTGGAAATTTTCCTTAGTATTACCTCGGCTCCCTTTAACAGTACGGTGTTTCCTATGACTCAAATATAGGAAATGAAACTACGAAAACAAAAGTCTTCACGCTTCATATTTCTCGTTCATATCTTCAAGGTCACACCAACTTCTTCATTTCCAAAGTCTTCACCAAAGTCTTTAGAAAGTCTTTAGCAAAGTCTTCACTTGAAGACATACATTTTTAGTGGTCGATAATCTCCGAATATATCAAACTCCTCATCGACTTATAGAGCCTATGTACACTCACAAACACATTAGTGCCTTAACCTATAAGTCTTCAATACACCAAAATCACTAAGGGGCACTAGATGCACTAACAATCTCCCCCTTTTTGGTGATTGATGACAAATAGGTTATGTTTTAAACGGGAATAAACATATGAAGTGAAAGTGCAGATTTTGAGGAATTTGATTGCAAGATATAGAAGAACTCCCCCTTAAGATATGCATATTTGAGGAATTTTCTTTGGGCTGCAAATGCACATGGCAGATTCAAAACATGGAGAACTCCCCCTATATCTTGTAATTCATACAAGCATTTGAATACATGAAATGAAGAATTTGAAATTCGTGAGGAAAATGGTGTCTGATGAAATTCAGCATGCAAGCATTAAGGTATTTGAGGAAATAAACATGCGAGGAAATAGTTCAAGAGTGTGAGACCACCATCGGACTTAAGTTTACAACTCAATAACCAAAAACTTCAGAAGAGCAAGAGTTGTAACTTAAACGAAAATAGCCCATATATATATAGACCCGCTTGAAGACTAACTCAAATTTTCTCCCCCTTTGTCATCGAAGACCAAAAGGGAAGAAAAAGTGATGACTAACGCCCCATGAGAAATTTCATCTTTTTGGTGAAGAAGGAGCGCCAGCGTTGTCGGGGTCGATTGGTGATGCAGGGCTAGCGGCAGTATCTTCAATGTCTTCATCTTCATCACTCTCGCGAGATGAAGAATATGAACTGGTGACCATCAGAGGAACTTGGACTTTCTTGAACTTCTTTTGAGGACAGCGAGCGAAGTCAGGATATTCTTCAAAGTTCAGGTCATTCAATTCTTCAGAAGACATGATGTGAGTTAGCACAGCCCAAGAGCGCTTGAGGTTTTCATGAGCATAATAGTGGTTCGTCTTGATAGTGTTCTGCGTCACAGTCATATTCTGCACAATATACCCAAGTTGACGCTTTACCCACTTATGATTGCGATCGACCTTTTGATGAAGACTTATAAGAAGTTCGCGATCAGTCATCAATCGAGGGGCACACTCTTTGGGAGCTGAGGCCTTTGCATCAGAGTCTTGTGTGGCAGTGTCATCATTTGTGGAGAAGGAAGCGGCCTTGCGAAACTATCCATCCAGGGGACGTGTTCCTTCATCAATAACAGACTTGCCTTTCCCTTCAACTGATGAAATTGTACTCTTTATGACTTCAATGGGTGGCAGGAAACTGAAGTGATTCTGGAAATCAGCTTTGTAGTGCACTGAGGACTTATCCCTGATGAATTTCATAATCTAGGGTGCATATGGCTTCTGCTCAAATGGAGTGACAGCAGCACTGGCCATAGTCCTCATGAAGAAATCATGCAAGTTAATGGGAATACCATGGATAACGTTGAAGAGCATATTCTTCATGATTCCTTCAACTTCTTCTTCTTCAGAGTTGTGACCCTTCTGAGGAGATAGTGTGTTTGTCAATATGCGATAGACTGTGCAAGGCACATAGAGCAGATCCTTCACTAAGAAGACTTGGCGTTGAGGCTTTCTAGATGGCAATGTCTTCATCAGCACATTCATTGATTGATTGGGTAGAGGAGGTTCATCAAACAACTTGCAGGCTTCTTCTGAGGGAATTTGGACTGGGACACACTGAAGTAATTCAGAGGCTTGAGCAGTGAAGTGTGTTGTGCCAGTCATCCAGTCCAATATCCAAGAGTTGATGTCTGAGGAATCTCCGCTGATATGCAACGTGGCATAGAATTGAAGGATTATTTCCTCATTCCAATCACAGATGTCAACACAAAAGGAAGAAGTCTAGCATCATATAGAACTTGAAGCACGGGAGTAAATGATGGAAGACTTTCCATGTCAGCATGAGGAATCTGATGGTTCTCGAAGACTTTCTTCTTCTCATAGAGGACTGAAGCATAGTAATTCAGTTGAGTGGCAGTCGAGAACCTGTTGCATCCAGCCCTCGCAGCATCATAGGGGTTCGGTCCTGAGAAGAACATGTGTTCATCGAAGAAATTGGTTTTGAGGAATTTGGGATGAACAGAGCCTTTGAGAGGCAGTCTTGGCTTGGGTTGAAGATTTGTCCGTGTACGCCCCTTGGTCTCCATTGGCATGGAAGGAACAACACTCTGAGTGACTTGAAGAGCTGGTTCCTTAGTAGTGGCCGGAGCATCAATTTCCTCAATTGTTGCAGCTGGAATTTCTTCAGGGTCTGGAAGGTACAGGTGTTTAGAATCTTCAAGTATTTCCTCAGTTTGTGCAGGTGACTGAGGAATCAACATCAGGGGAGTTGCCAAAGGTGAATTGGGATGTGCAGATTCCCAATATTCAACTTCTTCATCAATTTCTTCAGCGCCAGTAGTTAGCAGAAGCTGGGGCGATGATACCTTGGGAGTTGATGTAGTGTCATCAATGACAATTTCCTCATCAAGAGGCTCTGAGGAAGCAGCCGAATGATTCTCATCTTCTTGAGGAATATCATATGCTTCCCCAATTGGCACAATAGCATAGGCTAGTTGTTGGGGATATGACCCCACGACATGACCCGCCCCGGAGGCTCCGGGTCATGTCGCCGGCTCGTGAGCCGGTCCGGAGATGAGCCGTAAGACTGGTGGCCCAGGAAGATAGGCGGCTCAAGGTGTGGGCCATACAAACGGCCTGGACGGAGAAGACCCGGGTGTGCAAGCCAATTCATAGACGGCTTGGACAGGAAGATAGAAAGAGACTTGGTTAGCAATTGTACGACCCGGTGGTCCTGACCTCTTATATAAAGGAAGACCAGGGGCGACTTAGAGGCAGGTGATCGAGAACTAGGTCAAGCTTTTAGCTCCTTGTAATCGATACATAAGCAATACAAACACAAGCAGGACGTAGGCTATTACATCGACTCGAGGGGCCGAACCTGGGTAAATCCGTGTCTTTCGTCCCAACTAACCCCTTTGAGTCCACCCCGTTAAGCGATGGCCTCGAATCCAAGTCCGTTCACACGGACATCTGCCGTGATAAAACCACGACAGTTGGCGCCCACCGTGGGTCTAACGCTTGGTGGTGTTGAGTTCTCAAAGGGCTCTCTCCCAGGGCTCGAAGGATACGTGGTTGGAAGGATGAGCAAGAGTCGCCGCGGCCGGCTCTACATCGACGACGCCGGCTGGGGGCTTGATGCTGGCTCTATGGAGTATGGATTCCGGGTTCCGTTCGGCGGGATCCAAGTTTTCATCGGAAAGGTTGATGGATCTACAACTGGGCCGGACATCTGCACCAACATCGTCGAGCCGGCTCGGCGTCTCCAATCTATGGGTGTTGTGCGGCCTGCCCATGCCTACCCAGGTCAAAAGCATGTTCTCGTGGGCTTCACTCAAGGCATGGACCTGGAAATGTCCGGGTCACAGGGAACTCTCGTTTGCTCGGAAGATGAGTCCTCCAGTGGAGAGACAGAATCAGTGTATCGGCTCAGTAACGGTGGCCTTGGGGGCTACTATGACACCTATTCTGAGGTAGAGGGCTTTGAGTCGGATGATCTAAGACCCCAGGTTCATGCGGCGGTGTTCATGGCAAGATCGGCTACAGTCGTCGGTGACACAGCAGCGGGAGCCGCCGCAGCGGGTGATAGCCCGCCGCCACTGGCTCAGGTTCTAGTGGAATTGATGGATGAGCTTACAGCTCTCATGGCCACAGAAGTAACTCCGGATAATCAAGCAGCCAGGAATTTAGAGGTGGCACAGATCAAGGACCGGATGGCAGAGGAACGGCAAAGGATGGCCGAGCTGAAGGCCCAGATGGAAGAGGAAGAGGAGCGTATCAAGGCCGATGCTTTCCGTCTGGAGCTGGAGCAAAGGTCAGCGGCCGTAGTGCACCAGAGGAGGCATCAGTCCCGTCTGCCAGAACGTTACGAAGCGAGGAACCTTTTTAACACCCCTGGTGCGGGGCAGGTTTCGGGCGTGTCGGAAAGCCGCCCGATGGAACGCCCAGCGATTCATCCACCCCAGCATAACCAGATCTCACCTAGGGTTTTTCCAACACCGGCGGGTCACTACTCGAACCCGGCCGAAAACATGGTGGCAGCGGCCGCCTGGCTTGGGACGATTCCCATCCCAGATGAAGCACCCTTTGCGGAGGATGTGCAAAACGCCATTGGATATTTACAAATGGCCATGGCCTAGCAAGAGAGGTATGATCACAGCGGAAGCCGGGTTCACTCCACCCCCCTCCCCAGTCGAAACTTCAGCCGGCACTACGAGTCACCGGCGTGTTCAAGCAGTCATCCACGTCATGGACCGCCTGAGGTTGAGCGGGCGGCTCCTGATGCACAAACCCACGCGGATCAGGCGAGAGCTAGGTGAGATGCGGAGATAGCGGCAACCCGTCTAGAGCCGGCGCTTTCCATCTCAATGGGAGTAGTTAGTACAAGAGCCGTGGGAGTGCCATGTTTAACTCCGGCTCTGAGAAGCGAATGACTACCGAAAGATTTCAAGGGTCCTCGAAAGGTTCCAAATTACACAGTTGATCTACCTCCTGAGGCGTGGGTTGAAAGTTATGAGCTAGCCATGGAGATGTTGGACGTCAGTGAGGCGGTATGCGCAAAATATTTCATCATGATGCTTGAGGGTCCGGCTCGTACATGGCTTAAAGGTCTGCCGCCTAAGACGATAAGCTCATGGGCGGAGCTGAGAGCGAAGTTTATTAAAAAATTCCAGGGGACCTATAAGCAGCCTATGACAATTGTTGATCTGGACCACTGTGTTCAACAGGAGAATGAGTCGGCCCATGATTGGGTCCGGCGGGTGTCGACCATTATTCACTCTTCAGAGCAGATCACGGCGGCTCGAGCAGTGCTTATTTTAGAGAAGAACTGCCATTTTGTTCCACTGAAGCAGAAGCTCGGCCGTCTCAAGCGCACGTGTCAGGATATGGGAGAGGTCATGACGGCCTTGACAAAGTATGCCGACTCAGATAATACCAAGGATCCAGGCTCGGATGATGAGAAATCCAATCAAGGGAAGAAAAACAATCAAGGAAAAGGTTTTGTGAACAATGGGAATCAGAATAAGCGGAAGAGCGCTGATAGCGGGTCAGAGCTAGTGGCAAATACCAACACAGGACAGAATCATCCCAATGGGGGTGGAAAGTTCAGGCCAAGAAACAGAGGCCCTTTTAATTTAGAAGAAGCGCTTAGGAAGCCTTGTACGGAGCACAGCACGCCTGACAAGCCGGCGTTACATGCGTGGGGTGATTGCTTTATCATGCAGAGATTCAAAAACCAGCATTCCCAACCGCGTAATAACCAGGGCGGTGGCCCTCCTGGTGGCTCAGGGCACGGCAGATCAGGGGCTGGATTCGGCGCCAGCGGTTCCGGAAACGGGCATCCGGGTCAGAATAACCAAGGGGGGCACCAACAGCATCCTGGCAACAACAGCAATAACAACAATCAGCAGCAGTGCAATTAGTCCGGGTTTCAGAGTAACCCGAAGCAGCTCAGTTCTGGACAGTATCATGTATTCACGACCGGTCACAACAAACGAGACGAGAAGTTGCGGAGGCGAGTGGTTAATGCGGTTGCTCCGGCTCTCCCGCGATATTTACCGTGGTCTGAGTATGACATAATGTGGAGCCACGAGGATCACCCGCCGTGGGTAGATGACCCGGGCCGGCTGGCTGTAGTTGTGGCCCCTCAGGTGAATGGCTATATGGTGAATAAAGTGCTTACGGACGGAGGTAGCAGCATCAACATCCTTTACTATGACACTTCCCGGCGGATGAAGTTGCTTGACAAAGATCTTAAACCTTCCTCCACCATCTTTCATGGTGTGGTCCTGGGTAAATCAGCATACCCGGTGGGCCGGATTTCATTGGAAGTAGCTTTTGGCGATGAGCATAATTACAGGGTGGAGTCCTTGTGGTCGAGGTGGTCAAAATGAAAAGTCCCTATAATGCACTATTTGGGAGGCCGACTTATGCCAAATTTATGGCTAGGCCTTGCTATGTTTATCTGCAACTCAAAATGCCCGGCTTAAATGGTACAATTACCATTCACGGTAATAGGAAGACGGCTCTCGAGTGCGAGGAAGGAGATGCGGCGTATGCAGAGTCTAGTTGTGCTCAGGAGGAGCTGAAATTCTACAAGGAGAACGTTGACCCGGAGGATATGACCCCGCTGAAAAAGCCTACGACAGAAGTTGAGCCGCCACTCAAGTTTTCAACGGATGATACCAAGACAGTAGACTTCAATCCGGGCGATTCATCCAAGCAGTTCATCATTGGGGCTCACATGGATCCTAAATAGGAAAGCGCGCTCATCGAATTCATCCGTGAGAATCGGGACATCTTTGCATGGAAGCCTTCTGACATGTCGGGTGTACCGAGAGAGTTCGCTGAGCACAATCTTAATGTGGATCCAAAGTTTAAGCCGATCAAACAGTTTCTACGATGGTTCAACTAAGAGAGATGTAAAGCTATTGGGGAGGAAGTTGCCCGGCTCTTGGCCGCAGGCTTTATAGTGGAAGTTTTTCACCCGGAGTGGTTGGCTAACCCGGTGCTAGTGCTAAACAAGAACGACACTTGGCGTATGTGTATAGATTACGCGGACCTTAACAAGGCTTGCCCGGCTGACCCTTTTGCACTCCCTCGTATTGATCAAATTATTGATGCTACAGCCGGATGTGAAAGTTTATGCTTCCTGGATGCATATTCAGGATATCATCAGATTAAGATGGCAACAAAAGATCAGGACAAGACGGCGTTTATTACACATTTTGGGGCGTTCTGTTACGTCTCCATGCCTGTCGGGCTCAAGAGTGCCCAGGCGACTTACCAACGATGTGTGTAGAACTGCCTCCACAGTCAGATTGGCCAAAATGTTCATGCTTATGTAGACGACATCGTGGTTAAATCCAGAAAGAAGGAGACTCTCCTAGAGGATTTGAAAGAAACCTTTGACAATCTCCGGGTCTACAAGATGATGCTTAACCTGACAAAGAGTGGGGCATCGAGGCTAACCCGGATAAGACTAAGGCTATCACTTCTTTAGGGGAGCCGACGTGCATTAATGATGTTCGGCGCCTTGCAGGACGGATTGCTGCATTGAGCCATTTCATAAACCGGCTTGGGGAGAAAGCCATTCCCTTATATCAGATGATGAAAAATACAGACAAGTTTAAGTGGAGCAAAGCAGCAGCCGAAGCACTTGAAGCTCTTAAAAAACAGTTGACTGAGCCGCCAGTGTTAGCTGCTCCGGTTGAGAAAGAGCCATTACTCCTTTATGTGGCAGCTAACAATAGAGCAGTCAGTGTAGCAATTGTGGTTGAGCACAAGGAGGCAGGGAAGGAGTATCCTGTGCAAAGGCTAGTTTATTACATTAGTGAAGTTTTGGCAGAGTCTAAGCAGAGGTATCCGCATTGGTAGAAGTTAGTATATGGAGTTTTCATGGCCAACCGCAAGTTAAAACATTACTTTTTGGGGCACCAGATAACAGTGGTCAGTTCTGCCCCGTTGGGAGATATCACTCAAAATAGAGAAGCTACAGGGAGGATTGCCAAGTGGGCCTTAGAGCTGTGTCCTCTTAACATCAAGTATGTTCCTCGTACAGCAATTAAGTCTCAAGCTTTGGTGGATTTCATAAATGATTGGACCGAATGTCAAGCCGCTGAAGAGAAGCCGGATAACACGTATTGGACTATACACTTTGATGGGTCCAAGCAGCTAGAAGTGTACGGTGCAGGAGTTGTTCTCACCTCCCCCAAGGGTGACAAGTTTTGTTATGTGCTCCGGTTAATGTTCCCTTGTACTAATAATGCAGCTGAGTACGAAGCACTGCTCCACGGTCTTAGAGTCGCTAAAGAGATGAATTTAAGCCGGGTCAGATGTTTAGGCGACTCGGATCTGGTGGCTCAGCAAGTTTCAGGTACTTGGGACTCCAAGGATCCGCGGATGGCGGCTTATCGACAGGCGGTTGACATCATTGCCAGTCACTTCAAGGGGTACCAGGTGGATCACATTGATCGTCGCAGGAATGAGGCGGCTGATGCTTTGTCACGGTTAGGCTCTCAACAAAAGCCGGTACCACCTAATGTTTTTCTGGATGTATTGCATCATCTGACTGTCAAGTGACCCTCTGAGGAGGATCTAGCTATTCCTGACCCGGAAGCAGAATTGGTGGCGGCTCTGCATGCTATCCCAGACTGGACTATTCCTTATTTGGCGTATCTGATACGCGGCGAGTTACCTCAGGAGGAGGATCTGGCCAGGAAGATTACCCGACATTCTAAGTCTATGACGATTATCAATGGTGAGTTACATAAGTGTAGTGTGACGGGTGTCTTTCAGCGTTGCGTCTCACCGGAGGAGGGCCGACAGATCTTGAGTGAAATTCATGTTGGCGACTATGGACATCACGCCGGGTCAAAATCTTTAGTGGCCAAGGCTTTTGACATGGGTTTTTCTGGTTGATGGCTCACAAGGATGCAGAAGACTTAGTTCGTAAGTGTGACGGCTGTCAGAAGTTTGGCCGGCGTGCTCATGTTTCGGCTCAAGATTTGAGGATGATACCAATCACTTGGTCGTTTGTGGTCTGGGGGCTCGATATGGTAGGACCTTTCAAGAGATCCAAGGATAAGAAAATGCACCTTCTGGTGGCAGTTGATAAATTTACTAAGTGGATAGAGGCAGAGCCAGTTAGCAAATGTGACGCGGCTACAGCGGTTCAATTTATTAAGAAGCCGATCTATCGCTTTGGTTACCCGCACAGTATCATTATGGACAATGGAACAAATCTATCCAAAGGAGCTATGAAAGCGTTCTGTGAGAAGGAGCATATCTGGCTTGATGTTTCAGCCGTGGCACATCCACAGTCTAATGGTCAGGGGGAATGAGCCAATCAGGAAATCTTAAGAGGAGTCAAACCACGGCTCATGGTCCCTTTGAAGCGGACACCTGGATGTTGGGTTGAGGAGTTGCTCTCCGTCTTATGGAGCATCAGAACTACCCCTAACAGATCTACAGGTTTCACGCCTTTCTTCATGGTGTATGGTGCTGAGGCGGTTCTACCCAATGATATCCGGCACGACTCACCAAGGGTGGCGGCTTATGTTGAGACGGACAATGAGGTAGCACACCGAGATGCATTTGACGCCTTGGATGAAGCACAAGAGTTAGCAGCAGCCAGGTCGGCAATTTATTAACAAGACCTGCGACGCTATCATAGCCGCAGGGTGAAGACCCGGACGTTCCAGGAGGGTGACCTAGTGCTCCGGCTGATTCAAGACCAATCTGGAATGCATAAGTTATCTCCACCATGGGAGGGGCCTTTTGTGATCAGCAGAAACCTTAACGATGGGTCATATTACCTCATTGACATCTGAGATGAGTCAGAAACCGCGGGTCAAGAGACGTTGCGGCCATGGAATATCGCACATTTGCGACCATACTTTACTTAACACGCATTGAAAGCCGTTATCATTGTATAGATCATGCTGGCATGAGTAAAAGCTAGCATCCACACAAAGACAGGGGCCTCCGCTCTTATGTATACCTTTGTACATTCAAGATGAAATTTTTTCCGGCTCAAAAATTTGAGTTAAAGTGGTTTACTCACCGTCAAAACGGCTGATCCGGCTTTATGCCTTATCAAGCGCTATAGCAGGGAGGGTTCTTGCCTTCGGGTATAGCTCACATCTCCCCTGCACGGTTGGCTTTTATGCTGGTGCAAGGAGGCTTCTTGCCTTCGGGTATAGCTCACTTCTCCCTTGCATAGTCGGCGATATGCCCAATTAAGCACTGTTGCAAAGAGGCTTCTTGCCTTCGGGTATAGCTTACTTCTCCTTTGCACAGCGAGCTGTTATTAAACTGTTGCAAGGAGGCTTATTGCCTCCGGGTATAGCTTACTTCTCCCTTGCACAGTTGGCTTTATGCCTAGTTTGGTTACATTAAGCGCTGTTGTTGATGGAGGCTTCTTACCTTGGTATAGCTTACAGGACCCTAAGGCACCAGCGTGTACACAAAATTCTAGTTGCTTATCAACTGCGGCCATCGAAGGGGGCTTCTTACCGATGGGTATCGCTTATCTCACCCTAATGGCCGGCTTTATGCCACTTCCGGTTACTTATTAACCGTGGTTGTCGAAGGGGGCTTCTTACCGACAGGTTCGCTTATCTCACCCTAACAACCGGCATTTACGCCAAAACTCAGTTGCTTATCAACTGTAGCTGTTGAAAGAGGCTTCTTGCCTTCGGGTATAGCTTACTTCTCCTTTCAAACAGCCGGCTTTATGCCATCTCAGGCTGATTATCAGCCGCGGCTGTCGATGGACGCTTCTTGCCTTAAGGTATAGCTTACATCTCCCATCGACACCGGCGTTCACTGCACTCTTACCTGTCAATCTCGCCTAGAGACCCTGAGCCGGTTCAAGAAATTGACGGCCAATCTAGCCTAGAGACCCTGAGCCGGTTCAAGAAATTGACGGCCAATCACGATAGAGACCCTGAACTAGTATGAGTTCAACCATTCGAATACACACAGAAGAGCCATCATTTGGTTTTTTTGAGGAAAGAAAGATCATCATCACATATTGTATCATGCCGGCTTATCAAGCCGGGTCAGAGCAAGGCAATTATAAGTCCAAGGTTGCTGCAGGCAGAACTACCCGACACTTGGGAGCTACACAGCCGCAATTCTCCTCAAAAGTTCCGGTTCATCAATAGCCGCAGTTGTCGATAGAGGCTTCTTACCATCAGGTATAGCTTACATTGTCCTACGACAATCGGCTCCTTAATGGATTCATCCGAAAAGAATCGGAGCCATGTTGCTCCGGTTGACAAAAATTGAGTTTTTCAAAGAGATTATCCTGCTCTAATATTCTGGAGACGGAATGGCGTCTTCAAAGACAGACACCCCTCATCAGAAAAGCTCAAGGTATATCCATGGAGAGCCGGTAACACATTAAAATTGAAACACAGAGAGAAGGAAAGTGCACACAGAGAGGTGAAAGATTTATACAGCCGTCAAACGGCAGGGTCATGCTTTAGAAAAACTACTCTCAGAAGGAGCAAAAGGCATTGCCAAGTTTTCAACCGCTCACGGCGGGTCATTACATGAGTCGGTACATGAGTCAGGTGCTCAGAAAAAATAAAATTACAGCTTTTAGCTATTGGCCGGCTCATCCCGCTCCGGTTCTTCCGCTGGCTTTATCTGGAGATTTCCCAAATCCCAATTACAGTTAGCCAGGGCGGTGAAGGACCCTTCAAGGAATGGGGACGCGTTAAGCTCACAAGGGAAGAGGTCCTTACTGCGGGCGGGTGACAGAACCTTCCACTCGTAGAGAGGCCCGCGGATCCTCTTCTCCTCTGCGTCATAAGCTGCCTGATATGTGCTCAAGTCAGCTTCATCCGCCAGTACAGAGGCCAGATAACGCGACTCTTTGACACACCGGATGTAATCTTCTTTGGTGAATTCTGAGCCGTCATCTCTTTTGGACGGGTAACCATCCATCATTTCAGCCGGCGTTAGCTCGGGGGCGAAGGCCAGAGCCCCGCTCAATCCAGCGACGGCTCCTTGGCGGAAGGCGGACTTCTTCAGTTCTTCAATCTGTTTTGGCATGGTGGAGAAGAGTTCCAAGACCCCTTTCAGAGTAGTGGGGATCTTCTCCTTATATTGCACGCTCTTGATCGTGAAGATGGCGCCGCAGTGTAGCTGTTCCGCAAAGGTGTAGATGGCCTTCAGTGGCAGAAGGTTATCAGAAGCCAACTGCCGGCTCCTGGGACCTGGATAAGTCGGATAAAGTCAATGAGTCGCCAGTTTTTCACTAGCAATGTTAAAAGTACAAAGTAAAACAGAAACTTACCAAATAGGGCGGCTGACATCTTCGCTATGTGCTGCTTCAGGCCTTGGAGTTCCTCCACCACAACTGTAAGCCGCTGCTCAGCGTCGTCCGCCCGTTTGGACAGAGCGGCCTTTTCAGATTCAGCCGTCTCTTTTAAAGAGGTAAGCTCAGTAGTGACATTGGCCAGCTCCTCAGAGAGAAGCCGACACTTTTCGTCAGCAATGCTTCGGGCTTCTTGCTGAGCCGCCAGGTTGGCCTTCAGATCCGTCAACTGAGACCCGACGTCATTTAAAGCTTCCTATAAGTCATCAAAATACAGGATAAGTGTTACAAGCAAATTTATGCAAGTCTCAAACAGATTGCAAACAATATATTTGACACTTGGGGGCTAATGTATATTTGATCTCTCAAAGAGTATGCAATGCAGTTTCGGTTCATCTCCTTCGAAGGTAGTCCGGAACTTGGGGGCTACACTATGGCTCTTCAATGTACTAATAATGGAAGCACCGACTCAACTTCATCAAGTTTGAGCCGGCCCTTGGGGGCTACGATTAGATCTTCAAGATGTCTATATTAAAGACCCGACTCAGATATAATCTGAGACGGCCCTTGGGGATATGATTGGCGGTTCACTTTATCTACAGTACTAAGCTAAAGCAATTATAAGGGAATTTGGCATGACAATATCTACAGAGGTCATAGAAAGACCCGGCTCAATGATTGAGTACGTTAAACCGGCTCTTCGGGGCTAAGTAAGGATATGGTAAGAAGGAAAGGTACCTCATATTTTGTCTTCATTGAAGAGACCAACCGAAGTTCCAGATCCCGACTGGTGGTAACCCGGTTTGTATACCCAGCGTGGAGCTCTTTAGCTGTCATCTTCTCGTACGAAGAGTCAAAGTTCAGTTTCTTCAAGGCTTCAGCTGGCTCTGTATGTTTGGTTAACATGAGAGCCAGAGGTGTTTGATGACCAGACCTGGTGATAACAACATCGGGAGTTTCAGGGGTCTTGGCAGGAGTCGCCGGCTTTGAAGGAGCCCTTGGAGGGCTCTCCATGATGACATCTTCAGTGGCTGGCTCAACAGAGGCAGCCGATGGGTTTTCTTCTGGTTGAGTCTCCTCCGGTTGTTCAGGCTCTGGCTCTTCGATAATGGGGCCGAAGGAGGGCTTGTTGGTTTAGCTTGAGCACTTAAAATAGAAGGATTAGCAGTTGAAGATGTTGCTATCATATTAACAGCCGGAGATCCAGACATAATGGTAAGGAATGCTTACAACGGATTGATCTTGGGCGATGGTAGAGTTGACGCCGAAGAGTCGCCGAAGGAAGGGGATTTCTAAAAATAATATAACATAAAGGTGAAGAAAGTATCAAGTTTACAAAGGAAGGTCAAAAGAAAAGTAGAGACTTAAACCTCGGCGGGGCGCTTCTTTGGAGCTGGAGAGTTTGGTAGCCCGGACATGAGCTCAGTAGAGCCGGTGCTTCGAGTCTGTCGACGCTCGACTTCCATTTGCTTTTTTAAGAGAAAATCGGGAGCCAGATAAGCAAGAGGGTGAGAAAGAGGAACTTTTCTGATAACCCGCCGCGGTTTTCGGGGGACGAAACATTCTGAGCCGAAAGAAATGTAATTTACCTCAGGAGCATTGGCACGGCTGGTTTCCACTTCATCCCACGAGTAAAACAAGCGTTAATAAAGTAAGAAGGTAAAAAATCAAACAAGGTAGATAAAACTTTACCTCTGAGCTGGACGATGGTGGCGGGTCAAACAGATTGTCTTGCGGGGCATCTTTTTTAGCCTTCTTAGTCGCGACCTTCTTCTTGGATTTCTTTGGAGGGGCAACATATTCCTTCTTCCAGAAGTCTGATTCGGCCTACAGGAGTGAACCGGAGAAGTAGTAATAAATAAGCAAAGTACAAGCAACATCCAAGAGACGGATGGGAAGAGATTAACTTACGTCCGGAGCCGGATGATTGACGCAGAAAGGCGCGAGACCGATGGCACTGCAAGAGCCAAAGGCTTCGTGGACAAGGTTCCAGATGGTCATAGTGATGTCATCTTCGGTCAAAATTGATTTACTGAAGCACAAGGAACTGTCGTACTTGCCTTCGTATTCATACATAAGCCGGCCCCTGTGGCTTAAGGGCATGACCCGCCAAGAAACCCAGCAGCGGATCAAGTCTATTCCTGTTAGTCCATTGGCCATGAGCGCCTTGAGCTTAGTATGAGCCAGTTCAAATATGGCATGCTCCGAGGCTGTGAGCCGGCCCGAAAGCTTTGAATCTGTCTTGAGTCGGGAAGGACGATAGCCCGGCAAGGGGCGTTCACCCTCAGGAGAGGTATCCTTGCAGTAGAACCAGGTTCTATTCTAGTCCTTTGGGTGACTCGGCGTTTGCATAGCCGGAAAAATGATGTCTCTACGACGCTGAATAGAGATCCCTCCAAGTTCCAGACTTTGACTGCCCTTCATCTCGGTTTTGCGGTTGGCATAAAAGAACTCCCGAAAGAACCCCACAGACGGCCTGGACTGCAGATAAGCCTCGCAGAGCACTTGGAAGTTGCATATATTTGAAACAGAGTTGGGGGCCAAGTCTTGAGGGTGCAACTTATACAGATGAAGAATGTCCCGAAAAAATTTAGATCCGGGCAGCATGAACCCTCGCTCAATGTGGTCGGTGAAAACGAGTACTTCTCCTTTTTTGGATGCAGGCCGGGTCTCATTACCCGGAGCCCGCCAGTGAAGAACCTCTTTGGGATGGAGAGTGCCCGCTTCGACAAGATCCGTTAAATATGCTTCCGTGACGCAGGAGCTAACCCAGTTGCAAGAGTTGGACGCACGAGACATGACGACGACTTAACTACTATACAAAGGATATAAAGACGGCAAATCAAGAACAAGCAGGAATCTGCGGCGGCTTACAAATTTAAGGACTCTATGATATCATGCTTCTGTCCGGGTGATAAGAGCCAGACGAGGCTTAGCGACTCATACAGGGGAAGGAAGATTGAAAATTGGCTAAGTCCTAAAAAATAGATTCCGCAAGATATTGCTATGTCTACGGATCTACAAAAGCAGTGAAAATAAATTTTATCTGGACCTAGCGATGAACAGCGGAAGAAAAGGAAATAGATTGGAGCCATCGTGGTCCGCACATTGCGCGCGGCTGGCCCACGCGCGGTGGCGAAGCAAGAGCGTATTCTAAAGGCGTTAGCGGTGTTGAGATACTCTCGCGAGGGTGGTGCCGGAGCCCGAGCGGCGGCGGCAGAGCCCCCGGTGGAAACCCTACTACGGCAACGGCAATCTAAGGAGCAGGAGAACTCACCGGAGATGGCGCAGCAGAGGCGGACGAATCTCTGGTACGTTCAGGGTGATGCAGCGGCCAAGTTGGGGACGACGTACGGACGGCGCCGGAGCGAAGCTCAAAGACGCTGGGGCGGTGACAGGAAGAAGACGAAGAAGAAGAGGCACGAGCGGGAGGATGGGAAACTCTGACCCGCACGGGTCATATTTAAAAGGGGCTTAAGGATGGCACAAAAATCCAGGCGATGACACTGTTTGACCGAGGCGGACGCCTCGATTCTTGGGATGACAATTAATGAAAGATTCGGTGATACGTCAGCAGATCTCATGACGTCATGTCGGGTCATTTCCGGGCTACTCGCCAAAAATGGAAGAGAAGGATGAAGTGAGCAAACTCAATTCAACCTGGGGCCTAATGTTGGGGATATGACCCCACGACATGACCCGCCCCGGAGGCTCCGAGTCATGTCGCTGGCTCGTGAGCCGGCCCGAAGATGAGCCGTAAGAGTGGTGGCCCAGGAAGATAGGCGGCTCAAGGTGTGGGTCGTACAAACGGCCCGGACGGAGAAGACCCGGGCATGCATGCCGATTCATAGACGGCTTGGACAGGAAGATAGAAAGAGACTCGGTTAGCAATTGTACGACCCGGTGGTCCTGACCTCTTATATAAAGGCAGACCCGGGGCGACTTAGAGGCAGGTGATTGAGAACTAGGTCAAGCTTTTAGCTCCTTGTAATCGATACACAAGCAATACAAACACAAGCAGGATGTAGGCTATTACCTCGACTCGAGGGGCCGAACCTGGGTAAATCTGTGTCTTTCATCCCAACTAACCCCTTTGAGTCCACCCCGTTAAGCGATGGCCTCGAATCCAAGTCCGTTCACCCGGACATCTGCCGTGATAAAACCACGACAGTTGGCGCCCACCGTGGGGCTAACGCTTGGTGGTGTTGAGTTCTCAAAGGGCTCTCTCCCAGGGCTCGAAGGATACGTGGTTGGAAGGATGAGCAAGAGTCGCCGCGGCCGGCTCTACATCGACGACGCCGGCTGGGGGCTTGATGCTGGCTCTGTGGAGTATGGATTCCGGGTTCCGTTCGGCGGGATCCAAGTTTTCATCGAAAAGGTTGATGGATCTACACCCAGGCCAGACATCTGCACCAACATCGTCGAGCCGGCTCGGCGTCTCCAATCTATGGGTGTTGTGTGGCCAGCAGTTGTGGAGGGGCTTGCAGTGAGCTTCGGAACTATGGTGAAACCCTCAGTCCTTTTGCATGTTGCCAGATGCACTAGTGTTGAGGACTTTTTAGCTATTGCAGATGACTGAGCAGCAACAGTTCTAGGTGCTGAAGGTTTTCTGGGCTGAGGCCTTTGACCTTGAGGAATTTGCACTTAGGATTTTGATGTTGAAGAACCAATCTTCAGAGCAGATTTCTTTACCGGTTTCTTCAGAGCACTAGCAGAAGCTCCGGCAGAGGCAGCAGCAACAGAATCCTTGTTGAATTTCTTCACTGCCTCTTTGGCTTTCCTCGCCAACTTGGCTTGTTGCTTCTCCCACATCTCAGGAAAGTCCTCACCAGTTTTGAGGCTATTAGGATCAGCAGTTTGGTTTGGAGCAAGAGGAGGTCTGCTGCAAGGTGGTTTCACAGCGAATTTCATCATATATTTTCGAGTTACATAACGATATTCTCTCCATTCTTTGGCCCATCTCCTCTCAATCTTTTGCAGACGGATCTTCCTCTGCTTGGTCGTCTCCTTTCCATGAGTTCCTTCGTCAGGTGTGCAATATTCATCATACAGATCCTTAGGGATCTCAAATGTAGTGTGCACATCTGGCTTTTTCCCTCCTTTCTGAGGTTTCTTTCCATCAGGCATTTTCTTCACTTGAGGAATATGAACTCTTGAAGATTCTGAAGAGGTACACAGTTTTTCTTCAAGTAGCGCTGCAAATGAGTTAAGTTGATGAGAACCTAGTGATTCATCAGCGGACATATTGTACCTATGAACAGAGTATATGTGCGAGGAATTTGAAGAGGTCATATGCGTTCTCAGAAATTTTGAAGAAAAATAGGTGTGAGGAATTTGACCATGATTGTCTTGAGGAATTTCACTAAGTGTTCTTAGCCTTAGGTTCGAGAGTTGTGCAAATTTGAGAATTCGCACAATTGCGGAATCTTGAAGAAAGTCATTACTTAGGGAAAATCATCAAGTATCAAGTGTGAGGAGATGTAAGGTGCTTGTGTATTTGATTTATAACGTATAAACACCTATTGAGGAATAGTAGTTGTAGTTGAGGATCAAACAGGGGCAGTAAAAATAAATTTTAATTACCCTGGTGAAGAACACGACAAACACAAAGATGAAATGAGGAAGTTCGTCCATTCAGATCTCCCACGCCCTAGCTTGGCAGAAGGAGACAGCTACAGCGGTAGCGGGATGAAGATTTCCACGGCCGATGCGAGTACGATGACGACGAGGTTGAGGCAGCAAAGCTCTTCCTCATCGGCGACGATGAATTTAGCGGTGGTGCTAGGTTGGAGCTCGCGAGAGGGATGAGATGTGGAGTAACCGAGCACAGTTGGAGGGAAGGGGGCATTTATAGAGGAAGTGAAAACCGATCCTCCCAAAGATTTTGGACAGGATTTCCCCTGACCTTTGCTCTCCACGCGACAGGTGTCACCCACGATCTGGGTAGTGAAGATTGTGGAGGATCGTGGGTTATCCAGGGGCGGGAATCGGAACAGTTTGAGCGGCAACCGCCGAAAATTTTGGTACTGAAGATTTCAAAGTTTTCGTTCGCAAATTCTTCAGCTGTCAAGGACACAGTGAAGACTTGAACAAGTTTCAAAGTAGAACGCATATGAGGAATTTGTGAACAGACTGGGTTGAGTTTAGCATAGATGGGGAAAGGGTCCGATCACATTCACTTAGATGAAAATCAACTTGAAGAATTAGCAATAAGTGAATGTTGTTAAGGACAAAAAAACTCAAATATATATATATATATATAGTCAATGAAGAATATGAATCTCAAAAGTTTTGAAGAATTTGAAAAGTTGATGAATTTGAAAACTTGAGGAATTTGATAATTTGAAGAATTTGCAAAAGTGCTCAATTTTGAAGAATCTTTTGGTTGGTGGCGTAACCCACCGTATAAGAATGATGATTTCAGACAGCACTTACAATTGTCGTAGAGTTCTGAGAATCAAATTCTTCATTAATTTCTTCACACTTAGAGAGTTATTCTTCATTGATTGAAGAAAAACGTTACTTCGTGTGTTGCACATCTAAGTCATCAATTTTGCATACGTTTTAGGATGTGTGTTCTTCATCAAAGAACATTCGAAGATTCTAAGATATTTAGCTCACACCGCAACTTGCAAAATCTCTTTTCATCCAAGGGCTTTGTGAAGATATCGGCCAGTTGTTCTTCAGTGGGAATGTGGTTGATGGAGATGTCGCCCTTGAGTACATGACCTCGAAGAAAGTGATGACAAATTTGGATGTGCTTAGTCTTGGAGTGCTGAACTGGGTTGTACGCAATCTTGATGGCACTCTCATTGTCGCAGTAAAGAGGCACATTCTTCAGCTTGATGTCATAGTCCTTGAGGGTGTGCTTCATCCATCGTAGCTGAGCACAACACGAGCCAGCAATAATGTACTCATCCATAGTTCTGCTTCTTCGAGGACCAACAGACTAAGGATCATCCGAGGAAATGACATGTGCCTCGGGTTGACTTGCGATCCACACGATCTCCAGCATAGTCAGCATCAGAGTATCCGATGAGGTGAAGATTTGAGCCCTTGGGATACCACAATCCAAGTGTTGGTGTGTGAGCTAAGTATCGAAGAATATGTTTCACAACCTTATGGTGATTCCTTCGGTGTTGCTTGGAATCGAGCACACATGCAAACACTTAGCATTATATCAGGCCTAGATGCACATAGATACAATAAGGAGCCAATCATGGAGCGGTATACCTTTGGATCGAAATCTTTACCATTTTCATCAGTGCAGAGATGGCGTTTTGAAGGCATTGGAGTTTTGACGCCTTTGCAATCTTGCATGTTGAATTTCCTCAGAACATCTTTGAGGTATTTCTCTAGTGAGATGAAGATGCCATTGTCTTGCTGACGAATTTGAAGACCTAAGAAGAATTTCAACTCTCCCATCATAGACATTTGATATTCTTCACTCATCATATAGGCAAATTCATCACTGTAACGTTTGTCAGTACATCCAAAGATAGTATCATCAACATATATTTGGCATATGAACAGTTCATTGTCATAGGATTTCGTGAAAAGAGTAGGGTCGAGTGAACCGGGTTTGAATCCTTTCTTCGTGAGGAATTCCTTCAGAGTGTTGTACCACGCCCGAGGGGCCTACTTGAGGCCATAGAGGGCCTTGTTTAGTCTGAAGACTTTGTCAGGATGCTTAGGATCTTGAAAACCTGGGGGTTGAGCAACATATACTTCTTCCTCAAGCTTACCATTGAGGAATGCACTTTTCACATCCATTTGATATAAGATGATATTATGATGGTTAGAGTAAGCCAGTAATATGCGAATAGCTTCAAGTCTAGCAACAGGTGCAAAACTTTCATCAAAGTCAATTCCCTCAACCTGTGTATAGCCTTGAGCTACAAGTCGAGCCTTGTTCCTCACCACAAGACCATTTTCATCTTGCTTGTTGCGGTAGATCCACTTGGTACCTATGATGTTATTCTTGCGAGGATCTGGCCGCTTGACAAGTTCCCACACGTTGTTGAGCTTGAACTGATGCAATTCCTCTTGCATAGCTTGAATCCATTCGGGCTCCTTGAATGCTTCATCAACTTTGTTGGGCTCTAAGATAGAGACAAAGTCAAAGTGCCCACAAAAGTTAGTTAGATGTGAAGCTTTTTAGTGTGTGAGAGGACCTGGTGCATTGATGTCATCGATGATTTTGTCAATCTGCACTTCATTTGCTACTCTTGGATGAGCAGGTTGATGAGGCTGAGGATTTTCATCAGGACCATTTTCTTCAGGTATATCAGCATGAGAGTCTTCATTTGTTGGAATGATTTCCTCAGTGGGTATGACATCTTCAGTTGCCTTCAGCTTGATGGATTCCTCAGGAGATTGTTCATGTAACACAAAATGCAGGTGCTCTCTTTGCGAGCCATTAGTTTCATCGGACCGCACATCTACAGTTTCAACCACCTTGTGATGGTAGGTGTTGAAGACTTAGTAGGTGTGCGAGTCGTTTCCATAACCAAGCATAAAACCTTCATGTGCTTTCGGTGCAAACTTAGAACTATGGTGAGGATCTCTGATCCAGCATTTTGCACCGAAGACTTTGAGATAACTTACATTGGGTTTCTTGCCTGTCATGAGCTCATATGAAGTCTTCTTGAGGAATTTGTGAAGATATACCCTGTTGATGATGTGGCATGCAGTATCAATTGCTTCAGGCCAGAAGCGACGAGGGGTTTTGTATTCGTTAAGCATGGTTCGAGCCATCTCAACAAAGGTCCCGTTCTTGCGCTCCACGATGCCATTCTGCTGAGGAGTGTAAGGAGTAGATAACTCATGAGTAATACCAAGTTCATCAAGATATTCATCAAGGTTAGTGTTCTTGAATTCAGTCCCATTATCACTCCTGATATGCTTGATCTTGACGCCAAAGTTGGTGGAGGCCCTTGAAGCAAATCGTCTGAAGACATCCTGCACTTCATTTTTGTACAGAATGATATGCACCCATGTGTAACGAGAGTAATCATCAACAATGACAAGTCCATACAAACTTGAAGAATTTGTTAGTACGAAGTAGTGAGTGGGACCAAAGAGGTCCATATGAAGCAATTCAAAAGGTCGAGTAGTGGGCATGATTGTCTTCGAGGGATGCTTGGATCTGGTCATCTTCCCAGATTCACATGCACCACAAAGGTGGTCCTTGAGGAATTTGACACCCTCGATGCCAATGACGTGCTTTTTCTTCACAAGTGTGTGCAGGTTCCTCATACCAGCATGTCCAAGTCGTCGATGCCACAGCCATCCTTGTAAAGACTTTGCAAGTAAGCAAGTTGGAGGTTGAGGACCTGTAGAGAAATCAACAATATACAAGTCTCCTCTCCTAAAGCCTTCGAAGACTTTGGAATTGTCAAATTCCATGATGACAACACAACGATATTTTCCAAATACGACAACCATATCAAGATCACAAAGCATTGAGACAGACATAAGGTTGAACCCAAGGGATTCGACAAGCATCACCTTGTCCATGGTTCGGCCTTTGAGATAGCAACCTTACCAAGTCCCAATACCTTGCTTTTTTCCTTTGTCTGCCTAGGTGATATGCTTCAGAGGAGATGGAGTGAGTGGCAAATTCATCAGTAGATTCTTGTCACCCGTCATGTGGTTTGTGCATCCACTATCGAGAACCCACTCAGTAGCTTTTAGAGTATCATCCTGCAGATGAATTAGTACAACTTACGAACTCATATGCTCCAGAGTGAAGAATATGATATCAATTTCATCACACAGAATTTCAACACATAAGATAGTAAGCAAGTAGAGTGAGGACGTGAGAAATGAAGAATTCATTTCATCATGGTTAGCTTGCGTCATTTCAAGCATTTCCTCAGGTCTCCAGCAAATTCATCAGATGTTCAAATTCATCTGGAGACCTGACCCTGCATAAGATGTCAGTTTGTTTTCTTCACCACCCACATCTGGAGGGGTGGAAAAGAGTTCATCATTCTGCGAGCACCATGTGAGAAGGGAGGCATTGAAGCAAGTGCGCTTCTTTTCACAAGGCGAGGGTTAGAGTATTCAAATGAATAAGCAGAGAAATTCTTCGAGGACTTATGAACATAATGGTTTGAAGAATAATGCACATATTCATAGCTCTTAGGTTTTTCCTGCGAAACAGAGGCATTAGCACGAGAATGATGATTTTGACCATTTGAGGAATCTGGTCCAAGTGAGGAGTTTGATCTGGGGTTCCGATTTTTCATGAGTGGTGTCGTGAGGACATTCACTTGAAGATTTTGTATGTAGCTCTCGGGAACCCATATTTTCTTCATAGGAGAACCATTCCTGCAGTTAGTTCCAACATATCTAGCAAATACTTCACTTCTCTGATTTTTGAAGAATCTGTAATTGTAGTCAAGTGACTCATCAGAGGAATATGAAGTTTCACAACTAAAGCCAGATAAAGTGGATGGATCTACAGGAGATCCTTTTGCAGCAACCCATGAGGTTTTGGGATACTGCTTAAGTGTCTAGTAGGATCCATCAGCGTTGAGCTTCCTCACAAATGCAATACCCTCTTTCCTAGGGTTCCTATTCAGAATCTGCTTCTTGAGGACATCACAAAGGGTTTGATGCCTTGTTAAACTTTTGTACATGCCTGTCACATACAATTCCTTCAACCCTGCATTGTCATCACTAATACTTGTGGTATCCTCAGATGAGGAATTTGAAACCACTGGAATAGTTCAAGGATTTGCAACAGTAGAAGCATTTGAGCATTCAGGTGAAGAATTAGTAGTTTCACGTTCGATGCATTTCAAACAGGGTGGAACAAATTCTTCTTGAGCGGTACTGATCTGTTGAGCCAGTAAGGAATCGTTTTCCCTTTGGAGATCCTCATGTGACACCCTTAGCTTTTCAAGATCTTGCTTTCTTTGAAGAAATTCATATGAAAGCTTCTCATGATCGGCTAAGAGGTCGTTATGATGACTCCGAAGGTTATCATACTTTGTCTGAAGACTTTTAAGATCAACAGACAGAGTTTAAGTCTGATCCACTTCACGATTTAATAGATCATCACTTTTGTCTAGCATTTTCTAAAGCTTTTCAAGTGCACTTTGTTGCTTAGTGGCAATTTTAACAAGTTTAGTATAGCTAGGTTTCACATATTCATCAAATTCACCTTCACTTGATTTAGATGAGGAATGATGTTTGTGTACCTTTGAGCCTTTTGCCATGAAGCAATAAGTGGGAGCATAATCATCATTGCTGATGTCAGAGTCGTTGGAGTAGTCATATTCTTCATCGTTGAAGATAGACTTGTTGAGAAAAGCGGTAGCGAGAGCAAGGCTAGCGACACCAGATTCTGATTCCTCCTCAGATTCTTCATCTTCTTCATATTCTTCAGATTTTTCCTTAGAATCCATTTCCTTGCCGATGAATGCTCGAGCCTTTTTGGAACCATTCTTCTTGTGCTTTGAGGACTTTGAAGATGAGGACTTTGCAAATGAGGACTTTGAAGATTTCTTCTTTTTCTTTGAGTCATCAGAACTATCATCCTTGTATTTCTTCTTCTTCTTTGAGTCTTTTTCCCAGAGAGGACAATCAGAGATAATGTGGCCAGGCTTCTTGCAACGATGACATGTTCTCTTTTTGTAATCTTCTGACGAATCTGGTTTCCTCAAGCCACTTTTTGATGACTTTCCAAATCCACCTCTTCTTGAGAACTTCTGAAATTTCCTCACAAGCATAGCTAGTTCCTGACTTAGTTCTTCAGGATCACCAAGGCTGCTGTCAGAATCTTCTTCTTCAGATGAGGAAATTGCTTTTATCTTCAGAGCACGAGATCTTCCATAGCTTGGCCCGTAGAGGTCTCTTTTCTCAGCTTGTTGGAATTCATGACTATTGAGTCTCTCAAGAATATCAGTAGGATCAAGAGCTTTATAATCTCCACATTCTTGAATCATCAGAACGAGAGTATCAAATGAGGAATCGAGAGATCGTAGCAGTTTCTTCACCACTTCATGGTTAGTGATATCAGTGGCACCCAGTGCTTGAAGTTCATTGGATATATCAGTGAGGCGATCGAATGTTTGCCGAACATTTTCATTGTCAAGTCTCTTGAAGCGGTTGAAGAGATTGCGAAGAACATCAACATGAGAGTCACGTTGAGTGGAAACACCTTCGTTGAGTTTGGACAACCTATCCCAGATAAGCTTAGCAGGCTCCAAAGCGCTTACTCTGCCATACTGACCTTTGCTCAGATGGCCACAGATGATATTCTTCGCTTCAGAATCGAGTTGCTTCAATCTCTTCACATCAGCAGCTATGACAGTGGGAGCGATAGAGGGCACACCATTTTCCACAATATACCAGAGATCGTTGTCAATAGCTTCAAGGTGCATACGCATCTTGTTCTTCTAGTAGGGGTAGTCCATCCCATCGAAGGTAGGACAGCCCGCGGAAACCTTGATCATACCTACAGTCGACATAACTAAAACTCCAGGTGGTTAAACCAAAATTACACAAAGCGAGGGAGTACCTGCTCTGATACCAATTGAAAGTGCGTTATATCGACTAGAGGGGGGTGAATAGGCGATTTTTACAAATTCATAACTTGAGGAATTTCAACTTTGAGGAATTTGAAATGTGATGAATAACTAGCAGCGGAATAAGTACTCAAGTGCATGAGGAACATAGTGATAGCATAGTCTTCATGATGAAATGAAACATGCACAAATAGGGAGTAGCGTGATACAGGATAAGCAGTGATGAACAAGGCAACTTGAAGAATTTGAGGTGAGGAATCTGCGAAAGTCTTCAGTCAAATTCTTCAAACAGTAACAATCAATTTCATCAATAGGTTTATGAGGAATAAGGAGGTTGAGAAAATAGGACCATGTAGCTCGATGAAGACAATGGGTTGATGACCCAGTTCCAACTACTGTGACAGTCATACGTCTGATTTGGAGCGGCCTGGTATTTAAACCAGAGGACACACAGTCCCAGGACACACAGTCCTTACCGTATTCTCCTTGAGCTAAGGTCACATAGTCCTCGCTAGACACTCGTGGTAAGTCTTCAGGGTAGACTTCCAAAACCCTCACAAACTGGTCCCCCGGCGATCCACAATTTACTGCTGGATGCTCTAGAACAAGGTCATTGCATGGTCCCCAATTGACTGCAGGAGCACTAGACCATGACGCCTAACCATGTGGAGGATACACAGTCCTCAAAGGTAAAAAGCGTCGGTTCCACACAGGAATTTCTTCAGTGATGCTCAATCACTATGGGTTTTATGGTTTGGTTGTGGGTTTTTCCTCACTGATGATTTTCTATCAAAGTCCTGAAAGGATGGGTTGCTCTCAAATGACAAGTGTCAGTTCTTTCTCAGAGCAGCCAACCAGCTAGTGGTTGTGGGGGTCGGCTATTTATAGCCAGGGTGCAACCTGACATGATAAAATATAAATGCCCCCAATAATATGACCGTTATGTGGATAAAAATGATTGGGGACAGCTGGCGCTAAGCACAGCGACGGTCGGAATTTCGAACTATGAAAGTCCTCACCTTATCATGATCCTCACTTGTAGGCAATTCGCACTGGCGAAATCCTAACTCCTCAGTCAGATCAATTTCCTTAGAGACCAGAAGAACTTCGTCTCTGTCACTGAAAAACTTGTCTGAACTTTAAGAGATTTCCAAAGGCTTCACTCGAAGGATTGTATGGGTTGAGGATTTTGGAGTTGAGCATCAGTTGGAAATTTTCCTTAGTATTACCTCGGCCCCCTTTAACAGTACGGTGTACCCTATGACCCAAATAAAGGAAATGAAACTACGAAAACAAAAGTCTTCACACTTCATATTCCTCGTTCATATCTTCAAGGTCACACCAACTTCTTCATTTTCAAAGTCTTCACCAAAGTCTTCAGCAAAGTCTTCACTTGAATACATACATTTTTAGGGGTTGATAATCTCCGAATATATCAAACTCCTCATCGACTTATAGAGCCTGTGTACACTCACAAACACATTAGTGATTTAACCTATAAGTCTTCAATAGACCAAAATCACTAAGGGGCACTAGATGCACTAAAACTTTGAAAATGCCAAATAAAGCATTATCATTACTTATATTTCAAAATATCTTGAAACTTTTTATAGGAGTATGAAATATTCAAACTTAATTATATAAAACTTTTGGGATATTTTATAAAAGCATTTGTTCCTGAAAAAGAAATAAAACAAATGTCAGAATTAGAAAACAGAGAGAAAAAGAAAAGAAAAAATGGAAAGAGGCCAGAGGGGAGCCGGCCCAGCGGGCCCGTGCCAGTCGTCCCTATCCTCTCGCCAGGAGGACAGGGCACACGCTCGCCGCGTGCGAGCATGCGGCCGGCCACCTCCTCCCTGCCTGGTTCCTGCCTGGAGGCTCCTGGACGCGCCAGCGCGAGGCCACGCCGTGGTCCTCTTCTCTCCCTCTCTCCCCTACGCGCGCTCTCTCTCTCGCTTTCTCCCCCACCCTGCCGCCATGGCCGAGCCCTACTCGAGCTCGCCGTCGTCGCTCTAGCCGCCCCCCATGCCTCGCCGAGTAGCCACCGAGATCCGCCATGACCCCCTCGTCCTCCCCGTGAAGGTAGAAGGCGCCAGGAGCCCCTCTATGCCGCGCCATCGCCGTTCCTCCCCGCCGGCCATCGGAGCCCGCGTCGGCGTTTTGCCCCGTCTGGACCTTCCCCGACCTCGCTGTCGCCTCTGCTAGACCTGCGGTGAGCCTCTGGTGCTCCTCCCCCTTTCCCCCTTCTCTCTTGTGCCCTCTAGCGCCATAGCCGGTCCTGCCCGAGCTTCGGCCGCCGCTGCCCTCGACGCCGGCATCGATTCCGACCACCCTAGCCTCTGGTTTAGGGCAAGATCGACGCGCGCTTGAGCGTAGGTCCTCCCAGTGCTCTCTGCCGTCCGTTTGGTCGCCGGAGGAGGGGTTCCAACCCCCTCCGCCGTCTCGGACATCGCCGACGGCTCAACGCTTGCGAGTCAACCGGTGTTGACCACGGGGTTTGACCCCGGGTCAACTAGAAAGTGGGCCTAATGCTTTTAATTATAATTAGATTAAGAAAAAACTAATTAACAAAATTAATTAACCTAATTAGTCACTGACGAGTGGGCCTAGTGTTAATTAAGTAATTAGGATTAGCTTTAATTCTCTGGTTAAGTGATTGAGTCACTACCATGAGGGCCCCACCCTATCAGGTTTGACCTAGCCTGGTCAGCCGACTTGCTGACGTCACAGTGACGTCACGCTCACGCCCTAATTCATTTTCTAGTTTTAAAATAATTCCAAAAAATGTTGCATTAGCTATATTCAAACTCACTTCAAATTAACTTGGACAATAGTTGCATTAGCTCATCCATACATGCTGCCATGTCATGATCATGCATCATATCGTTGCACTTGCGTGTATTGATTGCTATTTATCTGCATTGCGGTAGGCCCTGCTTCTGAGAATACCTCCGAGTATTCCAACGAAGGAGAGAACCTTCCCGCTACCCAGCAAGGCAAGCAACCCCCTTTGATCATTCCGATAACATACCACTCTCTCGCTCCTGCTCTTGTTTATTGCATTAGGACAAACGTTCACTTGTCTGTCATACACGGTACATGAGCCTACCCTTTTGCATGACCTGTCATTGTCACAGTAAATAGCTAAACCTTGCAACCTAGCATACCTGTAGATGCTTGTGCCATGATGTTCTTAGCTTACTTTGCTTGCTATGCTTAGAGTTGTGTTAGGACTAATTCATCTGGTGACGAACTAGGGTGAAACAATGTTGTTCTGATGTGATAAGCTTATGATGAACCCGATTTGGTAAAGGTAGCGATGAGAGGCTATGTTGGAGTACATAGCGGCTTGTCTCATTGGGACCGTTCTTAGGAACTGAGTTCCGTGTTTGTGATCCAAGACTAGATACTAGCACCTGCTAGGCCCAGAAATATGACCCCGCTTGATTTATCAGTCGCTTAGTCCTTAGTCCAGGAGTCGCAAGTAGTTTCTGGTGTTTATAGCTTGCTGGAGGCTGTGCGTAGCGTTGACCCTAGGGGTGGGTTACGACGTGGTAGGCAGTGGCACGGTGTACCAAGGGTCACCCGAATAGTGGGCTTGGGAACCCTGCGCACATCATTTGGGGCCGTAGCGGAAACTTCGGCCGGACTTCCGTGCAGGTCCAGTCTCAAATAGGTGATGGCCTGGACTAGAGGTCTTGTGTGATTGACGGTCGTGGCCGACTCCCTCGCTAGGCTTCCGCTGGAAGGTTGCCAAGGTGCATGGTTTTATGAGCACACAACGATAAGTGGCGAGAGCGTGTGTGAAGAAGTACACCCCTGTAGGGTATGAAACTATTCGAATAGCCGCGTCCTCGGATATGGAGTACTTGCAAAGCTTATGCTGTTCATAGATAATCAAATGGATACTCATAAAAAATATCAAGACAAGTGTGAGTACCGTGGATGGACTCTCCCAGGAGAGGGAAGTGAATCCATGGTGGTGTATTGTCATGGAGTTAGTGGACTTGTGTGCGATATATAAAATTTAAACAAAGAGTTAAAATTGTGTAGTGTAGGTTAGCCATGAGTCAAAGCTGGCATTGCTGCATAAACTCCACCACTCCCCTTGTTGATACATGAGCATGAATAGACTAGGTCTGTTCTAAAGACTTGCTGAGTACGTTTGTACTCACGTCTGCTTAAAAAATGTTGCAGATGAGACCCAAGACCTATCAGGTGGGTTCTATCTAGATGTCGACGATGCCGAATAGCTGGTGTCCCAGCTACGACCTTATACCCTGTGGCGGGCTGTATATATTCAAGCCATGTGCCTTTTTACCCTTTCATCTGTCTGTACTCAGACAGCTTTATGCTTCCGCTTGGTTTGTATGAACTTGTTTGTATGACTTGAGTGTCGGGTCATGTGACCCCTATCTGTAAGAACATATTATGCAAGGCTCGTCTGAGCCTCTTAAATAAAAGTTGTGTTGTCGTATGGTTATGTTGTGATGCCATAGTTGTACCTATGCATATCGGGCATGTCGTGCGTACATGTGACATGCAACGGTTTGTATGGGATCCGACACCTAGTCGTGTGCCTTTAGTAGTACTCTTTACGGGAAACAACTGCTTTGTGCTTCCATCGAGCCATGGTAGCTTGCTACTGCTCCGGACACATTGATTGACCGGCATGTATCCTTCTTTGCTGCTGTGTCTGTCTCTTCGGGGAAATTTCTCGTAGTGTAATGGAGTCCCTGTAGCCTCCTACGACTCGTCTACGTGCAGTGATGACATTTATGTCCCACAATGTAATGGAGTCCTTGTAGCTTGCTATGACTTGTCTACATGCGCTTTAGTCCAACACCTGCATTGTTGGGTTACGTATGCCTGTTTCCGTAAGGATGTGCCACTTGGGTTCAATGACTAGTCATGTTGGCCCGGGTTCTCTATCGTTTGATTGCCAGTGACATGTTCACATACGTGAGCCAAAAGACGCAAACGGTCCCGGCTAAGGTAAGGCTGCAGCCGTGGAGCTTACCGAGCGTGAGGCCGCAAAGTGATGTGATATGTTACAATCTGGATTCATATGACTTAGGATCGGGGTCCCGACAGCGTTGGTATCAGAGCCTGACTGACTGTAGGACTACCAGGCCAAACCGGTCGAAGTTGAGTCTAGAAACACTATAGAAAAGTAGGGGAATTGATTGTGGAAGGGAACATAAGGCTCTTTTTACTCCTCTTCCCAAGTTATTCTATTTTGAGTCATTCTCATCTTTTCTATGGGGATAAGAGCTAGGCTTCTCATCTATTGCTTAGGATGACGAGTTACTAACCATGGACTACTAGCTAGCTTGTTTGCAAGTGAATGTCGGTATTAGAGTATTGTTGGCATGACAAACCAATGGGGAAGAGATTTGAGTCTAGAAAGTCGAGTGGTTATGCTTTTCCAATCTTTTGCAGTTGTCTCAAAATCCTTTTCGAGCAATTACAGCCGTTATGTTGTATAATTTCTGCTAGAGTCTCTAAAGTCTTTGTATCATTCTCTGTTTCAGATGCCCCCTCGTCCTTCCCGTCAGGTGGTCCGTCTGACCAGGTGCATCGATGTACCAGGTCACACGGCCATGTTGGTTAGGGTTATGATGGAGGCTGGCTACCGTTGGTACCCAGAGTACACCGTGGAGGAACAGTATCGAGATTTCAACCAGAGCTAGTATATGTGTACTGTTAAGATATATCCTTCATATCCTAGAGCTATAGAGTCGCTTCACTGGACCATTGGGTTAGGTGTCACCATAGACATGGCAGTTCAGTAGGCTGCCTACACCATGTTGACTATCATGAGGTTTCACCATGGTCTGCTTCAGAACACAGAGTTCTATTATGTTCCTGCTTCCATGGGAGGAGAGGATAGCTATCTTAGCGCAGCCTACTATGATCATTCTCATGAGGACCCTAGACTGCAGGTGACCGCTCAGATGTTGGAAAACAGGGATCGTGATGCACGTGCCCTTCGCATGGAGCTCTATGCTACCCATGCATGTCTTTGGACAGCCCTGACGCAGTTGGCACCTGTCATGCAGACAAGCTATGGAGATTTGGAGATGCTAACCCCATCGCGGACTCATCTGCCAGCACATGTAGACTGGCCCGATGTTGGAGGCATCACCCCTCTTTGAGGACCGCTGTTGCCTCCAACAAGGGGACCAAGGCCACATCCATGTCCTTATGGTTTCCAGGGATCACAGGCTAGAGTGTTTCCAGATCCTTAGGTTCAGCTCCCGGGTCACGGGGATAACCTATATCAGGCATTCTACGGCGATGCTTGAGTACGTGGATGTTAGTACTAGTATGGTAGTAGTCGTATTGCCATAGTCCTGCGTGTCTTGTGGGATATGACCGTGGTTGAGAGTTGAGTTTCGGAGGTGTAGATAGATAATGTATAGGAAGCTTGTAATGCCTCCAACGAGATGTGTCATCTCTCCGTAGTTTGTACTTCAGCTTGGGCTTGTACTGAACTATGTCATGGTGTGTATGAATCATGGTGTTCATATGGCAGTTGTTATTACCATGTTGTTTGGGTGTTTACCCTGCATGCCATGTTGTCTAGTACATTCCTTATCTCATGTCTTAGAGATGATGTCCCCTATGTCTAAGCTGTGGATTTGTTTTACCAGGATGGTGGCAACTAGGAATAACCCTGTGCCTGCCCCCGAGCAGGGCGAGTGAAGCCAGCCAAGGCAAGAGAACCTTCCACATGCGCCCTCTTTGGCAGAGGTGATGCTTGAAGCTGAACGGAATAAAAGGGAGACCAACAGGCTATTGGAACGAATTGAGCAGAACACAACAAGTGCTCCCCACAATGATCACAATGATGGCGTGTCTCTCGGTGATTTTTTCAAGTTGTGCCCACCTAAGTATCATCATTTGGTCGACCCACTTGACGCGGATGACTGGCTGACCAGCATGTCCCGCAAGATCTGGGCTGCCAATGTATCCGAGGCCAACAAGGTGACCTTTGCTACTTACTTTCTGGAAGGACCACCAAACTATGGTGGGAAATCTATGAAGCCATGCGTCCCACAGGCCCCGCACCAACTTGGGCGGAATACATCGCGTCATTCCGTACCCATCACATCCCGGAAGGGCTGATGGATCATAAGAAAGAGGAATTCTATGCTTTCACCCAGGGCAAACTATCAATGGATGCCTATAGCCGTGAGTTCGGCAATCTTGCTCGCTATGCTCCGGAGGAAGTTTGGACTGATGCCAAGAAACAAGCTAGGTTCCGTAAGGGACTTAATCCTGACCTCCGTCGAGATCTGCGCCTACATGAGTGCACAACCTTCCAGGCTCTCGTCAACAAGGCTATGAATGCCGAGACTAGACAGACTGACTATGAGGCCATGAGGAAGCACAACCGTGACTTCAGCCCCGCATCTGGCTCGGGCTCCAACAAACGTCGGGTGTGGGTGCCCAACGCAGCTTTGCCGCCAAGATACACCGTGAGGCCATCCTTCTAGGCGCCTTGCCCAGCTCAGCCCAACCCTCTAGCCAGGCCATTTGGAGGTCTGCCTGCCAATGTTGCTCCCCATGCCACCGTTGTCTACTACAAATGTGGGGAACCAGGACACTACTCTCATGAGTGTCCTCAGAACAATGCTAAGCCGGCTGGACGTGGGAAGCCGAGAAAAGCTTTCTATGTGAAGCCAGCTCGTGCTCGTGGACGAGTGAACTATGTTTCTACAGAGGAAGCCATTGAGGATCCTGATGTTATCCTATGTACGCTCCTTGTCACTAGTCATCCAGCGTCTATTCTATTTGATATTGGGGCATCTCATTCTTTCATCTCAGAAAGTTATGCACAGTTGCATAACATGACTTTTTGTGATATGCCTACTCCTTTAGTAGTTCAGACTCCTGGTTCAAAGTGGCAAACCTCTAGAGTGAGCCATGATCATGAGATTCTTGTGGATAGGCTAGTCTTCCTAGCATCTTTGATAGCCCTCAAGTCTTCGGACATCAATATCATTCTAGGCAATAAATTGGATGAAAGCCCACTATGCTAAGATTGATACTCATAGTAGGAATGTTCAACTTACACATCCATCGGGTGAGATAGTTAATGTCTCCACTCGAACAACCAAGCGCCAACTCTATTCCCTCAATGCTAGCCCTCTTCCAGAATTAGAAGATATTCCGGTAGTCCGTGACTTTCCGAATGTCTTTCCAGAAGAACTGCTAGGAATTCCACCTGTCAGAGATGTTGAGTTTGTGATAGAGCTCATTCCAGGGACTGTCCCAATAGCCAGAAGACCCTATAAGATGGCACCCTTAGAACTAGCCAAACTTAAGATCCAACTCGATGAGGCTTTGAAGAAAGGTTCATCCATCCTAGTTCTTCTCCTTGGGCTTGTCCCGTCCTCTTCATCAAGAAGACGGATGGATCGGATCAGATGGTTGTGGATTATCGGCAAGTGAATCTGGTCACCATAAAGAACAAGTATCTGCTCCCCAAGATCAATGATTTGTATGATCAACTCGCTGGATCCTCTATCTTTCCAAAATGGATTTGAGGTTGGGATACAATCAAATCAGAATTAGAAACGGGGACATTCCAAAAACGGCTTTTGTTACTCGTTATGGCCAATACGAGTACACTTTCATGTCCTTCGGTTTAACCAATGCCCCAGCCACCTTCTCTTGCTTTATGAATTCGATCTTCATGGAGTATTTGGATAAATTTGCCGTGGTTTAGCTCGACGATATACTCATCTACTCGAAGAACGAACAGGAACATGCTGAGCATCTAAGGCTGGTATTGATGAAACTTTGAGAGCATCGTTTGTATGCCATATTCTCCAAGTGTGAATTTTGGTTGCCAGAAGTGACCTATCTGGGCCACGTGATCTCTGGTAAAGGTATTGCTGTCAATTTGAGAGAGTTCAGGCCGTCCTTGATTGAACTCAACCTGAATCGGTTAAGCAAGTTTGGAGTTTCCTTGGCTTAGCGAGCTATTGTCGCCGCTTTATCGAGAATTTCTCCAAGGTTGCGAAACCTCTGAATGAACTGTTGGAAATACGCCCTAGAGGCAATAAATAAAGTGTTTATTATTATATTTCCTTGTTCATGATACTCGTTTATTATCCATGCTATAGTTGTATTAATTGGAAACACATTACATGTGTGGGTAAATAGACAACACTTTCTCCCTAGTATGCCTCTAGTGAACTAGCTCATTGATCAAAGATGGTCAAGGTTTCCCAGCCATTGACATGAGAAGTCATTTGATAACGGGATCACATCATTAGGAGAATGATGTGATGCACAAGACCCAAACTACAAATGTAGCATATGATCGTGTCAGTTTATTGCTACTATTTTATGGATGTCAAGTATATGTTCCTATGACCATGAGATCATGCAACACACGGATACTGGAGGAGTGCCTTGTGTGTATCAAACATCGCAACATAACTCGGTGACTATAAAGGTGCTCTACAGGTATCTCCGAGGGTGTCTGTTGAGTTGGCATGGATCAAGACTGGGATTTGTTACTCCGTGTGACGGAGAGGTACCTCAGGGCCCACTCGGTAATACAACATCACAATAAGCCTTGCAAGCAATGTGACTAAGTGCTAGTTGCGGGATCTTGTATTATGGAACGAGTAAAGAGACTTGCCGGTAATGAGATTGAACTAGGTATGGAGATACCGACGATCGAATCTCGGGCAAGTAACATACCGAAGAACAAAGGGAACATCATACGGGATTAACTGAATCCTTGACATAGAGGTTCGACTGATAAAGATCTTCGTAGAACATGTAGGAACCAATATGGGCATCTAGGTCCTGCTGTTGGTTATTAACCGTAGAGGTGTCTCGGTCATGTCTACATAGTTCTCGAACCCGCATGGTCTACACACTTAGGGTTTGGTGACGTTTTGGTAGTATAGACTTATGTATGGTGGTGACCGAAGGTTATTCGGAGTCCCGGATGAGATCCCGGACGTCAAGAGGAGCTCCGGAATGGTCTGGAAGTAAAGATTCATATATAGGATGTCCTGTTTTGGTCGACGGAAAAGTTTCGGGCTCATCGGTAGTGTACCGGGAGACCCTCGGGAGGGGTATTTCGACCCAAGAGGCTCCATGGGATGTGGTAGAGTGTTTACCAGCCCTTAGTGGGCTGGTGGAAGTCCCACACAAGGCCCATGCAGTTTGGAAAAAAAGGCCCAAAGAGAAAAAGTGGAAAAAGGCAAAAATAGGGTGAATCCTAGTCCTACTAGGATTGGAGGTGGAGTCCACCTCCTCCACCTGGTTCGGCCGACTCCTTGGAGGCTTGGCCCTTGTGCCTAGCCTCCTCCTCTCTTCCTCTTATATATACTGGAGGTTTTAGGGTTTTGACACAGAATTTTCAGCCACGTGCTGCCCGTTCCTCTAGTGCATAGTTTCTCCTCTAGATCGGTTTTCTGCAGCGCTTAGGCGAAGCCCTGCCGAAATAGCTCCACCACCATCACCGGAGCAGTGTCACGCTGCCGGAGAGCACTTCTCCCTCTTTGCTCCTTCTTGCTGGATCAAGACGGCAGAGATCGTCATCAAGCTGTACGTGTGCTGAACGCGGAGGTGCCGTCCGTTCGGCGCTAGATCGAAAGGATCATGATCAAGTTCGTGGGACTGATTGTGGTTGGATAGTGGGATGGATCGTGATTGGATCGCGGGACGCACGGTGATTTGGATCGCGAAGACGTTCGACTACACCAACCGCGTTTCTTAATGCTTCCCGCTTAGCGATCTACAAGGGTACGTAGATCCACTCTCCCTCTCGTAGATGCTCATCACGATGGATAGATCTACGTGTGCGTAGGAAATTTTTTGTTTCCCACGCAATGTTCCCCATCATGAACTCCTCAAGAAATACAAAAAAGTTTGAGTGGAATCCACAATGCGAGCACAGTTTTTAGGAGTTGAAAAGACTACTGACCTCTGCTCCCGTTCTGTTGCCACCAGACTTCTCTAAGGACTTTGTTATCTACTGCAACGCCTCGTGACAAGGATTAGGTTGCATTCTCATGCAAGATCATCATGTGATTGCATACGCATCTCTACAGTTGCATCCACATGAGGATAATTATCCAACACATGATCTTGAGCTTGCAGCTGTGGTCCATGCACTGAAAACCTGGCGACATTACCTTCTAGGTAATCATTGCGAAATTTACACTGATCACCAAAGTCTTAAATATATTTTCACCCAGCCAGATTTGAATCTCAGGCAAACACGATGGGTTGAGTTGATTACAGATTATGACTTAGGGATAACTTACACCCCGGGGAATGCCAATGTCATGGCTGATGCACTAAGCCGTAAGTCTTATTGTAACAAGCTGATGTTACAACAAGGTCAACCACTTCTCTATGAGGAATTTCGGAAGTTGAACCTTCACATTGTTCCTCAAAGATTTCTATCCAACTTGGTGGCAAAACCTACTCTTAAGGATCAAATTATAGCTGGCCAAAAGCGTGATAAGGGTATTTCCCGGATCAAAGAGAACGTCGTTAGCGGTATTGCTAAGGAATTCTCTATTGATGATCAAGGTGTGGTGTTCTTCCAGAACTGTTTGGTGGTTCCCAAGAGCCAACATCTTCAGCAGCTGATTCTTAAGGAGGCTCATGATTCCCCTCTCACAATTCATCCGGGTAGTACCAAGATGTATCAGGACCTACGCCAGAGGTTCTGGTGGACTAGGATGAAGAGAGAAAGTGCTCAGTTCGTTGCTAATTGCGACGTTTGTCGTCGCGTGAAAGCAGAACATCAAAGGCCTACTGGCACCCTTCAACCTTTAGCTATTCCTGAATGGAAATGGGATAAGGTCGGTATGGATTTCGTTACCAGATTTCCCATGACTAAGGTAGGGAATAATGCTATCTTTGTGGTCATCGACCGCCTTTCCAAAGTGGCTCATTTTCTTCCTGTTCGGGAGAGTATAACTGCTAGCCAGCTAGCGGAGTTATATGTTTCTTGAGTAGTTTCTCTTCATGGTGTTCCATTGGAGATTAACTCAGAGCGCGAAAGTATCTTTACTTCTCGATTTTGGGAAAGTTTCCAAACCACTATGGGGACTCATCTATCCTTTAGCACTGCTTTCCACCCGCAATCAAGTGGTCAAGTTGAGCGAGTCAATCAAATTCTTGAAGACATGCTCCGAGCTTGTGTTATATCCTTCGGTATGAATTGGGAGAAATGTCTTCCATTTGCTGAATTTGCTTACAACAATAGTTATCAATCAAGATTGGGCAAAGACCCTTTTTAAGTTCTCTATGGATGAAGGTGACGAACACCTCTTAACTGGTCAGAAACCGGAGAGAGGCAACTCTTTGGCCCGGATATGATCCAGGATGCAGAGGAGCAAGTTCGAATTATTCGTGAAAAGTTGAAAACAACCCAATCTCGTCAAAAGAGCCAATATGATCACCATCATAAGGCTGTGACCTATGAAGTTGACGAGAAGGCTTACCTTCGGGTTACACCTCTGAAGGGTACCCATCGATTCGGTATCAAGGGCAGGTTGGCTCCTCGTTACATTGGACCTTTTATCATTCTTGCTAAACGAGGAGAGGTTGCCTACCAATTGGAAATTTTGCCGCATCTTTCGAAGGTTCATGATGTTTTCCACGTCTCGCAACTCAGGCGTTGCTTCTCGGACCCTATCCGTGAAGTAGACCACGAAGCGCTTGATCTCCAAGATAACCTTACATATCGAGAATACCCTGTTCATATTCTTGATCAAGCTGAGCAAACCACTCGGCATCGGAACATCAAGTTTCTCAAGGTTCAGTGGTCACACCATTCTGAAAAGGAGGCCACATGGGAAAGAGAAGATCGTCTTCGACTAGAGTACCCCGCGCTCTTCCCGATGACTTTAAAATCTCGGGACGAGATTCTTTTGAGTGGGGGGTGAGTTGTCACATCCCTAGCTAGATGTCATAGGACAGCATGTGTGTGCATCATATTTCAATTTTGCATCAACATGAAATGGGGATTAAAAGAAACCCCAAGCTCACATTGGAATCAAATTAATTAAAAGTTTGTGAAAACTCAACAAACTCAAAATGCCCATACAGAATGTTCCCTATGTATGATAAATATGGACATGAATATATTAGGGGCCATTTTAAATATTTGAACAATTATAGCAATCTAAAAATAAATAATAAAGCCTCTAAAAATGCCAAATAAAGCATTATCATTACTATATATTTCAGAATATCGTGAAACTTTTTATAGGAGTTTGAAATATTCAAACTTAATTATATAAAACTTTTGGGATATTTTATAAAAGCATTTGTTCTTGAAAAAGAAATAAAACAAATGTCAGAATTAGAAATCGGAGAGAAAAAAAGGAAAGAGGCCCAGAGCGGAGCCGGCCCAGTTGGCCCGTGCCAGTTGTCCCTGTCCTCTCGCCAGGACGACAGGGGCACGCGCTCCCCATGCACGGGCACACGCTCGGCCACTTCCTCCCTGAGTGGCTGCTGCTTGGAGGCTCCCGGACGCGCCAGCACGAGGCCACGCCGTGGCCCTCTTCTCCTCTCCCTGTCTCCCCTGCGCGCGCTCTCTCTCTCGCTTTCTCCCCCCCCCTCCCTACCGCCATGGCCGAGCCCTGCTCGAGATCACCGCCGTCACTCTAGCCGCCCCCTCGCCTCGCAGAGTAGCCACCGAGATCCGCCGCGACCCCCTTGTCCTCCCCGTGAATCTAGAAGGCGCCAGGAGCCCCTCTACGCTACGCCATTGTTGTTTCTCCCTGCCGGCCACCGGAGCCCCGCCTCGACGTTTCGCCCCATCCGGACCTTCCTCGACCTCGCCGTCGCCTTTGCTGGAACCGCGGTGATCCGCTGGTGCTCCTCCCCTTTCCCCCTTCTCTCCCGTGCCCTCTAGCGTCGTAGCCGGTCCTGCCCGAGCTCTGGCCGCCACTGCCCTCGACGCCGACATCGATTCCGACCACCCCAGCCTCTGGTTTGGGGCTAGATCAACGCGCGCTTGAGCGTAGGTCCTCCCAGTGCTCTCCGCCGTCTGTTTGGTCACCGGAGGAGGGGTTCTGACCCCCTCCGCCGTCTCGGACGTCGCCGGCGGCTCAACGCCGGCGAGTCAACCGGTGTTGACCACGGGGTTTGACCCCAGGTCAACTAGAAAGTGGGCCTGACCCTTTTAATTCCAATTAGATTAAGAAAAAAAATATTAATTAACAGAATTAATTAACCTAATTAGTTGGACCAGTGGGCCCAGTGTTAATTAAGTAGTTAGGATTACCTTTAATTCTCTAGTTAAGTGATTGAGTCACTGACATGAGGGCCCCACCCTGTCAGGTTTGACTTGGCCTCGTCAGCCGACCTACTGACGTCGTAGTGACGTCAGGCTGATGCCCTAATTAATTTTCTAGTTTTAAAATAGTTCCAAAAATGTTTAAAACTTCAAAAATTATATAAATTAATCTGTAAATTAGATGAAAACAATTTATATATGAAAATTTATCAGAAAAATCCAATGAATCCAATGGTGCTATTATGATGCATGTTAGAGCAAGCTATGTAGATGAACATTGACATTTACTAATAGGCTAATATATAGAATATGAAATGAAGAATGACTTTGAACCTATATTCAAACTCACTTCAAATTAACTTGGACAATAGTTGCATTAGCTCATCCATACATGCTGCCATGTCATGATTGTTGGGAGACGTAGTAGTAAATCAAAAATTTTCCTACGCGTTCACCAAGATCCATCTATGGAGAAACCAGCAACGAGCAAGGGGAGAGTGGATCTTCATACCTTTGAAGATCGCTAAGCGGAAGCGTTACAAGAACGCGGTTGATGGAGTCGTACTCGCAGCGATTCAGATCGCGGTAGATCCGATCAAGTGCCGAACGGACGGCACCTCCGCGTTCAACACACGTGCAGCCCGGTGACGTCTCCAACACCTTGATCCAGCAAGGAGGAAGGAGAGGTTGGGGAAGGGCTCCAACAGCAGCACGACGGCGTGGTGGTGGTGGAGTAGCAAGGTATTCCGACAGGGCTTCGCCTAAGCGCTGCGGAGGAGGAAGAAGAGAGGTAGGGCTTCGCCGTGAGAGAGAGAGAGATCAAATCCTGTCTCAAAACATCCAAAACCTCAAGTATATATAGGAGGAGGGACGTGGAGGGCTGGCTTGGCCTCTACTCCAAAGAGGAGATGGCCGGCCGAATTAAAGGGAGAGTCCACCTCCCACAAGGGAGGTGGATCTCCTCCTTTTAAATCCTTTTTGCCTTATCTCCTTATCTCCAGCCGCATGGGCCTTTAGGAAAAGTCTTGACCAGCCCAATAAGGGCTGGCACACTTTATCTAACAGCCCATGTGGTCCTTTGGTCGTCACACCCCTCCCGGGGGTCATCCGGCACCCTCCCGGCACTCCCGGTACACTACCGATGAGCCCGAAAACTTTCCGGTGACCAAAACTGGACTTCCTATATATCAATCTTTACCTCCGGACCATTCCGGAGCTCCTCGTGACGTCCGGGATCTCATCCGGGACTCCGAACAACCTTCGGTAATCACGTATACCTTTTCCCTATAACCCTAGCGTCATCGAACCTTAAGTGTGTAGACCCTACGGGTTCGGGAGACACGTAGACATGACCGAGACACCTCTCCGGTCAATAACCAACAGCGGGATCTGGATACCCATGTTGGCTCCCACGTACTCCACGATGATCTCATCGGATGAACCACGATGTCAAGGATTCAATCAATCCCGTATACAATTCCCTTTGTCTATCGGTATGATACTTGCCCGAGATTCGATCGTCGGTATCCCCATACCTTGTTCAATCTCGTTACCGGCAAGTCTCTTTACTCGTTCCGTAATACATCATCCCGTGACTAACTCCTTAGTCACATTGAGCTCATAATGATGATGTCTTACCGAGTGGGCCCAGAGATACCTCTCCGTCACACGGAGTGACAAATCCCAGTCTCGATTCATGCCAACCCAACAGATACTTTCGGAGATACCCGTAGTGCACCTTTATAGCCACCCAGTTACGTTGTGACGTTTGGCACACTCAAAGCATTCCTACGGTATCCGGGAGTTGCACAATCTCATGGTCTAAGGAAACGATACTTGACATTGAAACGCTTTAGCAAACGAACTACACGATCTTGTGCTATGCTTAGAATTGGGTCTTGTCCATCACATCATTCTCCTAATGATGTGATCCCGTTATCAATGACATCCAATGTCCATGGCCATGAAACCGTGACCATCTATTGATCAACGAGCTAGTCAACTAGAGGCTCACTAGGGACATATTGTGGTCTATGTATTCACACATGTATTATGGTTTCCGGTTAACACAATTATAGCATGAACAATAGACAATTATCATGAACAAGGAAATACAATAATAACCATTTTATTATTGCCTCTAGGGCATATTTCCAACAGTCTCCCACTTGCACTAGAGTCAATAATCTAGTTCACATCACCATGTGATTAACACTTACATCACCATGTGATCATATCATCATGTGATTAACACCCAATAAGTTCTGGGGTTTGTTCATGTCCTGCTCGTGAAAGAGGTTTTAGTCAACGGGTCTGCGACATTCAGATCCGTGTGTACCTTACAAACTTTCCATGTCATATTTGTAGATACTACTCCCATGCTCCACTTGGAGCTATTCCAAATGGCTGCTCCACTATACGTAGCTGGATTTCTACTAAGAGTCATCCGGATTGGTTTTAAAGCTTGCATCATCGTAACACTTTACGATGAACTCTTTATCACCTCCATAATCGAGAAATATTTCCTTAGTTCTCAAGTTACTAAGGCTAACTTTGACCGCTGTCTAGTGATCCACTCTTGGATTACTCTTGTACCCCTTGACAGACTCATGGCAAGGCACACACAGGTGCGGTACACAGCATGGCATACTATATAGAGCCTATGGCTAAAGCATAGGAGATGACACTCATCTCTTCTTTATCTTCTGCCGTGGTCGGGTATTGAGTCTTACTCAATTTCACACCTTACAATACAGTCAAGAACTCCTTCTTTGACCCATCTATTTTGAACTCCTTCAAAAACTTGTCAAGGTATGTCTTCGTCGAAAAAAACTTATCAAGCGAATAGATCTATCCCTATAGATCTTGATGCTCAATAAAATAGTAGCTTTATCTGGGTCTTCCTTTGAAAAACAAAACTTTTCAAACAACCCTTCATGCTCTTCCAGAAATTCTACATCATTTCCGATCAATAATATGTCAACTACATATTCTTATAAGAAATTCTATAGTGCTCCCACTCACTTTCTTGCAAATACAAGTTTCTCATAAACTTTGTATAAACTTAAACACTTTGATCACCTCATCAAAGCATATATTCCAACTCCGAGATTCTTTCTCCAGTCCATAGAAGGATCGCTGGAGTTTGCATATTATTAGCATCCTTTGGATTGACAAAACCTTCTGGTTGTATCACATACAACTCTTCCTCATAGAAACCATTACGGAAACCTTGTTTTGTCATCCATCTGCCAGATTTCATAATCGAAAAATGCAGCAACTGCTAACAAAATTTTAATAGACTTTTAGCATCGCTACAGATGAGACAATCTCATCGCAGTCAACTCCTTGAACTTGGCGGAAACTTCTTTGCGACAAATCGAGCTTTATAAACGGTGACATTTCACCATTAGCGTCTATGTTTATTTCAAAGGTCCATTTGTACTCAATGACCCGCCATTCAACAGGCAAGTCTACCAAAGTCCATACTTGGTTTTCATACATGGATCCTTTCTCGGATTTCAAGGCTCCTAGCCATTTGTTGGAATCCGGGCCCACCATCGCTTCTCCATAGTTCGTAGGTTCATCGTTGTCCAACAACATGATTTCCAAGACAGGGTTGTCGTACCACTCAGGAGCAGTACGCGTCCTTGTCGACCTACGAGGTTCGATAGTGACTTGATCCGAAGCTTCATGATCATCATCATTAACTTTCTTTTCAACTGAGTAGGCTCTACAGAAACATCTTTCTATGTTGCGCTATTCTCTGGTTGAAACAAAGGTTCAACAACCTTATCAAGTTCTATCTTCCTCCCACTCAATTCTTTCGAGAGAAACTCTTTCTCAAGAAAGGACCCGTTCTTAGCAACAAACACCTTTTGCGCTTGGATCTGAGATAGAAGGTATACCCAATGTCTCATTAGGGTATTCTATGAAGATGCATTTGTCTGCTTTGAGTTCGAGCTCGCTAGGTGAAAAACCCATTTTCACATAAGCGTCGCAGCCCCAAACATTAAGAAATGACAGCTTAGGCTTCTGTCAAACCATAATTCTCACGGTGTCATCTCAACAGACTTAGATGGTGCCCTATTAAAGTGAATGGATTTGTCTTTAATGCATAACCCCATAACGATAGTGGCAAAATGATAAGAGACATCATAGTACTCACTATATCCAATAGAGCACGACTACGACGTTCGAACACACCATCACACTATGGTGTTCCAGGAGGCGTGAGCTGTGAAACAATTTCCACATTGTCTAAAATTGCATACCAAACTCGTAACTTAGATATTCACCTCCATGATCGTATCATAGACATTTATCTTCTTGTCACGATGATCTTTAACTTCACTCTGAAACTCCTTGAACCTTTCAAACATTTCAGATTCGTGTTTCATTAAGTAAATATCCCCATATTTACTCAAATCATCAGTGAAGGTAAAGAAAAACAACGATATCCACTGTGTGTTTTAACACTCATTGGACCACATACATCAACATGTATTAATTCCAATAAGCCACTTGCCCGCTCCATCATATTGGATGACGGGGTCTCAGTCATCTTGCCCAAGAGGCATGGCTCGCATGTCTCAACCGATTCGAAATCGAGTGAGTCAAAAAAATAATCCATCATCATGGAGTTTCTTCATGCGATTTATACCAATATGACATTACGTGGCAGTGCCACAAGCATGTGGTACTATCATTATTAACTTTGTATCTTTTGGTACCAATGTTATGAATATGTGTACTACTACGATCATGATTCGATAAACCATTTCGAGTGGGTGCATGACCATTGAAGGCATTATCCATGTAAACAGAATAACCATTATTCTCTAACTTATATGAATAACCGTATCGCACTAATCATGATCTAATCACGTTCATGCTCAACGCAAACACCAAATAACATTTATTTAGGTTTATCACAAATCCTGAAGGTAGAGAGAGCATGCGATGGTGATCACATCAATCTTGGAAATACTTCCAACACACATCGTCACCTTTCACCTAGCTAGTCTCCATTTACTCCGTAGCTTTTATTTCGAGTTGCTAACACTTAGCAACCGAACCGGTATCCAATACCCAGGTGCTACTAGGAGTACCAGCAAGGTACACATCACTAACACGTATATCAAATATACTTCCATTGACATTACCAACCTTCTTATCTACCAAGCATCTAGGGGTTTTCCGCTTCAGCGAACATTCTCCTCATAACAGAAGCACTTAGTCTCGGGTTCGGGCTCAACCTTGGGTTTCTTCACTAGAGCAACAACTGGCTTGCCATTCCTGAAGTTTTCCGTTCTTGCCCTTGTCCCTTTTGAAACTAGTGGTTTCACTTAACCATCAACACTTGATGCTCCTTCTTGATTTCTACCTTCGTGGTGTCAAACATCACGAACAACTCAGGGATCATCTTATCCATCCCTGGCATGTTATAGTTCATCACGAAGCTCTAGTAGCTTGGTGGCAGTGACTTGGAGAACTGCATTAATCACTATCACATCTGGAAGATTAACTCCCACTTGATTCAAGTGATTGTAGCACCCAGACAATCTGAGCACACGCTCACCGATTGAGCTATTCTCCTTTATCTTGCAGGCAAAGAATCTTGTTGGAGGTCTCATACCTCTCAACATAGGCACGAGCTTGAGATCACAATCTCAGCTCCTAGAACATCTCATATGTTCTGTGACGTTCAAAACGTTTTGAAGCCTCAATTCTAAGCCGTAATGCATGACGCACTGAACTATCACGTAGTCATCAAAAAGTGCTTGTCATATGTTCACAACATCTACAGACAACGCTTGAGGGAGTGATGCAGTTAGCGGTACATCAAAAACATAAGCTTTCTGTGCAGCAATGAGGACAATCCTCAGATCACGGACCCAGTCCGCATTATTGCTACCATCAACTTTCAACTTACTTTTCTCTAGGATTGTATCAATAAAACTGGGGAGCTACAGCGCGAGCTATCTACGACATAATTTGCAAGGACATTTTTAGACTAAGTTCATGATAATTAAGTTCATTTAATCAAATTATTAATGAACTCCCACTTAGATAGACATCTCTCTAGTCTTCCAAGTGATACATGATCCATGTCAACTAGCCCGTGTCCGATCATCACGTGAGACGGACTAGTCATCCATGGTGAACATCTCTATGTTGATCGTATCTTCTATACGACTCATGTTCGACCTTTCGGTCTTCCGTGTTCCGAGGCCATGTCTGTACATGCTAGGCTCGTCAAGTCAACCTAAGTGTTTCGCATGTGTAAATCTGGCTTACACCCGTTGTATGCGAACGTTAGAACCTATCACACCCGATCATCACGTGGTGCTTCGGAACGACGATTCTTAGCAACGGTGCACAGTTAGGGTGAACACCTTTCTTGAAATTTTATTGAGAGATCATCTTATTTACTACCATCGTTCTATGCAAATAAGATGTAAACATGATAAACATCACATGCAATCAATATAGTGACATGATATGGCCAATATCATTTTGCTCCTATGATCTCCATCTTCGGGGCACCATGATCATCACTGTCACCGGCACGACACCATGATCTCCATCATCATGATCTCCATCATTGTGTCTTCATGAAGTTGTCTCGCCAACTATTACTTCTACTACTATGGCTAACGCTTAGCAATAAAGTAAAGTAATTACATGGCGTTTATGATTGACACGCAGGTCATACAATAAATAAGACAACTCCTATGGCTCCTGCCGGTTGTCATAATCATCGACATGCAAGTCGTGAATCCTATTACAAGAACATGATCAATTCATACATCACAATGCATCACATCACATCCTTTGGCCTTATCACATCACAAGGCACATGCTGCAAAAACAAGTTAGACGTCCTCTAATTTGTAGTTGCAAGTTTTTACGTGGCTGCTATAGGTTACTAGCAAGAACGTTTCTTACCTACGTCAACACCACAACGTGATTTGCCAATTGCTATTTACCCTTCATAAGGACCCTTTTCATCGAATCCGATCCGACTAAGGTAGGAGAGACAGACACCCGCTAGCCACCTTATGCATCTAGTGCATGTCAGGCGGTGGAACCGGTCTCACGTAAGCGTACGTGTAAAGTTGGTCCGGGCCGCTTCATCCCACAATACCGCCGAATCAAGATAAGACTAGTAGCGGCAAGCAAATTAACAAACTCGACGCCCACAACTGCTTTGTGTTCTACTCGTGCATAGATTCTACGCATAGACCTAGCTCATGATGCCACTGTTGGGAGACGTAGTAGTAAATCAAAAAATTTCCTACGCGTTCACCAAGATCCATCTATGGAGAAACCAGAAACGAGCAAGGGGAGAGTGGATCTTCATACCTTTGAAGATCGCTAAGCGGAAGCGTTACAAGAACGCGGTTGATGGAGTCGTACTCGCAGCGATTCAGATCGCGGTAGATCCGATCAAGTGCCGAACGGACGGCACCTCCGCGTTCAACACACGTGCAGCCCGGTGACGTCTCCAACACCTTGATCCAGCAAGGAGGAAGGAGAGGTTGGGGAAGGGCTCCAACAGCAGCACGACGGCGTGGTGGTGGTGGAGTAGCAAGGTATTCCGACAGGGCTTCGCCTAAGCGCTGCGGAGGAGGAAGAAGAGAGGTAGGGCTTCGCCGTGAGAGAGAGAGATCAAATCCTGTCTCAAAACATCCAAAACCTCAAGTATATATAGGAGGAGGGACGTGGAGGTCTGGCTTGGCCTCTACTCCAAAGAGGAGATGGCCGGCCGAATTAAAGGGAGAGTCCACCTCCCACAAGGGAGGTGGATCTCCTCCTTTTAAATCCTTTTTGCCTTATCTCCTTATCTCCAGCCGCATGGGCCTTTAGCAAAAGTCTTGACCAGCCCAATAAGGGCTGGCACACTTTATCTAACAGCCCATGTGGTCCTTTGGTCGTCACACCCCTCCCGGGGGTCATCCGGCACCCTCCCGGCACTCCCGGTACACTACCGATGAGCCCGAAAACTTTCCGGTGACCAAAACTGGACTTCCTATATATCAATCTTTACCTCCGGACCATTCCGGAGCTCCTCGTGACGTCCGGGATCTCATCCGGGACTCCGAACAACCTTCGGTAATCACGTATACCTTTTCCCTATAACCCTAGCGTCATCGAACCTTAAGTGTGTAGACCCTACGGGTTCGGGAGACACGTAGACATGACCGAGACACCTCTCCGGTCAATAACCAACAGCGGGATCTGGATACCCATGTTGGCTCCCACGTACTCCACGATGATCTCATCGGATGAACCACGATGTCAAGGATTCAATCAATCCCGTATACAATTCCCTTTGTCTATCGGTATGGTACTTGCCCGAGATTCGATCGTCGGTATCCCCATACCTTGTTCAATCTCGTTACCGGCAAGTCTCTTTACTCGTTCCGTAATACATCATCCCGTGACTAACTCCTTAGTCACATTGAGCTCATAATGATGATGTCTTACCGAGTGGGCCCAGAGATACCTCTCCGTCACACGGAGTGACAAATCCCAGTCTCGATTCATGCCAACCCAACAGATACTTTCGGAGATACCCGTAGTGCACCTTTATAGCCACCCAGTTACGTTGTGACGTTTGGCACACCCAAAGCATTCCTACGGTATCCGGGAGTTGCACAATCTCATGGTCTAAGGAAACGATACTTGACATTGAAAAGCTTTAGCAAACGAACTACACGATCTTGTGCTATGCTTAGAATTGGGTCTTGTCCATCACATCATTCTCCTAATGATGTGATCCCGTTATCAATGACATCCAATGTCCATGGCCATGAAACCGTGACCATCTATTGATCAACGAGCTAGTCAACTAGAGGCTCACTAGGGACATATTGTGGTCTATGTATTCACACATGTATTATGGTTTCCGGTTAACACAATTATAGCATGAACAATAGACAATTATCATGAACAAGGAAATACAATAATAACCATTTTATTATTGCCTCTAGGGCATATTTCCAACAATGATCATGCATCATATTGTTGCACTTGCGTGTATTGATTGCTATTTATCTGCATTGTGGTAGGCCCTGCTTCTGAGAATACCTCCGAGTATTCCAACAAAGGAGAGAACCTTCCCGCTACCCAGCAAGGCAAGCAACCCCCTTTGATAATTCCGATAACATCCCACTCTCTCGCTCCTGCTCTTGTTTATTGCATTAGGACAAACGTTCACTTGTTTGTCATACACGGTAGATGAGCCTAACATTTTGCATGAACTTTCATTGTCATAGTAAATAGCTAAACCTTGAAACCTAGCATACCTGGTAGATGCTTGTGCCATGATGTGCTTCGCTTACTTTGCTTGCTATGCTTAGAGTTGTGTCAGGACTAATTCATCTGGTGATGAACTGGGGTGAAACAATGTTGTTCTGATGTGATAAGCTTATGATGAACCAGATTCGGTAAAGGTAGCGATGAGAGGGTATGTAGGAGTACAAAGAGTTAAAATTATGTACTGTAGGTTAGCCATGAGTCAAAGCTGGCATTCATGCATAAACTCCACCACTCCCCTTGGTGATACATGAGCATGAATAGACTAGGTCTGTTCTAAAGACTTGCTGAGTACGTTTGTACTCATGTTTGCTTAAAAAATGTTGCAGATGAGACCCAAGACCTATCAAGTGGGTTCTATCTTGATGTTGACGGTGTCGAATAGCTGGTGTCCCAGCTACGACCTTATGCCCTGTGGCGGGCTGTAGATATTCATGCCATGTGCCTTTTTACCCTTTCATCTGTCTGTACTCAGACAACTTTATGCTTCCGCTTGGTTTGTATGAACTTGTTTGTATGACTTGAGTGTCGGGTCATGTGACCCCTATCTGTAAGAACATATTATGCAAGGCTCGTCTGAGCCTCTTAAATAAAAGTTGTGTTGTCGTATGGTTATGTTGTGATGCCATAGTTGTATCTATGCATATCCGGCATGTCATGCGTACATGTGACGTGCAACGGTATGTATGGGATCCGACACCTAGTCATGTGCCTTCAGTAGTACTCTTTACGGGAAACAGCCGCTTTGTGCTTCCATCGAGCCATGGTAGCTTCCTACTGCTCCGGACACATTGATTGACCAGGATGTATCCTTCTTTGCTGCTGTGTCTGTCCCTTCGGGGAAATTTCTCGCAGTGTAATGGAGTCCCTGTAGCTTGCTATGACTCGTCTACGTGCAGTGATGACATTTATGTCCCACAACGTAATGGAGTCCTTGTAGCTTGCTATGACTCGTCTACACGCGCTTGAGGCCAACACCTGCATTGTTGGGTTACGTATGCCTGTTTCCGTACGGATGTGCCACTTGGGTTCAATGACTAGTCATGTTGGCCCGGGTTCTCTATCACGTTTGCCTGTTTGTACGTACGTACGTATGTATCACTTGTGTACGTACGTATGCCTGTTTGTACTCACGTTTGCTTAATAAATGCTGCAAATGAGACTCAGGACCCATCATGTGGGTTCTATCTAGATGTCGATGATGCCGAATAGCTGGTGTCCCAGCTGCGACCTTATGCCCTATGGCGGGCTGTAGATAGTAAGGCCATGTGCCTTTTTACCCTTTCATCTATCTGTAGTCAGATAGCTTTATGCTTCCGCTTGTTTGTATGAACTTGTTTGCATGACTTGAGTGTCGGGTCATGTGACCCCTATTTGTAAGAACATATTATGCAAGGCTCGTCTGAGCCTCTTAAACGCCATAGTTGTATCTATGCATATTGGGCATGTCGTGCATACATGTGACGTGTAACAGTATGTATGGGATCCGACACCTAGTCGTGTGCCTTTAGTAGTACTCTTTACGGGAAACTGCCTCTTTGTGCTTCCATCGAGCCATGGTAGCTTGCTACTGCTTCGGACACATTGATTGACCGACATATATCCTTCTTTGCTGCTGTGTCCGTCCCTTCGGGGAAATGTCTCGAAGTGTAATGGAGTCCCTATAGCCTGCTACGACTCATCTACATGCAGGAATGACATTTATGTCCCACGGCGTAATGGAGTCCTTGTAGCTTGCTATGACTCGTCTACACGTGCTTGAGGCCGACATCTGCATTGTTGGGTTACGTATGCTTGTTTCCGTATGGATGTGCCACATGGGTTCTATGACTAGTCATGTCAGCCTGAGTTCTCTGTCATTTTATTGCCAGCGACATGTTCACATACGTGAGCCAAAAGACGCAAACGGTCCCGGCTAAGGTAAGGCTGCAGCCGTGGAGCTTACCATGCGTGAGGCCGCAAAGCGATGTGATATGTTACAGTCTAGATTCATATGACTTAGGATCGGGGTCCTGACACTTCACCACTTCATGGTCAGTGATATCGGTGGCAATCAGTGCTTGAAGCTTATTGGAGATTTCAGTGAGATGATCAAAAGTTTGCTGAACATTTTCTTTGTCAAGTCTCTTGAAGCGGTTGAAGATATTGCGAAGAACATCAACACGAGATTCACGTTGAGTGGAAACACCTTCGTTGACTTTGGAAAACCTATCCCAGTTAAGCTTAGCAGCCTCCAAAGCACTCACAATGCCATACTGACCATTGCACAGATGGCGATAGATGATATTCTTCGCTTGAGAGTCAAGTTGCTTGAATCTCTTCACATTTGCAGCAATAACAGTGGAAGTGACAAAGGGCACACCATTTTCCACAACGTACCAGAGATCGTTGTCAACAGATTCAAGGTGCATACGCATCTTGTTCTTCCAGTAGGGGTAGTCTGTCCCATCGAAGGTAGGACACCCCGTGGAAACCTTGATCATACCTGCAGTCGACATAACTAGAACTCCGGGTGGTTAAACCAAAATCACATAGAGCAAGGGAATACCTGCTCTGATACCAATTGAAAGTGCATTATATCGACTAGAGGGGGGTGAATAGGTGATTTTTACAAATTCATCACTTGAGGAATTTCAACTTTGAGGAATTTGAAATTTGATGAATAACTAACAACGGAATAAATCCTCAAGTGCACGAGGAACATAGTAACAACATAGTCTTCATGATGAAATGAAACATGCACAAATAGTAAGTAGCGTGATATAGGATAAGCAGTGATGAACAAATAACTTGATGAATTTGAGGTGAGGAATTTGGGAAAGTCTTCAGTCAAATTCTTCAAACTGTAACAATCAATTTCATCAACAGGTATATGAGGAATAGAGGGATTGAGGAAATAGAACCAAGTAGCTCGATGAAGACAATGGTTTGATAACCCAGTTCCAACTGCTGTGATAGTCATACGTCTCGTTTAGAGTGGCGTACTATTTAAACCAGAGGACACACAGTCCCAAGACGCATAGTCCTTACCGTATTCTCCTTGAGCTAAGGTCATACAGTCCTCGCCCAACACTCGTGGTAAGTCTTCAGGGTAGACTTCCAAAACCCTCACAAACTGGTCACCCGGCGATCGACAATTTACTGCTGGATGCTCTAGACCAAGGTCACTTCGTGATCCCCAATTGAATGCAGGAGCACTAGACCGTGACGCCTAACTGTCTGGAGGATGCAAAGTCCTCAAAGGTAACAAGCGTCGGATCCACACAGGAATTTCTTGAGTGTTGCTCAATCACTATGGGTTTGGTGGTTTGGTTGTGGTTTTTTTCTCACTGATGATTTTCTCTCAAAGTCCTCGGAGGATGGGTTGCTCTCAAATGACAAGTGTGAGTTCTCTCTCGGATCATCCAACCAACTAGTGGTTGTGGGGGGTGGCTGTTTATTGCCAGGGTGCCACCTGACATGATATGACAAAAATGCCCCCAATTATATGACCGTTATGTGGATAAGAATGATTGGGGACAGTTGGCGCTAAGCACAACAATGGTCGGATTTTCTTACTATGAAAGTCCTCAGGCTTATCCTATTCCTCACTTGTAGGCAATTCTCACTGGCAAAAGCTTAACTCCTCAGTCAGATAAATTTCCTCAGAGACCAGAAGAACTTCGTCTCTGTCACTGAAGAACTTGACTAAACCGTAGGAGATTTCCAAAGGCTTCACTCGAAGGATTTTATAGGTTGAGGATTTTGGAGTTGAGCATTAGTTGGAAATTTTCCTTAGTATTACCTCAGCCCCCTTTAACAGTACGGTGCTTCCTATGACTCAAATAAGGAAATGAAACTATGAAAACAAAAGTCTTCACGCTTCATATTCCTCGTTCATATGTTCAAGGTCACACCAACTTCATCATTTTCAAAGTCTTCACAAAGTCTTCACCAAAGTCTTCACGAAGTCTTCAACAAAGTCTTCAGTTGAAGACATACATTTTTAGGGGTCGACAATCTCCGGATATGTCAAACTCCTCATCGACTTATAGAGCCTGTGTACACTCACAAACACATTAGTGCCTTAACCTATAAGTCTTCAATACACCAAAATCACTAAGGGGCACTAGATGCACTAACACTTTGAAGAAATTCATAAGAAAGCTTCTCATGATTAGCTAAGAGGTCGTTATGATGACTCTGAAGGTTACCATACTTTGTCTGAAGACTTTTGAAATCGTCAGATAGAGTTTGAGTCCGATCCACTTCATGGTTCAACAGATCATCGCTTTTGTCTAGCATTTTCTGAAGCTTTTCAAGTGCACTTTGTTGCTTAGTGGCAAGTTTAACAAGTTTAGCATACCTAGGTTTCACATATTCATCAGATTCACATTCACTTGGTTCAAAAGAGGAATGATGTTTGTGTACCTTTGATCCTTTTGCCATGAAGCAATAGTTGGGAGCATAATCATCATTGCTGACGTCAAAGTCGTTGGAGTAGTCATATTCTTCATCGTTGAAGATGGACTTGCTGACGAAAGCAGTAGCGAGAGCAAGGCTAGCGACACCAGATTCTGATTCCTCCTCGAATTCTTCCTCTTCTTCATATTCTTCAGATTCTTCCTTAGAATCCATTTCCTTCCCGATGAATGCACGAGCCTTTAAGGAACCATTCTTCTTGTGCTTTGAGGACTTTGAAGATGAGGACTTTGTAGATGAGGATTTTGAATATTTCTTCTTTTTCTTCGAGTCATCAGAACTATCCTCCTTGTACTTCTTCCTCTTCTTTGAATCTTTTTCCCAGAGAGGACAGTCAGAGATAAAGTGACCAGGCTTTTTGCAACAATGACAAGTTATTTTCTTGTAGTCTTCTAAGGAATCTGATTTCCTCATGCCACTTTTTGATGACTTTCCAAATCCACCTCTCCTTGAGGACTTCTGGAATTTCCTCACGAGCATTGCTAGTTCCTGACTTAGTTCTTCGGGATCACCAAGGCTGCTGTTAGAATCTTCTTCTCCGGATGAGGAAATTGCTTTTGCCTTTAGAGCACGAGATCTTCCATAGCTTGGCCCGTAGAGGTCTCTCTTCTCAGCTTGTTGGAATTCATGAGTATTGAGTCTCTCAAAAATATCAGCAGGATCAAGTGACTTGTAGTCTCCACGTTCTTGAATCATCAAAGCCAGAGTATCGAATGAGGAGTTAAGAGATCTTTGCAGTTTCTTCACCACTTCATGGTCAGTGATATCGGTGGCATCAGGTGCTTGAAGCTCATTGGAGATATCAGTGAGGCGATCAAAAGTTTGCTGAACATTTTCATTGTCAAGTCTCTTGAAGCGGTTGAAGAGATTGCGAAGAACATCAACACGAGAGTCACGTTGTGTGGAAACACCTTTGTTGACTTTGGACAGCCTATCCCAGATAAGCTTAGCAGTCTTCAAAGCACTCACTCTGCCATAGTGACCTTTGCCTCAGATGGCCACAGATGTTATTCTTCACTTGAGAGTCAAGTTGCTTGAATCTCTTCACATCGGTAGTAGTAACAGTGGGAGCGACAGAGGGCACACTATTTTCCACAACGTACCAGAGATTGTTGTCAATAGCTTCAAGGTCCATACGCATCTTGTTCTTCCAGCAGGGGTAGTCTATCCCATCGAAGGTAGGACACCCCGCGGAAACCTTGATCATACCTGCAGTCGACATAACAATAACTCTAGGTGGTTAAACTAAAATCACACAGAGCGAGGGAGTACCTGCTCTGATACCAATTGAAAGTGTGTTATATCGACTAGAGGGGGGTGAATAGGCGATTTTTCCAAATTCATCACTTGAGAAATTTCAACTTTGAGGAATTTGAAATGTGATGAATAACTAGCAGCAGAATAAGTACTCAAGTGCATGAGGAACATAGTAACAGCATAGTCTTCATGATGAAATGAAACATGCACTAATAGTAAGTAGCGTGATACAGGATAAGCAATGATGAACAAGGTAACTTGAAGAATTTGAGGTGAGGAATTTGTGAAAGTCTTCAGTCAAATTCTTCAAACAGTGACAATCAATTTCATCAAGAGGTATATGAGGAATAGAGGGGTTGAGGAAATAGAACCAGATAGCTCGATGAAGAGAATGGTTTGATGACTCGGTTCCAACTAATGTGATAGTCGTACATCTGGTTTGGAGCGGGCTGGTATTTAAACTAGAGGACACACAGTCCTAGGACACACAGTCCTTACCGTACTCTCCTTGAGCTAAGGTCACACAGTCCTCGCCCAACACTCGTGGTAAGTCTTTAGGGTAGACTTCCAAAACGCTCACAAATTGGTCACCTGACGATACACAATTTACCATTAGATGCACTAGACCAAGGTCACTTCGTGATCCCCAATTGATTGCAGGAGCACTAGACCATGACGCCTAACCGTCTGGAGGATGCACAATCCTCAAAGGTAACAAGCGTCGGATCCACACATGAATTTCTTTAGTGATGCTCAATCACTATGGGTTTGGTTGTTTGGTTGTGGGTTTTTCCTCACTGATGATTTTCTCTCGAAAGTCCTTGGAGGATGGGTTTCTCTCAAATGACAAGTGTCAGTTCTCTCTTGGAGGAGCCAACAAACTAGTGGTTGTGGGGGTGGCTATTTATAGCCAGGGTGCAACCTGACATGGTAAGACATAAATGCCCCCAATGATATGACCGTTATGTGGATGTTATGATTGGGGACAGCTAGCGCTAAGCACAACAATGATCGGAATTTTGAACTATGAATGTCCTCAGGCTTATCATGTTCCTCACTTGTAGGCAATTCGCACTGGCGAAATCCTAACTCCTCAGTCAGATCAATTTCCTCAGAGACCAGAAGAACTTCGTCTCTGTCACTGAAGAACTTGTCTGAACTGTAAGAGATTTCCAAAGGCTTCACTCGAAGGATTTTATAGGTTGAGGATTTTGGAGTTGAGCATCAGTTGGAAATTTTCCTTAGTATTACCTCGGCCCCCTTTAACAGTACGGTGTTTCCTATGACTCAAATAAGGAAATAAAACTATGAAAAGAAAAGTCTTCACGCTTCATATTCCTCGTTCATATCTTCAAGGTAACACCAACTTCTTCATTTTCAAAGTCTGCACAAAGTCTTCACCAAAGTCTTCACAAAGTCTTCAGCAAAGTCTTCAGTTGAAGACATACATTTTTAGGGGTCGATAATCTCTGGATATATCAAACTCCTCATCGACTTATAGAGCCTGTGTACACTCACAAACACATTAGTGCCTTAACCTACAAGTCTTCAATATACCAAAATCACTAAGGGGCACTAGATGCACTAACAGATCATCTTGCCAAGTTTCACATAAACCCCAATTGTTTTGGTCCACCAAAATATCCCAAAACCCTCTCTATTCAGATCCAAATTTGAGCTACTCTACATTACCAACTGTCTCCCCTTAAGCTCAAACTTTGTGGACATGATATAATCCTCCAATAAAGCATCCAAACCAAGTGGTGCATCAAGGAGAACAAGTTCACTTGTCGATCACCCCAAACCCCTTCCTACTGATTTCAAAAATTGGGAATGTTTGCATTGTCAAGTTTTTCTAATTGGTCCCAAACTTTTTGGACATGCTCTAATATCCAAATAATGGCACCACACAAAGTGGTGCATTAAGGAGAATAGCTTAGCATGACCAGATCTATAGAAACCTATTTCTGTGGATTTTTAGGGATTACCAAGTTTACATTGGCAACTTTCTTCAGCTGGTCTCAAACTTGGTGATCAGCCCTAGTTTTGACCACCATTTGATCTTGTTAAAGCTCAAGGCAAGTAGAATTCATTTACTTGGCCAAATCACCATCAAACACCTTCTGCAACAATTTTGTGATCAATGATTGGAGCACCTATGAGTTCTCCTTGAGCTCTACTTTTTACCACATCTCTACCTAGTCCCTACTTACCCCAAGTAGCAACCTCATGGCCTGTGCTCAATTATTGGAGGTGTAAAACCCTAGTTCCCTCACTGTTTTCACCATGGTATCACCCTTTCTACCTCCATACCCCCTCTCTTCTACCACTTCCTTACTTCCTAAGAGTGCCAGAGCATCTCCAGAAACCCCCTAGCACTTGTGGACAAGAGTGGCCATGACCAGGGCACATGGGACATGCCATGGCATGCAAAAGCCATGCTCTGGAGCACGCTACAGTGTGCCCGAGCACTCTGGCGGCACCCATCCTGAGCCACCCGACAACATTAGGCGTCATGGTGGTGTCTCCCAAGATCGCCTCGGTGTCCTCGACATGCCGGCCGGTCGGCCCCCTCCTCCCTCGCCCTCCTCTGGGCCTACAAAGCTCACCCGAGCCCCGTCCGAGAGCTCGGTCCATGGTGGACCTCGGCTCGGCCATATAAGGCCTTCGTTGTGCTCCTCTCGAGCTCTCTCGCCTCCCTGTCTCTCCCTTGAAGCCCAGGACCGGCTCCTCGCCCCCCTGTTTCCCCGAACCCATCCATGGATGAAGCCCTGCCGGCGGCTCCACTCAAAATCCGGCCATAGCAGCCTTCCCCTGCTTCCCTGAGCCTTACCAGGACCCTCCATCGCCTCTGCGCTCCTCCCCGCACTTCTCTCATTCCTCCCGTTGGCGGAGCGCTGCTGCCTATTGCTGGCCTCTGCCGCGGTCGAAGTCTCCCCTCCCTAGTGCTCCTCGGCAAAAACAAGGCACCCAGGCGGGTGCGGGTCCCCATACTGAGCCCTCCGGTGGCTGGGCCATCGCCGGAGGTGGCCGGAGCCGCTGGAGCAAGCGCCGACGAGCGCTCGGTCTGCCTCCTTTGCCTCTGCTCCATTCAAGCAGGAGGTGGGGGATGAAACTGACGAACGACCCCCCTATAAGTGACCAGAGGGCCGGGCCCAACCGTTAAGTGGAGACGGCTTCAGCAGAAGGCACTTTCGTCTGTAGAAAGCGTATTTTGGGTAATACGCCGTCGGCATCGCCTCTGCTCTGCCAGGCCATGCAACTGGGCGGACCCATCCCCTATCCTACGCATGGTGCGGCTCTTAGCCCATTTAGGTGAGAGGTTTTCCTTTTTCTTTTCTTTTATCTTAGGAGACTCAAATATTCATAAAGAATTCATATGACCTCCAATTCAGGCAAATCAAATTCCTACAAGCTTCTAAAATCTTGGCCCAACCAAATATGTGCATTGCACATTTTTCCATAAATCTTTTTTGATAAATTCAAATCCAAATTTGAATTTGAACCATGTCAAACCCCACTTTGCAAATTCCTAGGCAATTCATATTAACTCCAAATGGAGTAAGTCAAGTTCCTAGGTGTATCTAAATTAATTCACTAAGTGTTGAGGATTATTTCTTACACTTATTTTGCTATGACAATTATTGGGCGATTTATTCATATATGACCCACTTTGAAAATCCATAGGAATATCATGCCAACTCCAAATCCAGTGAAACCACTTCCCACATGTTTCTAAAATCATGCCCTATTTGGTGAGTGCATCCACTCATTTTTATAAAAATGTTTTCTATAGACTTCTTATAGGATCATCATTTCCTTCATTTCCACCATTAAAAAAAACCTTGATCCACATCCAATGAAACCTTCCTGATTATTTTTCTTGTGACCAAGGTGTCCAAGAAATATAAAACTCCTAATTATAGAGCTCTTTTATTTCTCTACTTGTTGTGTTGCTTATTGCGGTTATTTCTGGCGATAGTTGACGAAGTAGGTGAAGTGCTCGGAGTGGACGAGAAGCGTGTGAAGAGCTCGAAGACTTGGATAAGCCAGGCAAGCAACCCTTTGACCATATTAAGAAACCATTTCCATTGCATGTCATATAGCACTTTATATTTGTTAAACGTGATCATGTGGAGTAGTGACCACTCCGGTGGGTTGCTCTGATACTTTTACCGTTGACACTTGCATCATGCATGACCCTACCACCTTATGAGGGTTATGCGGGCGGGTGTAGATAGGAGTCTAATAGATGCTACGCAAGTGGGTTGGGATTTATGCATAGTGATGGAAAGGAAGAAATGATTTCAAAGACTTTTCAAAAAACCCGTCGGGTGCCACTAATGCCCGAGGGAGATGATGATGAGTTGGGTGACCACTTGAGAAAGAAGTGGTGTGCCGGAACAAGATGAGGGTGTGTTTTTGAAAATGGAGGGTTTAAGATTTTTTGACTGTCCCAACCTTACATGCGCAACCACGATACCCCTTATGGGACGACGCTCTATTGATTACCTTGGTGGATACTGGCAAGGAGCCCACATTACTAGTGGCGGGAGTGGCGTGGTCACTCTCGATACAGGGTCGTGCCGGTATGGACGATCATGGCGCTGTCTTCATAGGCACCGGGCACACCGTTGGTCCCCGCATGGATGCTATGAGTGACGTACATCATGTGGGCTGGGTACCAGTCGAGTGGGCTCTTTGTTTAGTATCGCCAGGGGAAACACATTGTTCGGGTGCTTTCCTCGGGTATGTAATATACCGCGAGTCGTGGATGACACGGAAGTTCCCCGAGTCTTGTGGGTAAAGTGTGCAACCTCTACAGAGTGTAAAACTATTCGAATAGCCGTGTCCATGGTCAAGGACAGTTGGGTGGTGCTGCTTAAGCCACGTCCAGATGTTTCCTCAAAACTTGGTGTGTGTGTGTGTGTGTGTGTGTGTGGTGACAAGGATGATACTTGAGTTGAGTCGGATGACTTGGCATGATGACTGAACATGATATGTTCAGATGGTACTTGAGACAAGTCTGAAGACTTGATGTGATGAATGAACATGAGATGTTCAACCCCTGCTTATGATGATATCTGTAACTTGTTCATATGGATGTCTACCAACTGTTGATGCATGCTTACACATAGTTATTTGATCATGACATTGCATTCAAATTTGGCTTTCCGCAAAATACCAACTTAGTGCTATTTCATGCATTGTTATTGCCTTGTTCCAAACATGGGTTGCTTGCGAGTACATTTAAAGTACTCATTGGCTTGCCACTGGTTATTTTATTGGCCAGGCATGAAAGATCAGGTTATGATGAAGATTACCTTGGTGATGGACGTGCAAGCTTGGACGCTTCCCAGTCAGAATGCCTGTAGGGTTAGGGCAGATGGCATGGGTTCACGCTATCATTGAAGATTTCCGCTACAAGTTTATGAAGACTAGGCCTTAAGGGACATATTCGAGTAAAACAATATGTAATGGATGTAAGACTCTTGTTATTCAGTTTCTGTGTGTTTAGTGAGCATTGATCTCTGGGATCACTGTGCACGTACATTCGGTGATCACGACCTATGAGTCGGGGTCCTCACACGCCATTCCCTTGGAGGTGGAGGGAAGACCGGGGACACACAGGTTCGCCAGCGACGAGGAGGCAAGGCGGAGCCACTTCATGTGGAGGTCGTCGGCATCCATTCTTATAGCAAAACAATCCGGGAGGAAGGGGGAGCGATGCAGGGGCTCTTTAGGGTCTCAACGGGGGAGGAAGGGAGGCCGGAGTGGGCCGGTAGCCCGAGATTGATGAAGCCCCGACGCGGCAGTGCCTTGGTCGATCCCTAGCACTGGTGCTCCGGGCAGTCACTAGGGGGATCAGGGGGTGATTGGATGTGGAAGGGGCCAGAGGAGGAGAGAGGGGGCTCGGGGCCCTTTTTATAGCCGGGACGTGAGTCCACCATGGAATCATGCGCCAGCGAGGATGTGACCGAGACCAGAGGGAGAGAGAGCTCGCGGCGCTACTCGGGGGTGTACCTGGGGTTGGTCCACGACGACTGGGAGCAAGAGAGAAAGAGAGAGAGAGAGAGAGAGAGAGAGAGAGAGAGAGAGGAGTGCGCATGTGTGAGCCTGCTCACTGGCCGAGCCGGGCGGCGCTCGACATACGCGGGAGGAGGGAGAAGGAGGTGGAGAGAGGAGGGGGCGACATGATGGCATGGTGCGGACACTGAGGGGGGCCAAGTGTCATGAGGGGGAGGCCCGAGGCCGCCGGAGCCATGCAGTGGGTAATGGCTACAGTGCCCGTCGGCACTATAGCGTGCTCCAGAGCATGCGTTTGGCATGCCAACAACGTTTTGTGCGCGGCCAAAGTTGTCTAGGGGAATCTAGGGGCATCTAGGTGAAGAGAAAATGCATTGGATGCCCCAGGAGAAGAATAGAGTAAGAGGGGAGGGGAGAGAGAGCTTCTGCAAGGGCTGTCTAGAGGTCAAAATGGGGATTTACCCCACCCATTATTGTGCTGAGGCCACACAGGTTTTAGTGGGAGTAGCTAGTAACCCAGAGAGGTTATGGTAAGAATTTGAGGGAAAGGGGAAGGGTAGAAGTGGTGAAAACAAATACTTTACCAATTCGCCAGAAGGTGTTTGATGCATGTTTGGGCAAGATAAATTCACCCACTTACTGTGATATTTAACAGGACCAAATGGTGTGTAAAAATGAGATGGATCACTAGGTTAGAGCTCAAATGAGCAAAGTTGTCAATGGCAACTTTGTGAACCCTAGAAAGTAATAGAATCAGGTTTTTATAAATCTAGTTATGCTAAGCTATTACCCTTGATGCACCACATCGTGTAGCAACCTTATTTGGTGATTAGGACATGTCCACAAAGTTTGGGGTCACGGGGAGAAACTTCACAATGTAAACTTGCTCAAATTTGAATATGGACAGGGAGGGGATTGGAATAATTTGATGAACCAGATCATCTTGTATTGAGATGAAAATTTGCATGATCATCACCCATGGTAGTGTTGACTTGCTGGAATTTCTCTGCAATTTATTTAGAATATTTCTTAAAGAAATATTTTAAAATCTTGATTTGGACAGAAAGGATTTTGAGGGGTTTTGCCCATGAATTTGAACATGACCATGTGTTGAAACTCGTATATATGGAAAACATATGTCCGCCGAGTTTCCCTAAATTTTCTCAAATATTTTTAAATCATTTAAATAATTTTTTCCTATATAAAACCATTTTTGGTCTTAAGAAAAAGTCTTTAAATAAAATATAAAAATAATCTTCAAAATTAATATTTGGTGGTTTTGGGAAATCATATTTATAGTAGGTTTGAAATAAAGCCTTTGGGGAGAAAGAATCCACCAAATTTGAGGACTTGTAGTGCAATCCCCAATTCAGGGGGTTTTGAAGACCTAATTTGAATAAATCATTTTTGGCCAAAACAAAATTTGATAAAAGTCGTTTTGGGCACTATTCACATGACATGATCATTGGGCAAGAGGTTTGGGTCAAGGAGGATGAATATGAAGAGGGATAGAATCTATGAGTGCCACACCCAAACAACCAAACAAGCAACAAGCAACAATTCAAACAAGCACAAGCACTGAAAAAGTTTTAATTGGCTCCAAAATTTATAAATCCAAGCATAACAAGTGATACAAAACACAGGGTGTGACAGGTTAACTGATTTGGGGGCCGTCAGAGTGGTCGGGGCCTCATGAGGGTTGGCCGCTTCGGGGGCCGTCAGTATGGCGGTGGCCTTAGGAGCTCCAACTTGGGGAGAAACGGGTTTCTCGGGGTCCTGTGAGCCCCCTTGTTCCATGCTTGGGGACCAGACTATGCCCGACAGTGTGGCGCGGGTGTCAGCTCGCTCCTCCCTGACTGCCACCAATGTAGCGTCGGCAAAGTGGGGGTGGCAGCCAGGTACAGTACCAGCGGCTCCCGAGGGCGAGGTGCCACCATCACCGACGGGCTCGTGAGGTACTGCTTGAGCTCCTCGAAGGCTACGTCTGCCTCTAGGGTCCATTCGAAGGGGCCCTTTCTTTTCATTATCTTGAGGAACGGCCGGTCCTGTTCACCAAGTTTGGAGATGAAGCGCCCTAAGAAGGTCACGGAATCCGCCAATTTCTGCATTTCCTTGAGGGTCCGGGGCGAGCTCATCTTTCTTATGGCCTTGATCTTCTCTGGGTTCGCCTCGATTCCTTGGTGCAACACCAAGAAACCGAGCAGCTTGCCCGAGGGGACCCCGAAGACGCACTTCTTGGGGTTAAGCTTCAGGATTACTTCCCTCAGGCTGGCGAATGTCTCCTCCAAGTCCTCAATCAGGGTCTTGGCCACTCTGGACTTGACCACGATGTTGTCGACATAAGCTTCTGCATTCATCCCGAGCTATGGCCCCAAGGCGATGTGCATCAGCCCCTGGAAGGTTGCCCCGGCGTTCCGCAGCCCGAAGGGCATGCACGTGTAAAAAAACACCCCGCACGAGGTGAGGAAGGCCATTTTCTTGATGTCCTCCACTGCCATTTTGATCTGATGGTAGCCTAAGAAAGCGTCCAGGAAGCATAGGAGGTCACACTCCATGGTGGAGTCCATGATTTGGTCGATGCGCGATAGCGGGAATGGGTGTTGGGGGCAGGCTTTGTTGAGGCTCGTGAAGTCAACACACATACGCTCCTTCCCACACTTCTTCGGGATGACCACCAGGTTGGCGAGCCACTCCGAGTAGCGCACCTCCCGGATGACCCCGGCCTCCTTCGGCTTGCTGACCTCCTGGGTGATGAACACTTGCTTCTCCTGAGCTTGCCTTCTCGCCTTTTGCTTGACTGGCGTGCATTCGGGCACACCATGAGGTGGTGCTCGATTATGTCCCTCGGGACCCCCCACTAGGTCGAACGCGCTCCATGCGAACGCTTTGTTGTTTGCACGGAGGAAAGCCACCAACGCCTCCTCTTCATATTGGGGCAAGTTGGCACCAATGGTGAAGGTAGGGCTAGGGTTTCCTTCATCCACAGGCACCCACTTCGTCTTCACCCGATTCTGGGAGAACAGCCGCCTCTTCTTTACCGGTGTGACATCGAGGACACCCCTGAAGTCCTCTGTGGTCCGCGTGATGTCCTCGGCACTGGGGCGCGCCACTGCCGTGGCTGCCGCCTTGTATGTGAGCTTGAGCGCATGGGACACGTCCTTGACATTTCCCCGACGGTGAGGATGCCACCGCTCTCGGGCATCTTGACGACGTTGTAGCCCAGGTACATTGCCGCCATGAACTGGGCGAATGCGGGGTAGCCGAGTATCGCATTGTACGGGAGGTGGATGTGGGCGATGTCAAAGTCGACGTACTCGGTGCGGAAGTTAGAGCGGGTGCCGAAGGTGATGGGGAGGCGCACCTCCCCCCAGGGATGACGGAACCCCCGACCACCCCAGCGAATGGTCTTGAAGGCGTGAGTCGATCGCGGGGTAGGTGCAACGTATCGAAGGCCTCCACGGAGTAAAGGCCTCCATCGAAGGCCCCCGGGGATGACGTTTAGGCCGGCGCCGGCGTCTATGAGGATCCTGGAGATAGACACACCGCTTATGGTTGGCATGCACAACATGGGGAGCGTTCTGGCAGCTGTCGTCATCTTGGGGTGGTCGGTGGGGCCAAAGGTGATGTCTGTCTCCGGTCGCGCACGGGGCAGCGTGAGCTCGGGCCATTGCCAGACTGCTCCTACGTGGCGAAGGAACTCCTTGACCCGGCGGTTCGAGGAGGGCACCTCTGAGCCGCCGAGGATGCAGGCAATCGCGGGGCTGGCCCTGTGCGCCCCGGCGCCACCGCACGCCAAGGGCCGGCTGTCGTCGAGGATCTCGTCCGCCATGGGGTTGTCGAACCAGGGCCTGACTATCCGTCGCGAGAGGGGAGGCTTCGACACGCCCCTTACTTGGCATGCCAAATGTCGGATTTCGGACTCCGCAAAACCCTCGAGGTTCGTATACAGGGGCTTGTGCGAAGATCCCCTGCAGCTTTGCCCTACCTAGCTCGCTACTCGATGGCTACTATGGCGAACTCGCACGATGACAAGGAGGACAATGAACATGGTGGTTTACCCAGGTTCGGGCCGCTGGGAAGCGTAATACCCTACTCCTGCTCTAGTTGATTGCCTCTCGGGGAGGTGAGGTGGATGAACTAGTACATTGGTTTCGAGCCTCGCGAGGGAGCTCTAGTGGTTTTCTTGGCTCTCTGCCTTGTCTTGTGGTTCCTCGAGTCGTTATGTCGGGATCCCACTCTATGGCCCGGGTCCTCTTCCCTTATCACAATGGCGGGAAGGGATCCCACAATGTCCAAATTTGAAGGGGGACAGGAGTACATCCGCGCCCTGTCGAAAGGTGGACTTCACCTGCAAAGTAGCTCTTGATGATGCAGAGGTGGGCTCGGTGATGACATCCGCCTTGCGGGGGTCGTGGGCGTGGTCTTGTTGCACTAGAATGGAAACCTTTGGGTGGCGCTTCGGGAACCACATACGTCCTTGCTCCCTTTGCATGAAAGGGGAAACTACATCGCCTGGCGCGCTGGCGCCCGCCTGTCCTTCCTTACGTCATCTTTGACTCCTGAGGCTGGGTTCTGGAGGGGGCCTGATGAGTCCCATCCTTGCTGGTCTTGTTGTCATTTATCCTTGCAAGCCTAGGGTCCTCGCGAGGGCCTTGTATTGATTGAAGCCATGCCAGGTCGTGTTTGAATGACGAGGTGGGTCGTGTCCTGGGCCGCAGGTAGGTAGGTCTGGGTACCGCCATTCCCAGAACGCCGACATCTTGGCCATGAGCCGCCAGGCGTGACCTAGCCACTTCTGGGCGGGTCTAGCCACGGGGTTATATCCCCAACACTTCCCGCCATTGTGATAAGGGAAGAGGACCCGGGCCATTATAAATAGAGGCTAGGTTGCTCCGTAGAGGGGGTAGATAGACCGAACACCACTCGAGCGCCCTCGCAAGGTTACTCATCAGTGTACTGGTTCATCCACAGACCTCCTCATGAGGCAATCCACCAAAGGCAGGAGTAGGGTTTTATACTTCACAGTGGCCCAAACCTGGGTAAGTCCTCGTATGCTAGTCTCCTTCCCTTGATTGAGTGAGTTTGTCAGACTGGGTTGTTGAGCTATGAGCTTGAGGCCAGAGCTGGTGGGGATCTTTTCACACGCCCCTGAGTTCAAACCTCTTTGGGTTTTGTGGAGCCTGAAATCCGCCATTTGGCATGCCAGGTAGGGGCGTGTCGAAGCTTCTCCATCCACGACTATATCCAGGCCGCGATTTATCAGATCCATAGCCAGTGTCGCCTCTGAGGCCAAGCAGCCTATGGCGTGCGAGCGCCTCAGTTCGCCTGGCCGACTTCGCGTCGCATGCATCCTCGGCAAATCGTAGGCGCCCGCCTCCAGCCGCCAAGTCAGGCAGTTCCTCCGCCTGGCGAGTGCGGTTAGAACAGGGCTCGAGGCCCTGCAGCCTCGAACGTGGCCGGAGGTCGACATCACCTTCAGCCCCGATGACCACCCTAGGACAACAACCATCGCCACTACACTACCCATGTTGTGCACACCAACCATAAGCAATGTGGTCGTCACCAAGACCCTCATTGACGGTGGAGCCGGCCTTAACATGCTCTCTGTGGAACCTTCAACACGCTTTAGGTGCCCGACGAACAGCTCACCCCCTCTAGGCCTTTCTCTGGGGTGGCTAGGGGCTCCGTCGCCACCTTAGGGAGGGTGTGCCTCCCTGTCACCTTTGGCACCCTCTACAACTATCGCACCGAGCAAATCGACTTTGACGTCGCCCACATCCACCTCCCTTACAACGCAATCCTTGGCTACCCCGCCCTCGCCAAATTCATGGTGGCAACGCACCCAGGCTACAACGTCATCAAGATGCCTGGGAGCAACGGCATCATCTCCGTAACTGGAGACGCCAAGGACGCGGTTCACACACTCAAGATCTCGTACAAGGCCGTGGCTACGGCGCATAGTAACGCTGGGGACGCTGTGCAGGCTTCGGAGGATGTTGGGGACGTTGCCGACGCCACACTAGTAAAGAAGAAGCAGTTGTTCTCTCAGAACCGGGCTGAGACGAAGCATGTGCCTGTAGACGACAAGAACCCTGGCCTCACCTTAACCATCGGTGTCGCCTCCCTTCGGAGAAGGAGGAGGCGTTGGTGGCCTTCCTCTGTGCAAACAAGGATGCATTTGCATGGAACACATCTGACCTGGTGGGGGTCCCGAGGGATGTGATTGGGCACCACCTTATGGTGTGGCCTAATGCATGTCCGGTAAAGCAAAATAATCAAGCATTCATCGCCCAGGAGGTCAGTAAGCTAAAGGAAGCCAGGATTATCTGACAAGTGCAATACCTGGAGTGGCTGGCCAACCTAATGGTCGTCCCGAAGAAGGGCGGGAAGGAGCGCATGTGCGTCGACTTCATGAACCTGAACAAGGCTTGCCCCCAAGACACATTCCCGCTGCTACGCATCGACCAAATCATGGACTCCACCACCGAGTGCGACCTCCTATGCTTCTTGGACGCCTTCTCTGGGTACCATCTGATCAAGATGGCGGTGGGGGACATCGAGAAGACAGCCTTCCTCACCACGTGCGGTGTGTTCTGCTACACGCGCATGCCCTTCAGGTTACGGAACACATGCCCAACCTTCCAGCGGTTGATGCACATTGCCCTGGGGCAGCAGATCGTAAGGAACACCAAGGCCTATGTCGAAGACATCATGGTCAAGTCGCGAGAAGCCAAGACCCTAATCGAGGACCTGCAGGAGACATTCACCAGCCTGCGGCGGGTGAGCCTGAGGATGAACCCCGAGAAGTGTGTCTTTGTGGCCTCGTCGGGTAAACTACTCATTTTCCTAGTGTTGCACCGGGGGATTGAGGCCAACCCAGATAAGATCAAGGCTATAAGCAAGATGATTCCACCTTAGACCCTCAAAGAAATGCAGAAAGCTGGCGGGCTGCGTGACCTCCTTGGGGCGCTTCATCTCCAAGATTCGCGAGCGCGCCCTGTCGTTCCTCAAGCTCATGAAGAGGAAGGGCCCCTTCAAATGGACTCCAGAGGTAGATGCAGAATTCGAGGACCTCAAGTGGTACCTCACGAGCCCACTGGTAATGGTGGTGCCCGGCCTGCAGGAGCCCCTATTGCTATACCTGGCTGCCACCCCGCACTCCGTCAGCTCTGTACTCATGGAGGTCAGGGAGGAACTTGCCGGCACGCGCACAACACGCTCAGGTGTAGGAGGATTTACGAGCATGAAACAAGGTGACTCACAAGATGCCCCGAAGCAGTCACCTCTCCAAGACGATGCTCTTGAGGCCTCGGCCTCCCCAGCGACCCCCAAGGCACCAGGATCTCATGAACCCGTTGTGGAGAGGGATGGCACGGAAGACTTCTCCCTCGCCGAGCACCCAGTGTACTATGTCAGTACCGTATTTCGGGACGCGTGCTTACAATAACCTATGCAGCAAAAGCTCCTGCTTGCACTTCTTGTTGCTTCGAGGAAACTGTGCCATTACTTTCAGGCCCACCCCATCCAGGTCGTCTCTGCATATGGCTTGGAGAAAGTGTCATGCAACCGTAACACCGTGAGGAGAGTCGCGGAGTGGAACATCAAGCTGCAAGCCTTCGAGTTAGAGTTCAGCATGACCAGGGTCATTAAAGGGGCAGTCCTAGCGGACTTTGTGGCCGAGTGGACGGACATCCCCGATCCAGGGCGGGATGAGGGCCAGTCCCTCACCCCCGGTGATGAGGCTCCCGATGGTTGGATCACGCACTTCGATGGGGCCTTCACGCGTAGGGGAGCGGGGCCCGGAGTTGTCCTCATCTCCCTGGCCGGGGATAAGCTCTACTCCGCCGTACAACATTGCTTCCAGCATGGCGAGAAGGTCTCCAACAACATCGCAGAGTATGAGGGCTTGATTTCTGGCCTCAAGGCCACGACGGCCTTGGGGATTCAGCGCCTCACCGTCAAGGGCGACTCCAGCTCCTCGTCAACTTCTCTAACAAGGAGTATACGCCTAAGGACGAGGACATGGAGGCATATTTGGAAGAGGTACGTAAGATTGAAAAGCATTTCCAGGGCTTGGAATTGCAGCACATCCCGCTCGACGCGAAGAAGGAGGTCGATGACATCGCCAAGTGGGCGTCGCGTCACGAGCCTCAAGAGTCAGGCGTCTCCGAGGAACAACTCTTCAAGGCACCTGTGGCACCCCCAACCATGGACCAGGCACAGAATGAAGAATTTCACCCAACACTGCCCTCGTGGGCTCCAGCTTGTGGCCCGGCCTCGGGAGCCTAGCTGCTCCTAGCGCTGGAGCCCCAGGACGATGACTGGACATGGGAGTTCCTAACATACCTGCTCCACGGCACACTACCAGAAAAGGAGGAAGATGCAGAGCGTGTGGCACATTAGGCCACAATATATTGTTTGCGGGTTGGCAAGCTATATCGCAGGCGTCCGAACAATGTCGCGTTTCGATGCATGTTCGGAGAACAGGGGCGCGAGCTGTTGGCCGACATCCACGGAGGAGACTGTGGGAACCACTCCTCATTGTGCAACCTTGTCCGGAAGGCGTTCTGCAGTGGCTTCTACTGGCCTACAACGTTGAACGATGCCACCGAGCTGGTCCGGTCCTGCGAGGCTTGCCAATTCCATGCCAAGCAGATTCATCACCCAACACAGGGCCTCTAGACCATCCCACTCTCCTGGCCCTTCGCAGTCTGGGGGCTGGATATACTTGGGCCCTTTCCGTGAACGGCCAGCGTGTACCGCTACCTCTATGTCTCCATCGACAAGTTCACCAAGTGGGCGGAGGTGGAGCCCGTTCGCATCATCCCCGCCGGCTCGCCCGTCAAGTTCATCAAGGGCCTCATGAGCCGCTTTGGCATCCCCACAATGGTTCGCAATTCACAAGTAATCTTTTTAGGACATATTGTACTAACCATGGAACGCAGATATGCCACACTCCGGTATCACACCCACGAAGCAACGGTCAGATCGAGCACGCCAACGTGGAGGTCCTACGAGGCCTCAAGGCAAGGAGCTTCAAGAAGAAGCTTGAGGCCCGCGGCAGGGGTTGGCTCGATGAGCTTCAGTCCATGTTGTGGTCCATCCGCACCACCACGACTAAGCCCACTGGTGAGACCCCGTTCTTCCTCGTCTATGGAGCTGAAGCCGTCCTCCCACATGAGGTCAAGCATCAATCCCCACGGCTCTTGGCATTTCACGAGGAGCACCAGGATGTCTCATGAGGAACAAACCTCGTGCTTGGGGAGGAGGCCCGGCGTGAAGCCTTGCTTCGAGATTCAAGGTACCAGTAGGTGCTACGGCGTTACCATTGTCATAACGTCCGCTCTAGGACCCTCGAAGCTGGAGACCTCGTCCTGAGGTGGGTCCTTTCCAGGGAGGGCTTGCACAAGCTATTTCCATGTGGAAGAGCCCATTCAGGGTGTCCCGCATCTCTAGGCCATGCGTTGTGCACTTGGAGATTCAGGACGGGGTCCCCATCCAGAATGCCTGGAACATCCAGCATCTCCACAAGTTCTACCCGTGACACTCTCACGTAATAATGAGTGGGATTTATATGCCCGGAGCCCCCCCCCCCCCCCCCCCGAGGACACGGAGGGTTTCCATCCCACGCCCAAGTGGAAGCCCCATGCTCCGCGTTGGCAGACAACACTGTCCACCAATGACTATGCCCATGCAACGTGGACGCCCTATGCTCCGCGCTCGGGGAAGACGAAGACGGAGACTAGCCTAGATGCCCGATGCGGCTATTCCTTGCTTTTCTGGTGTTTGAATTTTCCATTTTTCTAGAATGAAACTTGGGGCTTTTCAACCATACTTTAAGAAAATTGGGCGGGTATCTTTATCCTTGCAATTTTCTATCTTAAAGTTTCTTTCTTCGGGTTGAACACCTGCCAGCCTCTCCCTCTCACACCTTGCGAGCGGGGGCTATGGGGCACGGTGCATACACCTCGCCAAGGCCTTGGTGCCTTGGTCGTCACGTGGCGCTCTCGAGTGAGCAAGCAGGCGCATGTCGAGTGAGCTAGCAGGCCCGACGCGCTATCTTGAAGCCTCTAGAGGCTCATGCCCCCTGCGGCAGGAACCGGAAAAAATGTTTGGGAGCCGCCTGAGCATCAAGGGGGACTCCTGAGCAATGCGCCTCAGGAGCCTCACTGGTCACATAGCCACTTGCCCCTTGGTCTCATCCTCGTGATTCGGACACCCCAACGGTGGTTGAGGCCTCACCCCTTGGTCTCGTCCTGGTGATCCAGATGCCCCAACGGCGGTCGAGGAATGCACGGGATTGGGCTATGCCGATGTAGAGCGCTGACTGAGCGTCAAGGGGGACTCCTGAGCAACGCGCCTCAGGAGCCTCACGTGTCACGTAGCCCCTCGCCCCTTGGTCTCGTCCTGGTGATCCAGACACCCCAATTGTGGTAGAGGCCTCGCCCCTTAGTCTTGTCTTGGTGATCTAGACGCCCCAACGACGGTCAAGGAACGCACGAGATTGGGCCCAGTCGAGATAGAGTATCGAAAGGGCTCCCAAACTGCCTCACTCGCAATAAGGAGGAACCCCCCAAGCTCCCCAAGCTCCCCAGGTGACACTGCCAGACCTCACGACATAGAAGCCCGCCGCGGACGCGTCGAGCTAAGTACCCTAATCACGACCAATAGGAAGTCTCAATTAATAGTAACATAGGGATGGAATACATGATGAGAGTACTAATATAAGGGCACAAGCATCAAAGTTCATTACATGCCTAGAGGGGCCCCCATGTTTTTTTGGTTGTAGGGAAAGGTAAGGAAGAAGAAGGCGAAGGAGCCCCCTCGGAGTCTACCACTCCCAAATCCCTAGATCCGGCACGCTAGTGCTCAGTTGGAGTCCTCCTCTTCCTTGACGATCCCATAGTGGCGCGCCGGCATAGCCGCTTCCCGAGCGGGGGAGCGGCGCCGTCGCGGCTGGCTACCCCCCCCCCCCCCCCCGAAGTCCAAACACGCTGACACGGCGGTGTGTCATAGCTATTGTCGCTCGGACTCTCCTCGCAGAAGGGGTCACTGCTACTGGAAGCATGACGACCGTCGCCAAGGGAAAGCTCACCTCCAAGGTCGCCGCCGCTGTCATCCTCTGGGCAACACCCCAAGCGCCTGCCATCTTCCCCAAAGTTCTTGATGAAGAACGCCGCAGCACCGTCATGCTTGAAGAGGAGCATGAGCCTCCCCTCCAGGCTATGGGTGCGAGCAAAGGTCTGCCACTCGCGGCTCAATAAGGCGTCACCTACGGGGTAACCTCGACCTCCAACCATAACGCGCCGCTACAACAACCATCGGCCTACAGCCACAGACCTGCTGGCTCATTAACCCACAGTGTCAACACGAAGAATAAAAAACGTAGCAACCGGATGACCGCTGGCCTTTCACCAGCACCAGGAACTCGTGGCCCCTATCGGTCATGCGGGCCCGCGTGCGCAGTGGCCAAGCACCTACTACGGGTCTCCTTCCTCGGCCACGGTCGCCGCGCCCGTTGGCCCTGGCTGCGCCAATGGGGCACCAGCCCACACGGAGACACGGTTGCGCCTACGAGGCTCTGCCGTCAATGCCTAGGCATACTTGTGAGGACGGACCTGGCTCCTCCTGGGAGGCTGTTGGTCTGGCCCCTCCTGCCAGGCTTTCCCCTTCCCGGCAACATAAAGCCTCCTCACCGGCGTCATGATCAAGGCGGCGGAGGACGAATGCGAGGGAGCGAGGAGTAGGAATGGGATGGGGGCTCTGACTCCTCTACCCATTTATAACCAGGTGGAGGCCAACCGGCAGCCCTCTTCATCCCGGACAATCATAGCCCTATGACGCGTGCCGGTTGTTGGTCAGATGGAGCAGTTGTCGAGGCACCATGCAGAGTGGAGGTGTCGTGTGCTCCTCGGGTGCCACATAATAGACTCGATCTGCGTGCATCTCTGCTTCACGTCGCTTCATCTGCCCTCGTCGGGTCACATCCGCATGTCCCAACGGGTGAAGACATGAGGAGATAGCTGCATTCAAGGAAGGGCAATGATGTCTAGCACGGAGCACAGGCTTCACGTCAGCTTCACCCAGGGTGGTTTCCGATGTCTTCGGGGAGAAGAGGCGTCTTTGCCTCGTTGTTGGCCATATGACAAACTGGGCTCACATGCATTGGAGGCCCGAGGCGCTTTGGGCCATCTTCTCCGGCTTTGTCCCGAAGCTAGCCCAAGCGCGTCTTGGGCCCCAGGGCTACTATCCGCGTCCTAGAAATGAGGGTACCAAGAACTGCCGACCTGCGACCCAGGGCGCGGCCCACTTTGACGGCCTGGTACGGCCCAATGCAGCCTCACTCAAGAACAAGGCCCCCACAGGAGCCCCACCCTCGTGAGGGGAACGACACCAAGACCCCTGGAGGGAAGAGGCCTCCCCGGGTCGCCTCCCAAGGGGTGGAGATCTCTATGCTGCACTCAGCCTCGGGAGGTCGGGGGTGACACAAGCCAGGCCAGGCACGCACCAACGCGCACATAGAGATAATTTCCTATTTGGTATAAAGGAGCCAGAGACGTACATAGGTTCCCAAAAGCACCACAAAGGTTTCCTTTCCGCCGCAACAAGACCAAGACCACGAGCTCGACAAGACGAACGCCATCGCCAAGCCCACCCTTGCATCACCACCGACTACTTTTCTAGCAAAGACCACCTTTCGTCAGGATAAGGGTGTACTCCCTATCCCCCTTCGAAACTGGTCATTGTGGGATCCCTTCCCGCCATTGCGATAAGGGAAGAGGATCCGGGCCACAATAAATAGAGGCTAGGCTGCTCCGTAGAGGGGACAGACCGACCAAACACCACTCGAGTGCCCTCGCGAGGTTACTCACCATTGTACTACTTCATCCACAAACCTCCTTGTGAGGCAATCCACCAAAGGCAGGAGTAGGGTTTTACGCTTCGCAACAGCCCGAACCAATCCTCGTGTGCTAGTCACCTTCCTGTGATTGAGTGAGTTTGCCGGACTGGGTTGTTGAGCTATGAGCTTGAGGCCGGAGTGGTGGGGATCTTCGCACATGCCCCTGAGTTCGAACCTCTTTGGGGTTTGCGGAGCCCGAAATCCGACAATTAGGAGCCGGAGTGGATTATAAACTCAGAGATGACTTCTTTTACATCCAGAGGGACATTGCCACGATCATCATGAAATATGTCATTGATGATATTGGGATGTTCCACCATAGCCCTATATCATGAACTAATGTCCAAACTCGCATAGCCATGCAGCGTCTAAATATGACGACCATTGAAGAAGATGGGTTGCATCCTCCCGGATCTGGATGGATGGAACATGCAGTGATTGATGATGTTGATGATGATGGATGGATTGAGTTTGTAGTTTTTTATCAATGAAACTCTATGATGTAAACAGTCCTTCTGAACTTGTGTAACACTAGTTTGTTGGTGTGGGTATGATAACCATGCATAAATCTAGTTAAGTAGTTTGGGTACGATGAACCTGCGTCGTTTAATTATGTTTACTATATGTTGCATCTAATTTGCTAACTCTTTGTTTTCGTGTTGCTAAATATATTATGTTGCATATTATTGTTGAATTCGCTTGATGAAGATGCATCTCTAACATGTACATAGGTCTTTGCTGGTGAAGAAGCAGTTGTATGCCTTGTATATAGGGAGGGTTCCAGGAGTGTACAACGAGTGGTCAAAGTGTCAGGCCCAAGTGTATCACTTCCTGGGTGGCAACTAGAAAGGGTTTGATAGCAGAAGAGAGTCGAAAGCTAGTTAATTGAGGTGGACGCTAGTGCGGAAGATGAATTCGAACCGATGCCTCATGTACTGCATAATTCCGCTCTTACTCATAGCGATAGCTCTTCTCTTCTATATCATCGTTTAGATGGATGACGATGTAGTTGCATGTATTCAAGACATGTCATAACTTGTATCGCTATTTCTAGATGATGAAGAGAGACATCATTTGTGTTGGATGATCATGACGATGATGACATGATTTGATGAGACTATTTGTATGTGTATGATACGATTAGATTGGTATGTGTATGATATGATGAGACTATTGTGTGTGTGATATTTGATAGAGACTATAGTATAAAACATGTACAAATACAGAGGGAACAATCTGTTAAAAAATCAAAAAATATTAGCAATAGCGCGGGGTTGGTGTCTAGCAGTAACGAGGCATTAGCTATAGCAACCTATGAATAAACGCATTGCAGGTTTTAGCATCAGCACAAGAAGGTAAAACATGCTACTGCTACGTATGTATAGCAGTAGTGTTTGTTTATCCATGCTACAGCTAATAGTTAGCTATAGCACCGTAGCAGTAGTGGGGGTCCCCGCGCTACTGATACAAGGGAAACCCATGCTACTGCTAGGCTTTTCCCTCGTAGTGCATACTCATAACACACATACAAAATGATGATCACAAATGATGCCATGATGCAATGATGTCATGAGGCACACACACTATGCATTTCAAAACAAACTCAAGATTCCAAGTCACATGAGGTTGATCACATGTAATTCATACAATAACAGGAATATTTCTCTTGGGATGTTACAAACTCTCCCCCACTAGAAAGAGATCTCGTCCCGAGATCTTGGAACAAAGAAGTCGGGATATTCAGAACGGAGAAGGTCCTCACGTTCCCAAGTTGCTTCACGGTCAGAATGATGTGACCGATTGACTGTGAGAAATCTGATGGACTTTTTGCGAGTTTCGCGTTCTGTTCCTTCAAGGATAGCAATGGGATGCTCATGATAGAATAATTCCCATTGGAGATCCCTATCTTGGTACGATTGATAGATCTCCAACGTATCTATAACTGTTCCATGCTATTATCTTACCATTCTAGGATACTTTTGAAGCATTTACTTGCTATTTTGTGTTATTTTGAGCAATAACCTATTAATCTGGTACCAAGTGCTAGTTGCTATTTTTTGCATGTTTTTGGCTTTTCAGGTATATCGTACCAAAGGAAGTCCAAATACCTCGAAACTTTTTGATGATTTTTCCCATCAAAATAGACCTGAAAGCTTTCGAGGAAGACCAGAAGGCACATGACGTGCCCCCAAGCCGAAAGGGTGCTCCTGCTGGGGGTGGCGTCGCCTCGATGTCTTGCGGACACCTCCCCGCTCTCCTGGCCCTGATCTCTGGCCTATAAATTCACATATATTCCAAAAACCCTAGAGAGCCTCCAGAAACAGTTTTTACACTTCCACAAAGCTCTATTCCGTCGTGTGCCCATCTGCCCCCCCATTCCAGTGCCCTATCGGAGGGGGGGGATCAATCACAGAGGCCCTCTACATCAACCTTGCTACTGCCATGGTGATATGTGAGTAGTTCACCGGTGACCTACCTGGATGGCTATCTCCCTCTCTATGTTCTTCAATCCCGAGATCACCGTGATTCCTACGGTGATCTACCTTATGTACATAATCTTTGTGGTGCATTTGTTGGGATTAGATGAATTGTTGATTTATGTTTAGATTATTCATGGAATTTATTGAATCCTTGCTGGTTATTTATATGCATGATTGTTAGAGCTTTGTGATGCTCTCCGATCTATCGGTTTGGTTTGGCCAACTAGATTGTTTTTTCTCCAAGTGGGAGTGGTGCGCTGTAGTGGGTTTAATCTTGCGGTACTCAATCCCAATGACAAAAAGGGACATCACACGTATTGTATTGCTGCCACTAAAGGTAGAAGTACGGCCTTCATTCATATTTATTGGGTGTACTCTGTCTACATCATGTCATCATCCTCCAAGCATTACACCATTTTTGACTTAATACTTTAGATGCATGCTGGATAGCGGTCGATGGGTGAAGTAATAGTAGTATATCCAGGTAGGAGTCAGTCTACTTTTTTATGGACGCGATGCCTATATACATGATTATTTCCATGAATAAATATTGCATAACTATGCACTTTTCTATCAATTGCCCAACAGTAATTTGTCTACCCATCATATGTCTTTTTCTTCGAGAGAAGCCTCTAACGAAATCTATGGTCGTCAGGTCTCCTGAAAAATATAATTACAAACAATCCTAAAATATTTCTTCCATTATTTTCTTTCTTATTAATCCCAATTTATATTTATCAAATTATCTATCTATCACTACTCATCGCTTGTAAGTAACGGGTTCAATGGGATTGACAACCCTCTTGCCCGCGTTGGGTGCAAGTGTAGGCGTTGCCGAAGGGAGTTTGTGTGGTTCTCCTATTGGTTCGATAACCTTGTTCTCACTGAGGGAAATACTTACCTCTACAACGTCGCCTCATCCCGTCCTCTTTAGGTAAAATCCTAACACAGTTTACAGGTATCAGGAAGGATTTCTAGCATTGTTGCTGGGGAGTATCACCAAATTCTTCTCAAGTACCTTCGCACAAATTATCATTCACTTGTTCTAACTTTTATTTGTTTTTATTACTTTCTATAAAATTCAAAATACAAAAATATTTATCTTTGCTAGTTTGCTAGTTTTCTTGCAATAATCCAGTCATCACACAAAAACAGAAGGTAAAGATATGGATCGACTTAAAGTTTTCTAGTTGGTTCATCTTTGATCCATTTGTGCTTGTGCTAAAACGCCAACTATCTTAGTTGAGGGAAAATCATTAGACGAGCATGCTTATTTTGTGCATCACTGGTTGTCTCAAAAAGGGAGACTCTTATGGATTCAAATAAATTGTTTGGTATGCTATGCTTGGAAATTTGTGTGAAATATATGATTTTACTTGTTGCTCCGACAACCCTAAAAAACACCTTCCCTACCAATGTGAGTTTATTGATAATGAAATCTTGTCTTCTTATGCCAAGGGTGTTTATATTTATTGTGATATCGAACAAATTGAGGAATTTGTTGCTTTTGAGGGTGCCTATGATGTTGCTTCTTTGATTGGAAAGTATGATGCTACTCTCTACAAATGTGAATTTTTTCCATACTTAAATATTGCTATAAAAACTATGCGAATAATACCTATGTTAGTGAATTTATTGACAGAATGTCTACTGATTTGGAAGAGAATGATAATATACATGAATCTATAGAATATGATCCTGTTGATTCACTTGCAATTCCATTTTTGATGAATTTGATGCTTGTTATGCTTATGGCCATGATGCCAATATTAATGATGGTTATGAGGATGGGATATCTATAGTTCCTTATGTTAAAAATGAAATTATTGTTGTTGCACACACACTTGATAGTGCTATATCTGTTTGAGTTCTCCCAATAACACTATATCGGAGAATGTTGCACTTATTATGGATTATAATAATGGGTTGTGTTTTACCATTTTACATCATGATCTTTTTATACCTAGTAGATTGGGTTGATTATAATACTATGAATATTAGAGGTTGATTTGGAAGAATGTCGACTTTAGAAAATTCTACTACCTTGGAGAATAATCAATCTTACGAAGTTTTTTATAAAGGTGGGTTTGGAGAGGTCATGACTTTAGTTAATGTTAATCCCACTACCTCGGGCGATTATAAAACTTTTATGCACGTGGATCATGAAGATAATATTTTATATGATAGCTATGTTGTAGAATTTTATTATGATCCTACATGTAATTATTACGAGAGAGGAAAGTATTGTTGTAGAAACATTCATGTTATTCAATTACCTCACTTGATGTTGAAATTATTAATGCTTCATTCTTCCTATTTGCATATTTTTGATATGATTTGTCTCAATAATTTTATTTCCATAAAATTCCTATGCATAGGAAGAGAGTTAGACTTAAATGCATTAACTACATGCTATATGATGTTCTCTTTGTGCTTCAATTCTTGTCTTTTATGTGGGCATCATTATTATCACAAGCCTATCTTACTGGCTATAAAGAAAGAGCCTATTGGGAGACAACCCAATATTTTTTGTTATTTTGAGTTAAAAAGATTATTTCTACTGTAAAGATTGTGTTTTATGCCAAGTAAAGCCTTTGGGATGACTTGAATGACATGTAGAATTGATGGGGTGCAAAAACAGAAACTTTTGTGTCGAGGGCATAATTTCTCTTTTATTACTAGAACATCTTTTTGAATAAATTTTTAAGACAGTATTGGTACACAAATTCACCAGGTTTTCTATTTTTCAGAATTTTTGGATTTACCAAAGTATGGTGTTTGCGCAAATCATTACAAAGTGTTCCGTTTTAGACAAATTCTGTTTTTTGCTTGCATAGTTTGCTTGTTTTGATGATGCTATGGATTGTATCAGGGGTTATAATCGATGGAGAAGGTAGAATACAGTACCTTATGCACAATTTGAATATGAATCAATTTATAACAGTAGCGAAAGTTTTTGATTTACCTATCATACTAATGGAGCTCATGAGTTTTCTATTGAGTTTTGTGTGATGAAGTTTTCAAGTTTTGGGTGTGATCACGACGGATGAATGAATAAGGAGCAGAAAAAGAGCTTAAGCTTGGGGATGCCCAAGGAATCCCAAGGTAAATTCTAGGAAGACTCAGGCGTCTATGCTTGGGGATGCATCAGAAGGCATCCCCTCTTTCATCTCAATCCATCGGTATGTCATTTGGTGCTACATTTTTATTCATCACATGATATGTGTTTTGCTTGGAGTGTCATGCCTTTTAGTTTGCTTTTCTTTTAGTTTTGCACAACCATTGTTTTCTGGACACACCTACTTGAGAGAGACACATGCTCACCATGATTTGTTAGAATACTCTATGTGCTTCACTTATACCTTTTGAGCTAAGTAGTTGCTCGAGTGCTTAATACGTATCTATATTTTTTCATTGTTCCGTGATAATATATTATCATTCTAGGATACTTTTTGGGTATTTATTTACCAATTTATAATATTTTTGAGCACTAACCTATTGATCCAGTGCCCAATGCCAGTTCCTTTTTCTGCATGTTTTTCCTTTTTAGAGTTACAGTACCAAACGAAGTCCAATTGCCATGAAACTTTTTGACCATTTTTTCTGGACTAAGACAAGACCTAGAAGCTTCGGAGGAAGGGCGGACGATGCTCCAGGGCCCAACCACATATCCCACCATGCCATCAGGGGGCGCGGCCAGATATGTGGTGGCCCCCTGGAGCGTCTCCCGACGTCGTTCTCTGGCCTATCAATTCTCATCTACCCTAAAAACATTAGAAGTGCTCCTGAAACAATTTTTCCGTCATCGCAAGTCTCTGTTCTGGAGGGAGGCCATCTACACCTCGGTTCCGTCACCCTACCAAAGGGGAGATCAATCACGGAGGGCCTCTTCATGAACCTTGCTGCCCTCACCATGATGTGTGAGTAGTTCACCACAAACCTATGGGGCCGTAGGTAGCACCTAGATGGCAATCTCTCTCTCTCTCTCTTTCTCGATCTTCAATACAATGTTCATCACATATTTTCCTTGATCTATTCGATGTAACCCCTTTGTATGGTGTGTTTGTTGGGATCTGATGAATTGTTAGTTTATGGATTATTCATGAAAATTAATTGAGTCAAATATGATTACTATGATTCTTACCTGCATGGTGATCATAGCTTCGTAATGCTCTCCGATCTATTGCGATAGTTTGGCCAACTATATTGATATTTCCTCACTGGGAGTGGTGCATTGTAGCAAGTTCAACCTGGCGAGTTTCTATATCCTAGTGACAGAATGGGAGACGTTGCATCTTTGTGTTGCTTCTACGAAGGATAAAACGATGCGGTTTATTCATATTGATTGAGTTTACTTTGTCTACATCATGTCATTGTTCTCCAAGCATTACTCTATTTTACTTAATACTCTAGATGCATGCTGGATAGCGGTCGATGGGTGGAGTAATAGTAATAGGTGCAGGCAGGAGTTGGCCTGTTTGCTTACGGATGTGATCCCTATATACACATGATCATTGACGTGAAAATCACATAACTATTGCTTTTCTATCAATTGCCCAACAGTAATTTGTTTACCCACTGTATGCTTTGCTTATGAGAGATGCCACTAGAGAACTCTACGGCCCCCGGATTTATTCACCTATATATTCGAAAACGCTATCATTACCTAGCTGTTATTTATTACCTTTTATTTTATTTTGCACTTTGCTATTATCTACAATTATCTACACAAGTCACTTGCTTGCAAATAGCAAGATCAAGGGGGTTGATAATCCTCTCACCGGTGTTGGGTGCAAGTTGTTTGTTCTTTTTTGTGCAGCCGCTGAAGACGGTTGAGGATTGGTATTCCTATTGGTTCAATAAACCTTGGTTTCATAACTAAGGGAAATACTTACCCACTTTGTTCTGCGATTACCCATTCCTCTTCACGGAAAACCCAACGTAGATCACGAGTATCAGGAAGAATTTTTGGCGCCATTGCCGGGGAATACCATCACCAACTATCAAGCAACTTCCCAAAAAATTTCATTTACTTGTTCTTCTTTTTATTTTTCTGTTATATTTAGTGTGTCTCATAAAAAAAATACAAAAATATTACCATTGCTTGTCACTAGTTTGCTTCTAGTTTACTTTACTTGCTAGTTTACTTGTCTTGCTTGTTGCTTTGCTTGTGTGATCATCATGTCTCAGGATACTATGGATAATGATATTTTTAAATTAAAACTATTTCCTTTTCACCAAGAGATAAAGCTAAAGCTTGGTATTCATTTTACATAATAGTATTGGAACATGGGATAAGTGTAAAGATGCATTTATTGCCAAGTAATTTCCTCCTGCTAAGATCATCTCCCTTAGAAATGAAATAATAAATTTTAAACAGCAAGATAAAGACCATGTTGCACAAGCTTGGGAGAAAATGAAATTGATGATAAGAAATTATCCAACTCATGGCTTAAACTTGTGGATGATTATAAAAAATTTCTATGATGGACTAAACTTTGTGTCTAGAAATCTTCTAGATTCTACTGCAGGTGGTACCTTTATGGATGTGACCTTAGGAGAGGACAAAAAACTTCTGGACAACATTATGTCAAATTATTCTCAATGGCATGCCGAAAGAGCTCCAACTGGTAAGAAGGTAAATTTTGTCGAAGAAATTGCTACTTTGAGTGAAAACTGGATGCTGTTATGAGTATGGTTCCTAATAAAAATGCTAATGTTGAACCCAATGATACGAATTTGTCTACTTTGATAAAAAAACATGATGCTATTGATGTGAACTTCATCTCGCAAAATAATTTCAACAACAATGCTTATAGAGGAAATTACAATGCTAGACCATATCTTGGTAATTCCTCTAACAACTATGGAAAATTCTAATGGTAATCCTTATGGAAATTATTCTACAAATACTAATAGGATACCTTCTGTTTTTGAGAATACAATTGAAGAAATTATTATTTCTCAAAAGGTTTTCAACACTATAGTAGAAGCAAAGTTGCATGTGATTGATACTTTGGCTAAAAACATGGATAAAATTGCTCTTGGTGTCGAAACTCTTAAGAATAAGTATTTGCCACCGAAACATGAGTTTAATGAGACTATTAAATCTATCCAATTATCTGTTAATGAAAACAAGGAGAGGACCGCTAAGTTGAGGCTAAGCGAGAATTCTTAGAAAAAGATCTTCCACCCGGTTTTTACGGAATCGTAATGAAGACCTTAAAATGATTGGTGTTTGTCCTATTGAATATTCGTTTACTTATATGAATATGAATGATAAAGGGACTGGATATGAGTAAACTTTAGTTAAGGACCACCCCTTTTGTTTTAAGGGTGATGATTCTAATGCTAAAACTGAAAAAACTGGGTTTTGAGAGATCAAAAGTTTAACTAGTGATGTGCCTGTCGGTGTCAAAACCAACGGATCTTGGGTCGGGGGTCCCGAAGTGTGAGACTAGAACCGATGGTAACATGAGACGAAGTGGACAAAGATTTACCCAGGTTCGGGCCCTCCTATGCAGGTAATACCCTATGTCCTGCTTGGTTGTATTGATGATATGGGGGTTACAGAGTTGATCTACATTGAGATCGAATAGCTAAGCCTAGATGAGTTGTTCTGTCCCTACAACCTAAGACCCTCCGGTTTATATAGACGCCGAGGGTACCTAGGGTTTACACATGGTAGGTTACACGCCGAAGAGATAAATATGCCTATTCGCTACGTCAAATGTGGAGTACAAGCCATGCTTCTCGAAGCTTCCATCTTGGAGAGAGGGCCTTCAATTGTTCCTGTGTTGCGTAAGTGGCCCATATATTCCGACCCATAGAAATAGGTCGGCCCCCCGATGACACCTTAATCTAGGACTCCCTCAGTAGCTCTCGAACTTGCCTCCAATGCCAAGGTTCTTTTGCTTCAATTGATTCGCTCGATCAGAGTCTTCGGCTTGTGAGGTAAGTTCTTCCAGCCGAATTCAGTTCGGCCTCCGATGACAGGTAGCTTTTAAAATAATTGCACGTCCGAACACTGTGAATAGGTCGGCCCTGAAGGCCATACGTCAAGGGGTGAAATAATGTCCCCTAGCGACCTTTGTGACGAAAGGTTACGGCCCACCATGACCGCTAGGCCAGTCGCAAAAACTTGATTCGCGGTTCGAGGCCGTTTTAGTCAACACGATCTATCAATGTGCATATCGCGCCCCGTTTTACACGGGATATGTTTAATCATGCATGTGCAAGGACACGCACATTTCGGGAAGCGGAGGAATTCACAGTGTAGCGTAGGGGGTTCGAACGATAAGTCTCATAAAAGCAGGAAAAAGCCCCAAAGCCTATTCACGCTCCCCATTCGCCTTCTCTGCTTTCCATTCTTCTGAGCCTCCGAAGCATAGATCTAGATTTTCTGCCCGCACCCCAGAGCTCACCAATGGTGGGCTCCGGATCCAACGGCTAGTGGGAGGTTTCCCCGGTCACCGAATGGGATATCCTGGAATTCAAGAATGCTGGCTACCTCTCCGCCGACATCCCTCACCGTGCGCCAGAGGAGGGCCAAGTGATCCCCACTCTAGGGCTGGGAAAAAGGGTGGTCTTTCTCCCCCACTTCATCCAGGGGCTGAGCTTCCCGCCCCACCCCTTCGCCAGGGGGTTGATGTTTTTCTATGGCCTCGACTTCCATGACCTCCTGTCGAACTCTTTCATGGATATATCGGCGTTCATCCTCGTCTACTAGGCTTTTCTATGGGTCGAGCCGCACTTCAGGCTTTGGCTCAAAGTGTTCAATGTCAAGCCTAAGTGCGTCGGAGGCAAGAATGCAGACCACGGTAGGGCTGTCATCCGCAATCTCACTCGCATCCCATGGCCATCAGGTACCTTCATCGACACCATCAAGGTGTGGCAGAGGGAGTGGTTCTACATAACTGAGCCACAAGAAGAAGGTCAGATTCCCCCTGCCGAATTCAAAGCTGGTCCCCCCACGAGATTAGCTTCATGGCTCAAAAAGGGCCTTAGCAGGGGACCGAGCAAGGAGGTGAGCGACCTGTAGAAGCACGTCAGCTCCAAGATCGAGAAGGACATCAAGCTGACCAATGTGGTCCAGGTCATGCTCCCGAGACACGTCCTCCCCTGCCAGCGTCGGGATACTCCCTTGTGGGCTCGTCAGCTTGACGATGCGCCCACGATCCTGAACCTCTTCTGCACTATGCGGGAGAAGCTGTGGAAGGCGCCCTTCAAGTTGCAAAAGAGCTGGCCATCTAAGGAGGAAGACATGGGTTTGCATGCCGCCAAGCCCGGCTTCGAGGTACGGTATAATTTTGCTTGGTCAGCTTTATTTTTCACAAAGAGGATCCATAACATTTTTCTGATCATCACTTTGTAGACATGGCTAAAGAAAGCCGTTAACATCAATAGTCCGGCACCTCAGTCCGAAGACGCCAGGTCCGGGATGTTAGCGGAAATGCTTGTGGTGAAGCCTTACGAGCCCCCCACGAAGCAGGAGAAGAAGAAGAAACCAGGCCGGGGTGGCCTTCGCATTAGGGACCAGTTAGAGACTGTGTCTGGGGAAACTCATGCCTCCTCGAATCAAGAGGAGCATGAGGAGGAAGAGGAAAAGGACGAGTAGGAGGAAGAGGAGGAGGAGGACAAAGTTGAGGGGGAAGGCAATTCCCCCCTCACAAGAAAGAGGGTGGCGTCATCGGGCGCCCCGTAAGAGGTACCCCCTCCTCCCCAGATGAAAGCACGTCGGGCACAGGTGATCTTGTCCAACGACAGCTCGGACTCAAACACTGAGTACGATGAGTTTGAGCCGTTTCCACAAAGGAACCTCAGGGTCAAGCCCCCCGCTCGAAGGTTAGGATCCGAATATCCCCTTGTTCGTCATTAACAGGTTTCAAGTTTATTAACGCACGGGTACTTATTGACTTTGCAATCCCCCGCACGTCCTTCCCACTGATTAGATATCGGACGGGGAAACTCCACCCGCTGAACTAGTGGAGAGCGGAAATGCGTCGCATCCCGCTACTCCGAGCGCTGCCAAGGATGTCGCGGAGCTATTGTCCTAACATGCTCCTATGGAGCCATGGACCACCAGCGGGGGAGATAACATCATGGCCCAGGCTAACGCCTCGGTCACCGAAGACCCCAGGGATAAACCCCACCCGGATACTGAGGACGACGGACGAGCGGCTGCTCAGTCCCCTGAAAGGACCTCTTCGGAGCACACCATGCATCCGGAGGCAACGGTTCAAACCTTGGTCAGTGATCGGATTACCCAATGACCACCAGCACCACCGACCAACGAGTGGACGGTCTTGGAGGAGGCTCTGTCGAGCGCCTCCATCTCCGAGGAGCAGCGCACACTTATGGGTGTGGTATTGTAGAGCGTTCAGTCCGTCGACAACGTACTGAACGAGGCCTTCAAGTGTCTCCTGACGGGTTTTCAAGTTAGCCATGCGACACTCTTATTTGCAAAAATATTTATTTTATTTTTATGATTATATACATGGCAGCCCTCGAGCCCTAGGTGAGTTTGATAAAACCTTACCTAGGGGTCAATCATGGATCCAATTCTGAACTATATACAAATGATATATTTGGTACGTGAGGGTAGGCCCTAAGAGGGCCGAGGATATAATAAGGTTGATGATAGTTCGGAAGTATTGAAACTATGTTATCTGACAAGTGTTTGTGTATTAGAAGGTTCATCGTCAGTGGCGGCTGTAAATGGCGCTGAGCTGGATCAGCTGAATCGAAAGCTAAAACGCTCCGAGGATGAAGTTGATGCCCTCAACAAAAGATTGGATGAGGCACAAGGTAAGTCTACCCAAAATCCAAACACCTTTGCTAGAATACTATCAATGTAGGTCTTCGTAGTGTTAATGATTACACAGCCTTGGCGAAAAAGAGGTGGAGAGGCTCAAGGCCGAGCTTCAATAGGCAAAGGATCAAGTGGCCGTCGAGAGGGCGGCGGCCGAAGAAGCGGCTACTTCCCTCTCCGCCCTACAAGCCACCAGCGACAAGCATGAGGCTCGTGTGGCAGAGGTCCAGCAGGAGCTCAAGGATGCTAGCCAAAAGTGTGAGGTCCTTGGGAGGAAGGGCAAGGAGAGTGCGGGCAAACTATCCACCCTGAAGACCAATCTCGAGAAGGAGTGGGTGGACAGGCAGTTCTTTGAGGAGCAGGTCCGCCAAGCGAAGGATATAACAGATGGTAAGCCATACTTACTATAGTGTGTCTTCGGGGATAGCAAGTTCAAATTGCTTACCCAGGTGTGGCGTTCCTCAGGCACCTCCTCCGATCTCCAGAAGAGCGTAGCAGATGCCAATCAGCTTTATGCATCGTAGGAAGAAGGAGATGAAGCGCGTCTATTCTGGGCACAATTTGAAGCCCCGAGCACACTCCTCTTCTCACCGAGCAGCTGAAGCAGCTGATGGATCTTCTTTGGATGGCGGAGCCAGCCATGAAGGACCTCTGCCTTCGGTTGTGGCCCGATAAGCACTACCTGGCAGCACTTCGGCCTGGTGCAGACGCTGATCGCCGCATCGCCCCATCTCAACGTGATGAGGCACTCCTCCTGCAATGAGGGAGCTCGGATGGCCTTTGCAAAGGCCAAGGTGCATTGGCCAGGGCTGGATCTGACAAAGATAGCTACCACTCCTCCGCCGCTTGGAAAGGAACATCGGTGCCCCAAGCTGTATTTCGCCGAAGTAATGGAAGGTGCTCGGACAGTAGCGACATAGTGCTCGGGCGATAATATGTTTGAATAAGTTCTAATGCGTCCAAAGACATTTCGAAGTTTTAATGTTATAAGTTATCATGCGTTTAATGTTTTTGCATTCCTTTATAACTCCTGTGTGGCCGTCTAAAACCAAAAGATGTGAGTCGTCGGCTTCAGCCCCCATGTAAATACTACATGGGGTGTCTCTACCAATGCACTATGTCCCTTAGCCGACTTATCGGAACCCAAAGGCTGTAGAGTGCGGCGGACTAGGCAATCAGACCATGGTGCTTTATTTCTTTCACTTAGCCGTAGGGGAGCGAAAAGGACTACGGGGGGCTGATGACTAGCCCCCGGAGTGTTGTGATGTTCGGACGAACTGCGGTGAAGGTTAGCATCACATGGTTTGCATGAAGAACAAACCCTTTGTAGAACACGGAATATCCTCTAACGAGAGTTTAAGTATAACACTTTGAGCTCAGATTCACAGACCGGCTCTCACATACTATGACAGTCAGTTTTCGGCTTTCTCCCCTAAGGTGTTTGACAAGACTATCTGGAAACACAATCATAGGGGTGCTCCCTTTGTCCTTTTAGCCGAACAAGTGGAACGTAAAGGGGCAAGCACTGGAGCCAGCCAACCCAACTATTGACCTGAGACATAGTTTGGAGCCAATGCATATAAAGTGAATTCCAAGATGCCGAACGTACAATAAGTTGACCATAAGGAGATTTTTTTTCTAAACTAGAGCCCCCGGTATGTTAGCCAGTGCATCGCATCATACCGAACAGTATCACAAGAAGAGGGAGAAAAAGGAAAATATATGCCAAAAAGGAGAGACGAGACAAACATGTGCAACACAGTTATACTTTTCTCAACAACTCTTATAACTTCGGATTGCCGAGGCAAATGCTTACATGTATTTGAAAGAAAAAAATTACACAAGAGTGGTTGTACCAGGGGTCTTCGATTGGTGGTCGTACGTCCTTGATGTGCCATGTTGCTAGTTTACTCCTGCTCTTTGGTGCACCTTGATGGGTGGTACTGTTCAGCGAACGGATCTTGCAAACAAGGTCTTGAGAAGTCGCAGAATTGTGGATGGGCTTTACTCCATTGGCGGGCCTTTTAATGGTCCCTGCGTTGTCTCCGAAGACATATTGATGGTAGTAGTTCAGTCCAACCGGACTCCCACCTTTGTTTCCCCACCGCTACCCGTGGAATTTGAAGTGCAAAGTTGTGTGCCTCCCTGGCACGTACTTTTTTGGTCCTAGGGGTGTGCGATGGGGGGTGAGTCCCTATTTAAGGGGAGGTGGAGGTTCTGAGAGTTCGGACTGAAGCCGAGCTCATTTCCCAACCTTTTGTGCCTTAACGGTAGATATCGGGGCTTGCAGATCATCTTTGTAATTAAATTTGGCTGCTAGGGCCAGCGCATGTACCTCGGTTCATAGAGAGTGCTCCGTGTTGCCGTTAACAGTAATGACCCCCTTGGGGCTAGACACTTGAGCTTGAGGTATGCATAATGTGGAAAGGCGTTGAAGTGGGTGAATGCTGTCCGGCCGAGCAGGGCATGATAGCCGCTGCGGAAGGGCATAATGTCGAAGATCAAGTCTTCGCTACGAAAGTTATCAGGCGAACCGAACACAACTTCCAGGGTTACGGAGCCCATGTGTCGGGCCTCGATACCTGGAATCACTCCTTTAAAGGTAGTGTTACTGGTTTGATCCTTGACGGATCTATGCCCATCTTTTCCACCGTGTCTTAGTAAATCAGGTGAAGGCTACTTCCTCCATCCATTAGGACTTTTGTGAGGTGATATCCATCGATAATGGGGTCTAGGACGAGGACCGCTGAACCCCCATGACGAATACTGGTCGGCTGATCATGCCGATCAAAAGTGATTGGATATGCCGACCATGGGTTATATTTCGGGGCAAAGGGCTCTATAGCGTAAACCTCTCGAAGAGCGCGCTTCCTCTCCTTAGGTATATGGGTGGTGTATATCGTTTTTAGTTTCGGAGGAAATTTCTTTTGACCGCCACCAATCGGGCCCCGAGGCTCATCCTCATCCTTGCTGCGGGGGCTCTTGCCTTGATCCTAGGGTGGGAGCTTGACGACCTATTTAAACACCCAACAATTGCGGTGTGTGTGGTTGGCGGGATTCTCTTGAGTCCCATGGATTTGGCAAGGCCTTTCCATGATCTTTCCTAGTGGAGTGGGTCCATTGCAATTGCCTTTAGGAGGCTTTTTCTGCTGCCCAGGTCGGGAGTTCCGGAAACCGACATTAACGCTCGTATCATCGGTGTCACTATTATTGTGCCGGTGCTTGTTCTTGTTGCGCTTTGGTTTCCCGTTGTCGTCCCGAACTTCAGAGGTTCCGTGATCTTCGAAGTTGTGGCTGCGTCTGCGTAGCCAATTGTTTCCGCCCGCGCAAAAGCGGGTCATCGGGGTTGTAAGGCCGGACATGGTCTGATGTTTATCTTGGCCGAGCTGGCGGGCCAGCCATTCATCTCGAATATTGTGCCGGAAGGAGGCTATTGCCTCAAAGTCCGGGCAGTCTCCGGGCTTCTGAATGATGTTGCTTAGGTCGGAGGAATCCGGCGGCCAAACATAGGTTCCCTGGAAGTTAGAGCGGAATGCATCCTCCAGGTCTTCCCAGCATTCGGTGGAGTTTTCGGGGAGGCAGTTTAGCCAGTGTCGAGCTGGCCCCTTAAGTTTGAGGTGGAGATATTTGATGGCATGGAGATCATCTCCTCGGGCCATGTGGATGTGGAGGAGGAAATCCTCGATCCGTACAGTTGGATCAGCTGTCCCATCATATTGTTGGAAGTTCATGGGTTTAAACCCCTCTGGGAACTGATGCCGCATCACCTCATCCGTGAAGCACAACGGGTGAGTGGCGTCTCGAACCCGATCTATGTCACTCCTGTATTCGGCGCCTGTTCTAGCTCGGTTACGTTCCCGGTCTCTGTTATTGCTTCGGTCGAGCCATGGTCTGTACCCATCCCGTCTATCAGGTGAGTAGCCTCTTGATCCATAGATGGATCTTATACGACCTACTCTGTGATCTAGGTCCTCTCGCAGGTCAAACCTGTCATTGGGCTCTAGTGGCTCCTTTGCCCGCCTTCGAGGCATCGTCGGTCTATAACCGGTGTCGTCAGCCATCCTGTCGCGCCCACGAGGAGGGCGGTCCGTCTTGTCATATGGGGTACGTTTGGGATACGGGGTATCAATGAGCTCATCGTCAAAATGCGGTAGCAACCTTCTACATGGATAACTCTTAGGTTGGTCTGACAGACCGGTATAGTATCCCTCCTCAGCTGAGAGGACTCTAGTCCATCGATCATTGAGGTCATCTTGTTTGGCTTTAAGTTTTTGTTCCTTCGCTTTTAGGCCGCGGGCCGTTTCTATGAGATGTTGTCGGAAAAGTTCCTGATCTTCAAAGTTATCAGGAATGTCTAGGTCATCGGCTTCCAGGATGGCGTCCTCCTCAACAGGAGGGAGGTAGTTGTCTTCCTCGGAATCGTTGAAGTCGTCGGGGTTGTTCTAGTCCTCAGGCCTTTCTTGACCCTCTAACGGGTTTTCGAGGATATCGGGATCACCACGGTCCTTAGGGATATCTCTGTCCCCGGTTCAGAGAATAGGTTTCCTTCTCTTTTTTCCTTTTGACCCCTTATGAGGTTTCCGGCGCCTTGACGGTGCGTCTCCTGACTTGTCGCCATCATTATTGGCGTTTTGTCGCCATTAGTGGCAGGAGTGTCCACCATGTAGACATCGTCTATGGAGGTGGCAGCCCATCGCCCGGTATTGATGGGGGTCGGGGCGCAATCCTCTTCATCCATGTATTCCGCCTCGTCGGAGGCATAGTCCAACATGTCGGTTAAGTCTTCGACTGTGGCTATGAAGTGGGTGGTGGGTGGGTTGAAAAATTGGTCGCGACCCACTTGGCAACCGATCCAAGCATAGATCAGGGTTGAAACGTCAGAAATTTTTATCGACGAGATCCGATCTAGGGCTTCATCGAACTTTCGGATTGGATCACACTATTCGGAACTTTCGGAACTGACCTTCGATGTGCCCAATAGAGAGGGGTGTTCGGCAAGAACGAGTGTCCGGCCTTCTGACACTATGCCCAGATCTGGACTAGTAATTGGAACACCACTGTGGTTAACCCCGTTGGGCTGACCGAAGAGGGAACTCGAGGTTAAGGCCTTAAAGTCTTCGGGTGTGGCAAGTGAAGCCGCAAGACCGGTTCATGACAACTCGCCTCGAGAATCCACGGAGAACTCTAGGTTCCCGAATTTGACTTCTCGATGAGGGGCGAAGCTCTCGACATGACCTAGATGACCGGTCGGGTCAGCGTGCAGCACAACGCTGCTGAAGGCGAAGATCTGTCCGGGGATGAAAGTATTCATGTTGCGGACCTGTTCGTTGATGACAAGGCGAGACATCGATTCCTCGGGTGCTCACAACGGAACTCTCAATGAAAGCACCAATGTCGGTGTCAAAACCGGCGGATCTCAGGTAGGGGGTCCTGAACTATGAGACTTACCCAGGTTCGGGCCCTCCTATGGAGGTAATACCCTATGTCCTGCTTGGTTGTATTGATGATATAGGGGTTACAGAGTTGATCTACCTCGAGATCGAATAGCTAACCCTAGATGAGTTGTTCTATTCCTACAACCTAAAATCCTCTAGCTTGTATAGACGCCGAGGGTACCTAGGGTTTACACATGGTCGGTTACATGCCGAAGAGATAAACATGCCTATTCACTACATCAAACGTGGAGTACAATCCATGCTTCTCGAAGCTTCCATCTTGGAGATAGGGTCTTCAATTGATCTTGTGTTTAGTAAGTGGCACATATAGTCCGGCCCATAGAAATAGGTCCCCCCCAAGGACCCCTTAATCCAGGACTCCCTCAGTGCCCCCTATCTTGGATTACAAGGACTTTAATTATAATAAATGCTCTTTATTAGAATGCATTTACTTTATGCAATCCATTATTAGCTCGCCCAATGCTTAGGAACAAAACAAAGATTTTACCGAACGTATAGTAGAAGCTATGATAAAACCTTATGATGAGAAACTTGAGCTTGAAATTCTATTCCTGGAAAATTGCAGGATGAGCCGGAACGTACTATGAAAATAAAGATAATTAAATATGAATTCAATGCTTTGTGTGACCTTGGTGCTAGTGTTTCAACTATACCTAAAACTTTACGTGATGTGCTTGGTCTCACTAATATTGAAGAGTGTTTCCCAAAACTTGCATCTTGTGGATTCTACCATCAAGAAACCTTTTGGTAGAAATAATGACGTGCTTATTATTGCAAACAAAAATTATGTGCCTGTATATTCCATTGTGTTTGATATTTATTGCAATCCTTCTTGTTCCATAATACTTGGAAGGCCATTTTTACGAACTATAGGTGCAATTACTCATATGAAGAGGGAAACATAAAATTCGGATTCCCATTAAAGAAACGGATGGAACACTCCCTAGGAATGTAATTAAACCACCTTATGAATCAATCATGAGATATACGTACGGGTTGAGTGTTAAAGATTACAACACTTGAAACTATGCATTATGCCTAGCTAGGGGCATAAAACAATAGCGCTTATTGGGAGGCAACCCAATATGTATGTTTATTTTGGTTGTTACTTTATGTTTTTGTGTGACAACATGATTGTCGACCATGTAATGATTATGTTTTTTTGTTTTAATTAGTGTTTGTGCCAATTAAAGCTTTTGGGATGACCCAAAAGATGAGTAAAAACGATGCCGAAACATAACAGAAACTTTGACTCCAGTGCAGGATTTTTTAGTTTTTACTGGAGCATGACAATGATCTGAAATTCTAACACTCTATTTTGATACAAATTGTTTATGTTTCCTATTTGTTCAGAATTTACGGATTTACAGAAGTATGGGTTCTTTACTGATTGCTACAGACTATTCTGTTTTAAATAGATTCTGTTTTGCTTGCATAGTTTGCTTGTTTTGGTTATGCCATTGACTATATCGGGGGGGGGGGCGTAAGCCATGAGGAAGTTAGAATACAGTACCTATTATGCAAAAATGAATTTGAATCAAGTTATCACAGTACCTAAAGTGTGCAATATGTTTCTTATACTAACGAATCTCGCAAGGTTTTGTTGAGTTTTGTGTGATTGAAGTTTTCATGTTTTGGGTGTGATCACGATGGACTACGGAATAAGGACTAGCAAGAGCCTCAAACTGGGGATGCCCAAGGCACCCCAAGTATAATTCTAAGGACACTCAAGCGTCTAAGCTGGGGGGATGCCCCATAAGGCATCCCCTCTTTCGTCTCAATCCATCGGTATATCACTTGGAGCTATATTTTTATTCATCACATGATATGTGTTTTCCTTGTAGCGTCGTTTTCTTTTGTTTCCTGTTACTTTGAGTTTATCACAATCACGATTTTCTAGAAACACCTATTTTCGAGAGACACAACTTCATGATAATTTTCTAGAATTTATGTGTGTCACTTATATGTTTTGAGCTAGGTAGTTGCTATAGTACTTCACTTATATCTTTTTGAGCACGGTGGCATGTGATTTTATAGAAATAATTTGCTCTTGTTCCATACTTATATTTGTTGGAGAGCTGAATTAATAGTGATGGTAATTTGCATGGGTCATAAGACTAGTCGAATAATAGGTATCCAATGAATGATAATCAAAACTATCGTGTAGCATATATCGAGAAGTTGTGGGTTAATGACATTGATGTAGTGATATGAAAAAGGTGTGAGTCCAAAAATGTTGATTTGTAGAAGTTTCGAGATTAAGAGGTGTTAACTTGTTATTCATCCAAAAATTAAAGAGGCATGGTGATGATGTGTGAGCATTTATATTACTCGTTGAAGTCTTAGTGTCGTTTCGAGTCGGGGCGTGCAATGGTTAACTCCTACAAACCTCCTCCCTTGGGGCATGCGATGAGTACTTTCATTTGTCATAAAACTAATAAAACTTTTCAATAAGTATGTGAGTTCTTCATGACTAATGTGACACCATGGACATACACATTTTCACTTTCTCATATGTGCTATCCTCTTCGGTACTGTGCATAGCACATTCTGATGCGGAGCATCCCTCACTCATCCCCATGAAGCCTACACCATCTCCACAAGACACAAGTGGTCCTATGACAAGAGCTCGTGCATGTGCAATAGAAGCTAAGGTGAACTCCCTCCTATTTGAGCGTGGCATGAATGCTAAGGGAACTTTGATGTTACCTCAACTCGACACTCTATGCATCATTAGGTACGAGGAAGACATCTAGGGCGAAGGGTAGAAACCACGAGGAAGCACGAAAGATGAAGACGCTGCTGTAGACAAGAAGCCCATCTATAGTCGACCCCGTGTGCACGGGCGCCCTGGACCCCGTGAGCACTAGGGTAATAGAGTAAACAAAGACCCCGTGCGCACGGGTCCAGAAGACATCGTGCACACGGCCCTACCAGGAGCTACAACGGCCACCCCGTGCGCACGGGCCTAGAAGACCCCATGCACACGGGCCTCCCAGGAAGCTACAGTGGCCTACGAATTTGATGGTATCCACTACGCAAATCAACTTTGGAGAAAATTGTAGAACCACTTAATTCATCAAGCATATCATCTAGTCTAGGAATAGGATGACGATAACGAATAGTAATATTATTAATGCCTCTACAATCCACACACATGCGCGACGTACCATCTAGAATAATAGGAATAGCACAAGGACTAAGGGATTCACGTATATAACCTTTGTCAAGCAGCTCCTGTACTTGACGCATAATCTCCTTTGTCTCCTCTAGATTGGTACGGTATGGCGCACGGTTGGGTAGGGATGCACCGGAATTAAGTCAATCTGATGCTCAATCCCGTGAATAGGTGGTAATCCCGATGGCACGTCTTGTGGGAAGACGTCAGTGAACTCCTGCAAAATGTTAATTACAGCAGGAGGCAAAGAGGGAGGCATGTCCTCGAATGAAAATAATACCTCTTTGCATACAAAATCATAGCAAACAGATGTAGCAACATCCAAATCATTAATATCAGATTTAGTAGCAAGTAAGCATCCACTCTTCAATTTTATTTCGGATACAACATTAGATGATGGTTTATTATGCTTATGGTGTTGCTCAAATTCCTGTGCTACAATATGATTTTCACTCTTATTTTTCTCCTGTTTTGCTTTACTAGCTCTAGCAATGTCATCTTTCATAATATGTTCTGGAGACATGGGAAGCAAAGTGATATTTTGATCCTTATGAACAAGAGTATATTGATTTGTCCTACCATGGTGTACAGAATTTTTATCAAACTGCCATGGCCTACCAAGTAAAACAGAACATGCTTGCATGGGTACCACATCACAATCCACGTAATCAGAATATGTAGCAATGCTAAAATGCACATGAACAGTACGTGTTACCTTAACCTTGCCACTATTGTTGAACCATTGGATGTAATAAGGATGAGGATGTGGTGTGGTGGTTAGAGACAACTTCTCCACCATCTCCATGCTAGCCAAGTTGTTTAAGCTCCCTCCATCGATGATGACGCGAATATAATGCTCCTTCACAACTCCCTTTGTATGGAACAAGTTGTGCCTCTGATTTTTCTCAGCCTGTGTAACCTGCACACTCAAAACACGTTGAGCAACTAAACTTTCATATTGTCCGCGTAGTCGGCAGCCATGTAGTGTGTCTCTTGTTTAGTATCCTTGGCACCATGTTCGTCACTTGCAATGAGAGCCAAAGTCTCCTCATCATAATCACTAGCGGACGCATATCCACAATCCTCAATAACAATCATTACACGCTTGGAAGGGCATTCTCTCGCAAAGTGACCTCCACCCTTGCAACGACAGCATATAACCTCATGTTTTTGCCCTGTGGATGCAATAGATGAAGAAGAGCTCTGTGCAGGCCCAGAAGGTGTGCTCTTCGCAGAGGGAGGAGTAGGAGCCTGTTTCCTGGTATCGCGGTTGGAGTTGGAGGTGGGAGTAGGTGGTGTTGCAGCAAGACGTGCAGAAGTAGAGGAGGTACGTGGCGTCCATGATGAAGTGTGACCTGCAGAAAAAGTAGTTCTCGCCATTGCCTGTCAATCCTGCACTTCACGTTCAGCTTTGCAAGCAAGATGAAATAAACGAGTGATAGTGTTATACTCCTTATACTCTAGAATACTCTGAATCTCTCTATTTAATCCACCCATAAAACATGCAAGCATAGCTTCAGTCTCCTCAACAAGACCACATCTAATCATGCCAGTTTATAATTGCTGATAATATTCCTCTACAAAAAATTTTCCATGTCTTAAACGCTGCAAATTTTGAAGCAATTCATGTTGATAATAAGGTGGCACCCAACGATTATGCATAGCAGTTTTCAAAGCAGCCCAAGTAGTTGGAATATTAGCATGGTGTATTCTACAAAGTTCTGACCACCAAACACAAGCAAAACTAGTGAATGAACAAACAACAGCAGCAACACGTCTATCCTTAGGAAATTGTAAGCATGTAAAACGTTGTTCTATTTCTAACTCCCATGTAAGATATATATCAGGAACATATCTACACTCAAATGTAGGAATATTCAATTTAAGTTTAGGGAGATGGTCATGATCCCGTACCTGAGGGGGTGGTGCAGCCCTACCGTTACGGTTGTAGCCATGTGGTCGACCTGGTGCGTATCGTGGTGGTTGCCCCTCAAGCTGATCTGGAGCAACATCTCCCTCATCATCGTAATCACCATCATAATCTTCAACCTACTCAACGACAGGAGCAGCAGGAGCCATAGAAGTAGCAGCAGTATCAACAGTACTAGTATGTTGGGCTTGGCCGAGAGGCACACGTCACGCTCGTCGTTCGAAAGGTATAGGAGCTGCAGCTGGTGGTGGTAGACGGGCAAGCACCTCATTGAACTTGGCGTCCATCTTGGTGTCGAATGTCTTCTCCAAACCATCTAGCTTCTCCATGGCCTCTCCAAAGTTGGTCACGAAGTCTTGTACCTGGTCAACCATCATTTGCTGAAATTTATCATAGAGCGCTTTGTTGGTCAAGCTCTCCCAGTCGATCCCGTCGTCGTGTGATCCTGGCATGGTTAGCAGAAATAGGAAACACACAAGAATATGAAACCTACAAACTACTTGGACGTGGTGTGGTGGTGTGTCACAAATCCTTTAAGCGAATCTCAACTTCTTACCAGTTCTCACCCAGCAGCATGCGGTGATCGGCAACCGTTGTAGTCAAAACTCTCAAAGCTTGGATAGAGCGATTGCCAGGTGGTGTCAAACAAACGACGTAGATGTATGTGGAGCTGGGATGGCTTATAATGTGGTATCAAAAAGGGTTAGCAATAATCAATTCAGAGATGCAAGGTTGAAAAAACGCTCAACGACGGTACTGTGCTGGTCCTAGGCTGGACCGTACTAGAGACGTGAGCCTAAAACACCAACAAAATCACGACGCTACACGTAATCAAGGGAAGAGCACACTCTGAATTTTTTTTTCGTTTTTTTTGCGCCTCTTTTTTTGCGCTCTTTTTTTATTATTATTTTGCTCAAAAAATCACTACAATGGCGAGTGTCTCAAAACTCTCCCGACGTCGTATAAGCAAGATGGGCACGAAATTTGTTGGACTAATTTTTTTTCTGGAGCAATTCGGGGGTTACGACGACCAAAAATTTCGACACAAATCACTATGATGGCAAGTGTCTCAAAACGCTCTGGAGAACCTAAAATCAAGATAGGGAAAAATATTTTCGGCTGAATTTTTTTGGGCCAAAACGTGCTTTGCAAAGCGTGCCAGACTTTTTTTCGACACCTATGCAGGTAGCAAAACGCGAATCCGAAATCAAAAGGATCTCGAAACTAAACCTAAAACGAGCTGGACTCGGATTGGTGGCGGATTTGTGGTGGTATATATGGACACCGATGGATACTAATGATGGGTGGTGATATATGGCAGTGGTGATGATGGTGGTGGTATATGGCAACTATGAAGACGATGCGGTGGCGGTGTGACAACCTGTGAATAGAACTCGAAACTCTAAAGGACTAGACACTAAGACCAGCAACTCGACACGATGATGTAACCACAAATTCAACAAAGAAAAATACTGAAAAGACTATGCAAAGGCTCAGATTGGTTCGGATATGATGATCTAACCCAAAAAATCATGGAATAAAGGTATGAAGAACAGATGCGATCTAAACTACGAAAACTGTTAAATCTCACCGAGCAACCTGGAAATCTGATACCAGTTGATAGAGGCGAAGTTGTCCCTGTCTTTCGATGAGATGGTGGCTATCGTTTTTGGTGGAGTAGACTTTGACGATCCGACTACGAACGTGTGATGACGTCGCGCCTTAGCAATCGCTAAACCAAATCCGAGAGGTTACTGACCATGTCGGAGCACAATCAACCTGACCACGAGGGTCTATTTCCTGCACGCAAATGAAGAACAAGCAAGAAACTAAGATTGCAATCTGGATATTGCGAATATAAGAGGAAAGCTTTATTGATGAAGTGGGGTTCTGTGACGCCTTTGTCTGGTCGTGGAACACAAACGAAGAGCGTGAAGTTGCAGCTAAGGCGAACTTGTAATCTAAACAAAACCCAACCCTAAAACGATGCCCTAAGGTCTGTATATATGGGGAAATAGAGGGGAATTTCGTGGCCCCTTGGAGGAGGGGTCCGAAACTAACCCTAACTCAGTTTCCCCATACATACGGACTCTAAAAACAGCCTATAATATGGTATTTCGAAATTACATGGGCCTGGCCCAAAAATAAGGTGGCGCAGTACCTATATTAGCCTAGGGACGAATTTTATAAAGTGGCATCATGCATATTTCATCCAAGGCTTCTCGCTCCCATTATAGTGGCTTCAAAGTGCGAAAATCATCACCGAAAGCTCCATTGTTCTTTCCCGCGCACGCACCTTCTTCTCCATGCTTGATCCCACACCAATGGTCATCCTTCTTGTCCATGCTAGGTCCTTCATTCATAAGTAAAACAAAAGTATCTAATTTAGGCAACATCATATGTTCATGAACATTAGAAGGATTTCCAAGAAACGAAAGTACCTGGTAATTCAATTGACGTGCGCGAGCTCTAGTAATTGGTATTGTATGTATGGCAGTCGGAGTTGTGGGTGTAACATTAGTAGGGATGTCCTCATCACGAGTGGCAAGCCAATGACTACTTTGAATGAACTCACAAGCAACCCAAGTTGTGGAACAAGGTAATAATGATGCATGATGTAGCACTAATAGGTAAGTTGTGGAAAGCTAATTTAAATGCAATGACATGATCAAGTATCCTGTAAGCGTGCATCAACAATAGGCAGATAACCATATGAACAAGATACAGTTATCATCATAAGTAGGGGTTGAACACCTCGTGTTCATACATCACGCTAAGTCATCGGACTTAGTTCAATTCTCTTGCTAAGTCATCGGACTTAGCTCATGTTATCTCTTTGTCACCTACACATCCATACTCACGCCAAGTTTCACGAAAACAACCGGACGTGGTCTAAGAAGGACCTCCAACTGTCCATGACCGTGGATGCGTCTATTCGAATAGTTTTACACTCTACAGAGGTTGCACACTTTACCCACAAGACTCGGGGAACTTTCGTGTCATCCACAACTCGTGGTATATAACATACCCGAGGTAAGCACCCGAACAATGCCTTTCCCATGGTGATACTAAACAAAGAGTCCACTCGTTCGTGCCATCCCTCATGATATACATCACTCGTATCATCCATGAGGGCACGCAACGGTGTGCCCGGTGCCTGTAAAGACAGCGCATGACCTTCCACTCTGGGACGATCCCGTCTCAAGAGTGACCACTTCACTCTTTCCACTAGTAATGTGGGCTCCTTTCTAGTACCAACCATAGTAATCAACAAAGCCCTGTCCCATACGGGGTATCGTGGTTGCGCATGTAAGGTTGGTTTAGTCAGCAGACCTTAGAACTCTCCATTTTCGAAAACACATACTCACTTGTTCCGGCACACCACTTCTTTCTCGAGTGGTCGCCCATCTCATCAATATCTCCCTTGGGCATTAATGGCACCCGGCGGGGTTTTCGAAAGTCTTTGAACTCATTTCTTTTCTTTCCATCACCATGCATAAGTCCCATCCCACTTGCGTAGCATCTACTAGCCTCCTAACTACACCCACCCGCACAACCCTCATAAGGTGGTAGGGTCATGCATGATGCAAGTGTCAATGGTAAGAGTACCGGAAACAACCCACCGAAGGGGTCACTACTCCACATGATCAAATATGATGAAAGTAAAGTGCTATATGACATCCAATAAAAATGGTTTCTTATCATGGTCAAAGGGCTTCTTGCCTGGCTTAGCAACATCTTCGAGGTCTTCACACGCTTCTCGTCCACTCCGACCACTTCCTCTACTTCGTCAACTATCGTCGGAAACAACCGCAATAAGCAACACAAAAAGCAGAAAATAAAGTTCTCTATAAATAGGAGTTTTATTTTTCTTGGACACCTTGGGTCACAAGAAAAACAATCAGGAAGGTTTCATTGGATGTGGATCAAGAAGAAGTTTCCAAATGGAGGAAAACATGGCAATGATAATCCTCTAAGATGTCAATAGAAAATATTTATATAAAAATGAGTGAAGGCATCCATTTAATAGGGCATGATTTTAGAAACATTTAGGAAGTGGTTATTCTAGATTTGGAGTTGGTATGAATTTCCTAAGGATTTTCAAAGTGGGTCACATATGAATAAATGGCCCAGTAATTGACATGGCAGAATAAGTGTAAGGAAAATGCTCACCACTTAGTGCATGAATTTAGATACACCTAGAATTTTGAATCACTTCAATTGGAGCTATAATGAATGCGCTAGGGAGTTTTACAAGTGGGGCATTCAAAGTTTAGATTCAAATTTGAATTTGAATCCTACACAAAAGCTTGCAGGAAAAATGTGCAATGCACATATTTGGATGATTCAAAATTTTAGGAATCTATAGGAATTTGAATCACTAAATTTGGAGCTCCTATGATTAAAATAGGAATTAAACAAGATCTGATAAAATAAATAAAACAGAGAAAAAGGATTATAACCAAAGCTATCTTGCACGCACGTCGCTGAATAGCGAGTGGGCTGGCCCAGCGACCCGGCCTGGTAGGAGGGGCGGGCGACGTCGATGGCGCCCTCGCAAAAGGCGCCTTGGCTGCAGGGAAGCAGAACCTGGGGGGCGCTTCCACTTAAACGCCCGAGCCTGATGCCTGGCTCGGTGATGCGCGGGGCCCACCGGTCAGGGTCGTCCCCCTCCTCCCGCCCGAACAGGGGAGAGCGGGGGAGGCGAGACCGAGCGCTCGCCTGCGCCGTTCCGGCGGCTCCAGCCACCGTCCGCGATGCCTCGACCACCGGAGGGCTCGTGATGGAGCATCGCATCCACCTGGGTGCCCCATTCTTGCCGGGGGCGCCATGGAGGTCGGCCTTGGCCGGGGCAGAGTCCGGCGACGGGTGGCTGTGGAAACAGAGCTCCGGCGATTGGAGGGGTGGAAAGGAGAGCGGAGGGGGGAGTGGCAGCACTGGGAGGCAGTCTCGTGAGGTTCAAGGGAGAGGAGAGGCACGAGGAGCTCGAATTCGAGGACACCCGAGGTGGGCGTCGCCGACCGTTGGAGGAGGAGGAGGGCCCGGGAGAGATAGAGGGCTGGTCCAGGGCTTCGGGGGCATTGAGAAGGGGTGAGGGGAGGGAAAATTAGGGCAAAGCATGGCTCGAGAGAGCTTATATAGGAGGGGGTGTGGTTCACCGCGAGCTCGTGTGCCGGCTTGGTCAATGCCACCGCTGGAGGGCTCGGGGGGTCACGGTAGCACATCTACGAGATTTGTGGACGAGGTCCACGTCCCGGAAGGGAACAAGGGGAGACAAAGGGGCGCGCGTGTGAGCTCGCCCACTGGCCGAGCCGGGTGGCTATGGCGCATGTGCGAGGGAGGCCACGGAAGGGAGAAAGAGTTGGGGACAGGACAGTAGCGTGTCCCGGACGTCGAGACCGACAAGCTGGCGAAAGGGAGGGGCTAGAGGAGGTCGGGGATGGCAATTGGGCGGCGGTTACAATGCGGGAGCGCACTGTAGCGTGCTCGAGAGCGCCATTCTGGCATGCCATGGCATGCCATTGGCAGCATATGCATGGCCACCTATGTCTAGGGCATCTAGGAGGGTAAAAACAAAGCGTAGGAGTCCTTGGATGCTTTGGGGGTTCCATTAGAATAGGAAGGAAGTGAAGGAGAAGGTAAAACATTGCTGTCCAGGGGTAGAAAGGGGGCTTTTACCCCACAAATCATTGAGCTGGGGGACTGGGTTTCTTACTGGAGGTACAAGGGGTCAAGTAGGGACTATGGTAAAAATTCTGGGTTAAGGAGAAGAAGTTAACAGGGGAAAACAGTAACTCTTAGAAATGACCAGAAGGTGTTTGATGGTGATTTGGCCAGGAAAATGAATTCTACTTGCTTTGAGATTTAACAAGATCAAATGGTGATCAAAAGTAGGGCTGATTACCCAGTTTGAGATTATCTGAAGATAGTTGCCAATGTAAACTTGGTAAACCCTAGAAATGGACAGGAATGGATTTCTATAGATTTGATCATGAAATTTTATTACCCTTGATGCACCACTTGATGTGGTGACATATTTTTGGGAATATAACATGCACAAAAAGTTTGGGGCCCAATGGGGAAATTTGGCAATGTAATGTTACCAAATTCTTGAAATCAACAGAATGGTTTTGCGGGACTTTGGACAAGTTAATCTATTTTCCTTGATGCACCACCTACTGTAGATGCATTATTGGAGGATTCTAACATGCCCACAAAGTTTGACCTTAAGGGGAGACAGTTGGTAATGTAGAGTTGCTCAAATTTGGATCTGGACATAGAGGGTTTTGGGATATTTTGGTGAACCAAAACAATTGGGATTGATATGAAACTTAGCAAGATGACCACATATATCATATGTGACAAGCTAGAATTTTCTAGGATTTAATTGAGATTATTTCTTATAGAAATATTTCAAAACCTTGAAACAGACAGATATGGTTTTGAAGGGTTTTGTCCAGTATTTTGAACATGACCATGTTTTGAAACTCTTATATATGCATAATATATGTCCACTAAGTTTCGCTATTTTTTTCAAATATTTATAAAGCATTTAAATAATTTTTCCCTATGAAAAACCATTTCTGGCCTTAAGAAAAATCTTTTAAATAAAATATGAAAATAATCTTTTAAAATATTTTTTTGTGGTTTTAGGAAGTTATATATATAGTAGGTTCCAAATAAAGCATTTGGGGGAAAAGGATCCACCCAATTTGGGGACTTGCAGTGCAAATCTTAAATTAGGGGGTTTTGCAAACATAACTTGAATAAAACCTTTTTGGCCAAGATAATATTTTGTAAAAATATAATTAAGTCCTATTCACATGGCATGATCATTGGAGAAGAGTGGAGATCAAGGAAAAGGGTTTTGAGAGTAGGAGGGATTTTATGAATATAGAGCACATGAAAGCGAACAAGAAACCAACACTCAAGTCAAGCATCACAAGCAGAGAAAAAGTTTTAATTAGTCCTGATTTTTGAGTCATGATATCTAAGTCATGAGGTAAAATCACAGGGTGTGACAGACCTACCCCCCTTACAAGAATCTCGTCCCCAAGATTCCTAGGCTAGGCATAGAAGAGATGGGGAAATTTAGAGGTGAGGTAGTCTTCACGTTCCATGCTGCTTCTGCTCCGGCATGGTTGTCCTTCTGGTTCTTGAAGTGCTTGATGATATGTCTTCGAGTGCATTGTTGACTTCGTCTCAGGGTGAGCGGGGTTCCAGCAAGCTGCTAGGCTTGCCTAATGGTTGAGGGTTTGGTGGACGAGGTCCTAGCAAGGGCCTGGCTTGCATGTATCCCAAAATCGGAATACCTGGCCAGTAGTGTGTTAGTGTGTTGGTCCTGGGATTCTCGTCGAGATCTTCTGCTTGAGTAAGCTTCTCAGGTAGACTCTTCATTCTTCTCTGGTCGTTTGTGTTCATCGTCATAGACGCACGTTTCTGGAGGGTCCTTGAGTGTTTTGTCTACTCGTCTCTCCGTGGCAAAGTCTGTGATGGGTCTCGCCCCTAAGGCTGAGTTTAGAGACTTGGGTCAGAATGGGTTCCACCATCTGGAATGTTCCGAGGGGTTCTAAATAAGCTGACTATTCAGAGTGTAGATAAGTTATCTAATCCCCAAGGTCTGACGCTTGGCAAGTGGGGTGAACTACCTTTGACAGGTGGTTTACCACGATCGAGTCAGGTTCATGTCCTTGATTGAACCAAAAGGGCTAGCAATGAGGTCCAAACAGTCGTTCCACTCCGTTCCAGGCATATGAAGGGAGCAGGGACGTCATGCTCAACGTACACCATCAACGTGGCGGAGTAAGGGGATGCCATCAACTTCTCAGTTCCATCCTGGTCAGGATCTGAGAGATGACCATTTAAAGCGAGGGGATCTCTAATTCTCTTGATGTCCAAGGGCTTCATCGGGCTTGAACGTAGATGCTTCTACATATAGTCTAGTTGAGGTATCCGGCAGAGGAGTGGAGGTTGACTTCCTTTGCTTCTTCTTCGTTGTCGTGGCTTCACAATCGTAGTGGTTCCTCATCTTGCTTGGGACAGAAAGTCTTCTTCTGTAGGGAGGGTGCTCCGAGGAGTCCAACTCCTTCAAGGTGAAACCTTATACTCGAGAGTCATGGTAATTGGTGCTCCTGGGGCTGGTCCAAACAGGACTAAGGTGTCCCTCTTCTCATTGGGTAAATAAGTATGTCACGTTGGAGGACAACAACCTATTTCCCGAAGTACCACATAAACACCTGCTCATGGGGTATGTTAGAGGAGCGGCATTCGTCCTGGATGGTCACTAGTGTCAAGTGTTTGTGTTCCAACTTAATAGAGGTCTATGTGGCCACCTTCCTTTGGAACATGATTGGTGGTGGTCGAGGTGGAGCACCGACCATAGTCTATGGACTTATAGTCCAAGGCCAATGGTCATAATCCGACCGCGTCATGGTCCGATAAAGCTTCGGGGTTTAAAAGAGCTTAGGATGCGAGCGAACGTCTAACACCTTATCCCCAGCACAACTATTAGATGCCAACAGTACTACCTATTATTCCAAACAAAAGCACCCTATATCCTCGAAGGTATCACCTCATACAAATCAACTCTAATACTACACATGCTACTCATATCTCCAAGGTTTTGAGAGTAGGACTATGCTAAAAATCTCATATGCATACTATAGCTCGTCCATGGTGTCCAACCTAATCTCCTTGAGTTCATATAATCCTCATATCACTGCAAGAACTATTATTACAATATATCCATGAACTTCCAATCTCATGGCCAACTAAATTCCAAGGTCTAGCTTATATAGATCCCTAATTTATCCCTAACATCATCCGATTCCTTCTACTATCATCCTTTGAGAAACATGGTATCATTATCAAGATCATTGGACTAAATCCAATTTACTCCAAACCATGTGGTTTAATTTATCTTGAGCACCTAGTAGGATCACCTATTTAAACCCAAGGTTTACATCTAGTAGGAATTCCCTACTAGTTACTCCAGTCACTATCATATCCAGTGATCCAATATCAATATTATTGCCAAAGTTAAGTCATTATCCTCCAAGAATTTCAGCTTGTGATCACAATGGTCCTACAAAATCCAATTTGCTCAAGGTACGAGCAAGTCATGCTACTCTATCAATCTGGACCCACCAAGTTCATTTGCCAACATTAAGCCTTGTAATCCACCAAAGGGTCTCAACTATTTCCCCAAGACATTTATTATGGCTAAATCAAGTTACTACCAGCAAATAGTATATCCTCAGAATGATTCTTTCTATGTCATCAAGCTTTTAGTGCTAGCGTAAGAATTAAGGATGTTTGTTCACTATGATCACTAGCTCCATAATAAACCCAGTGCTAGGCAGGGGTTATTGAAGCTCAATAAGTGCCCTGGCAAGTCCGTGTATTAAACACATGATTCAGAGACTTCTGTTGGGGGAGCTTTTTAGGTATAGGTTAGGCAAGGGAGGGGTTTCCAATCTTGAGGAAGAATCATAACTCTACGGGGCTGCGTCTTGTTGAGTTTGCGGTAGTCGAAGCCTTCGGTGTTAGTTGCTTGTCGAGGTGGATCCTTGGTGCATCTGGTCTTGCTGGTATTTAGTTGACAAGAGGGGGAGAGGAGAAGTAGCGTAGAGGAGGGAGCCTAAGGGGGTGGTATAGTGCAAGTGCAATCAAGCAAGTGCCAAAAGAGCCAAACACAAACATCAAGTTAAGGTAGGTGGTATAGTCACGCACCTGTTGCTTATGGCAAAAGTGTGACTTACAGCAAAGCACAAACAGGCAAAACAAGCAACAAACAATCATGGTTCTGTCAGAACCATCATACGGACTCGACTTCGCATGGGGGATACACGACTCATCCTACCCTAGGGGTTCTCGGACTCAGGAGTCGTGTTTGCTCCATGTCTTGGAGAGGAGTCCGCTTAATATTCTGGCTCTTCTTTGGGTGTCGCTATGTCTTTGGTTGTTGTTCATTAAAACGATCCTGGTTGTGCCTGAAGAGTCCTTGACGACTTTGGGTCTGTTGAGTTGATGGCGAAGGTGAATCTTCATCGCAGTTGTTGACAGGGTCTTCTGGTGTCTTCGTAGTCGTGCCAGTGTCTCCTAGTATTCTAAGATGTCAAGGGTTCCAGGTAGGCAACCTTTTATGCAATGACATTAACAAGGCATGGTAGAGTTGTATCCTGCCAGTCACGATGACGATATCATCGGCACCAAGAGCGGGGAATGATGAGAACCGTCTTCCTGCTCACTATAGTGAGGTGGACCAAATGGCAAGGTTCTCATCCACCGGTGGTTACTGATATAACAACGAGAAGGACAGGGTTGCTCTATTAGCGATGCATTATCATGACATTGCAGGTCTTGTGCCCTGGTCATCGAAGGCCGAGGTGGCATCATCCTGGGGCTGTGTTGAAGGTGTCACCGTCATCTAAGTCTTGACGTCTCATCCTTTGAGAAGGTGTCTTCTTCTGGTAGCTCCTTGTCTAGTGTTGCCAACTTGGGTCTGAGATATGTTGGCAATCGTCTGGCAAGGTGGCTTCCTTCCAGGTTTCCCACGAGGATTACAAGGAATCCCATGGTCAGGGGCACAAGGGTAGTAGCGACCATTTGGAAAGTTTTGAAAAGTAGACGAGGAGAGCCAAAATAAAAATGGTGGAAGTGCTAGGCACAATCCTTCAGTTTATTTGAAATCTTAGAAGAGTTGATAAATATTTTAGCCCTTGCTAATGTTTGAAGGGTCTACGAAAACAATTTTGTCCTAACTAACGTTCATGCTAACTAAGGGCTTCCTACAGTCAGGATGGCTCTTATACCAGCTCTGTGGGGACCGCGACTCATAAGTCGTGATCACCGAATGTACATGCACAGTGATCCCAGAGATCAATGCTCACTGCACACACAAAAACTGAATAACAAGAGTCTTACATCCATTACGTACCGGTTTACTCAAATATGACCTTCATATGATTGTAGCGGAAATCTTCAACGATAGCGTGAACCCATGCCATCTGCCTTAACCCTACATGCATTCTGACTGGGGAGCGTCCTAGCTCGCATGTCCGTCACCAAGGTAATCTTCATCATAACCTTATCTTTCATGCCTGGCCAATAAAATAACCAGTGGCAAGCCAATGAGTACTTTGAATGTACTCGCAAGCAACCCAAGTTGTGGAACAAGGTAATAATGATGCATGATGTAGCACTAATAGGTAAGTTGCGGAATGATAATTATAAATGCAATGACATGATCAAGTATCCTATAAGTGTGCATCAACAATAGGCAGATAACCATATGAAAAAGATACTGTTATCATCATAACTAGGGGTTGAACACCTCGTGTTCATACATCACGCTAAGTCATCGGACTTAGTTCAATTCTCTTGCTAAGTCATCAGACTTAGCTCATGTGATCTCTTTGTCACCTTCACATCCATACTCACGCCAAGTTTCACGAAAACATCCGGACGTAGTCTAAGAAGGACCTCCAACTATCCATGACCGCGGACGCGGCTATTCGAATAGTTTTACACTCTACAGAGGTTGCACACTTTACCCACAAGACTCGGGGAACTTTCATGTCATCCACGACTCGCGGTATATAACATACCCGAGGTAAGCACCCGAACAATGCCTTTCCCATGGTGATAATAAACAAAGAGTCGACTCATTGGTGACATCCCTCATGATATACATCACTCGTATCATCCATGAGGGCACGCAACGGTGTGCCCGGTGCCTGTAAAGACAGCGCATGACCTTCCACTCTACGACGACCCCGTCTCAAGAGTGAACACTTCACTCTTGCCACTAGTAATCCGGGCTGCTTGCCAGTACCGACCATAGTAATCAGCAAATCGCCATCCCATAAGGGGTATCGTGGTTGCGCATGTAAGGTTGGGATAGTCATCAGACTGTAGAACTCTCCGTTTTCGAAAAAACATACTCACTTGTTCCGGCACACCACTTCTTTCTTGAGTGGTCGCCCATCTCATCAATATCTCCCTCGGGCATTAGTGGCACCCGACAGGATTTTCGAAAGTCTTTGAACTCATTTCTTTTCTTTCCATCACCATGCATAAATCCCGTCCCACTTGCGTAGCATCTACTAGCATCCTAACTACACCCACCCGCACAACCCTCATAAGGTGGTAGGGTCATGCACGATGCAACTGTCAATGGTAAGAGTATCGGAAACAACCCACCGAAGGGGTCACTACTCCACATGATCAAATATGATGAAAGTAAAGTGCTAGATGACATGCAATAAAAATGGTTTCTTATCATGGTCAATAGGCTACTTGCCTGGCTTAGAAATGTCTTTGAGGTCTTCACATGATTCTCGTCCACTCCGAGCACTTCGTCAACTATCGTCAGAAACAACGGCAATAAGCAACACAACAAGCAAAAAATAAAGTGCTCTATAAATAGGAGTTTTATTTTTCTTAGACACCTTGGGTCACAAGAAAAATAATCAGGAAGGTTTCATTGGATGTGGATCAAGGAGAAGTTTCTGAATGGAGGAAAAGATGGGAATGATAATCCTTTAAGATGTCAACAGAAAATATTTTTATAAAAATGAATGAAGGCATCCATTTAATAGGTCATGATTTTAGAAACATTTAGGAAGTGGTTATTCTAGATTTGGAGTTGGTATGAATTTCCTAGGGATTTTCAAAGTGGGTCACATATGAATAAATGGCCCAGCAATTGACATGGCAGAATAAGTGTAAGGAAAATGCTCAACACTTAGTGCACGAATTTAGATACACCTAGAATTTTGAATCACTCCAATTGGAGCTATAATGAACGCTCTAGGTATTTTTACAAGTGGGGCATTCAAATTTCATATTCAAATTTGAATTTGAATCCTACACAAAAGCTTGCATGATAAATGTGCAATGCACATATTTGGATGGTTCAGGATTTTAGGAATCTATAGAAATTTGAATCGCTAAATTTGGAGCTTATATGATTAAAATAGGAATTAAACAAAATATGATAAAATAAATAAAACAGAGAAAAAGGATTATACCCAAGGCTATCTTGTGCGCATGGCGCTGAATAGCGAGTGGGCCGGCTCGGCGACCCGGCCTGGTAGAAGGGGCGGGCAACGTCGATGGCGCCCTCGCGAAAGGCGCCTTCGCCGCAGGGAAGCGGAACCCAGTGGGGGCGCTTCCACTTAAATGCCTGGGCCCGACGCTTGGCTCGCTGACGCGCGGGGCCCACCAGTCAGGGTCGTCCCCCTCCTCCCGCCTGAACAGGGGAGACCGGGGGAGGCGAGACCGAGCGTCCACCGGCGCCATTCTGGTGGCTCCGGCCACCGTCAGTGATGCCTCGACCACTAGAGGGCTCAGGATGGAGCCCCGCATCCGCCTGGGTGCCCCATTCTTGCCGGGGGGCCATGGAGGTCGGCCTTGGCCGGGGTGGAGTCCGGCGACGGGCGGCTCCGGAAACAGAGCTCCGACGACCGGAAGGGAGGAAAGGAGACTGGCGGGGGGGAGTGGCAGCGCTCGGAGGCGGCCTGGTGAGGTTCAAGGGAGAGGACAGGCACGGGGGAGCTCGAATTCAAAGACACCTGAGGTGGGCGTCGCCGACCGTTGGAGGAGGAGGAGGGCACGGGAGAGAGAGAGAGGACTGGTCCAGGGCTTCGGGGGCATAGAGAAGGGGCGAGAGGAGGGCAGAGGAGGGCTCAGGAGAGCTTATATAGGAGGGGGCGTGGTTCACCGCGAGCTCGTGCGCCAGCTTGGTCAATGCCGCCGCTGGAGGGCTCGGGGGTCGCGGGAGCACGTCTATAGGCTTCGTGGACGAGATCCACGTCCTAGAAGGGAACAAGGGGGGACAGAGGGGCGCGCATGTGAGCTCGCCCACTGGCCGAGCCGGGCGGCTATGCCGCACGCGCGAGGGAGGCCACAAAAGGGAGAAAGAGGAGGGAGATAGGATGGTAGTGTGTCTCGGACGTCGAGGCCGACAAGCTGGCGAAAGGGAGGTGTTCGAGGAGGTCGGGGCTGGGGATTGGGTGGCGGCTACAGTGTGGGAGCGCACTGTAGCACGCTCGAGAGCGCCATTCTGGCATGCCATTGGCAGCTTATGCATGGCCACCTATGTCTAGGGCATCTAGGAGGGTAAAAACAAAGCGTATGAGTCCTTGGATGCTCTGGGGGTTCCATTAGAATAGGAAGGAAGTGAAGGAGAAGGTAAAACATTGTTGTCCAGGGGTAGACAGGGGGCTTTTACCCCACAAATCATTGATCTGGGGGGCTGGGTTTCTTACTCGAGGTACAAGGGGTCAAGTAGGGACTGTGGTAAAAATTGTGGGTTAAGGAGAATAAGTTAAGAGGGGAAACAGTAAATCTTAGAAATGACCAAAAGATGTTTGATGGTGATTTGGCCAAGAAAATGAATTCTACTTGCCTTGAGATTTAACAGGATCAAATGGTGATCAAAAGTAGGGCTGATTACCAAGTTTGAGATTATCTGAAGATAGTTGCCAATGTAAACTTGGTAAACCCTAGAAATGGACAGAAATGGATTTCTATAGATCTGATCATGAAATTTTATTCCCCTTGATGCACCACTTGATGTGGTGACATATTTTTGGGACTATAACATGCACAGAAAGTTTGGGCCCAATCGGGAAATTTGGCAATGTAATGTTACCAAATTCTTGAAATCAACAGAAATGGTTTTGAGGGACTTTGGGCAAGTAAATCTGTTCTCCTTGATGCACCACTTTGTGTGGATGCATTATTGGAGGATTCTAACATGCCCTGAAAGTTTGAGCTTAAGGGGAGACAATTGGTAATGTAGAGTTGCTCAAATTTGGATCTGGACAAAGAGGGTTTTGGGATATTTTGGTGAACCAAAACAATTGGGATTGATATGAAACTTCTCAAGATGACCACATATATCATATGTGACATGCTAGAATTTTCTAGGATTTAATTGAGAATATTTCTTATAGAAATATTTCAAAACCTTGAAACGGACAGATATGGTTTTGAAGGGTTTTGTCCAGTATTTTGAACATGACCATGTGTTGAAACTCTTATATATGGATAATATATGTCCACTGAGTTTCCCTTCTTTTTTTTCAAATATTTATAAAACATTTAAATAATTTGTCCCTATGAAAAACCATTTCTGGCCTTAAGAAAAAGCTTTTAAATAAAATATGAAAATAATCTTTTAAAATAATATTTTGTGGGTTTGGTAAGTTATATATATAGTAGGCCCTCAATAAAGCATTTGGGGGAAAGGATCCACCCAATTTGGGGACTTGAAGTGCAAATCTTAAATCAGGGGTTTTTGCAAACCTAACTTGAATAAAACCTTTTTGGCCAAAATAATATTTTGTAAAAATATAATTAAGTCCAATTCACATGGCATGATCATTGGACAAGTGTGGGGATCAAGGAAAAAGTGTTTTGAGAGTAGGAGGGATTTTATGAATATAGAGCACATGAAAGCAAACAAGAAACCAACACTCAAGTCAAGCATCACAAGCACAGAAGAAGTTTTAATTGGCCCTTATTTTTGAGTCATGATATCCAAGTCATGAGGTAAAATCACAAGGTGTGACATCATCCCGCCTTTCTCTGCGTTCTTCACTGCCATCCTCGGCCACTACGGGATTCAAGCCCTTCACCTTCAACCCAACTCCATCCCGCTCTTGTCTGTCTTCACCTTTTCTGTGACGCTTTCGTGGGCATGAAGCCTTCGATGGCCCTCTTCCGACACTTCTTGAGCTTGCGCGTGCACGACGGCGCTCAGTGATCGGTGTGCGTCTCCTTCGTCGCGGTCCAGAGCGGTAACATGATCTTAAAGCCCGGGAAGAAGGTGGAGAACTTCCGGCACCGTTGGGTCTTCATGGATCTCGGTAGCTCCAACCCCCGCTTGGAGCTGCCGAAGGGGCTGCCGGAGAAGACCTCCGTGAAGCTTTTTGAACCCCCGCGCCAAACCCGTCCTGGAGCAGATTTCTCGCGACATCAACGCCAGGAAACTGACTTGGGGGTGATAGTGAAGGAGTTCTTGACCGAGCGCCTGGTGCCCCTCCAATCTCACTCTAGGCCCCTCTGGGACTATCAGGGCAGTGGTGACAACCTCAGGCTCCGGTCCACATGCATAACCCATGAGGAATTGAGCAAGGCTGTGGCCTGCTCAACAACGACCCGAGAGATCTCCCCGACCCCTGCGCCCCGCTGTACGGCCACGATGACATGGCCTCTTTGGTCGCCAAGATGACTGTCTTCAACGAATTGGGCTCTCCCCAGCTGAGGGCCTCGGCTCCTTGGTGATGATGTCCTCTGGTGACACCATGGGCAAGGAGGATTCAGAGAAGACAGCCTACGATGACCAGGTGGGGGCGTCTCCCCCATCACAAAGCATGCTCTTGCGTGACCTTGAGGATGACGAGAATGCTGGCGAAGCTTCAGCAGCAGGCTCTCCACGTGCTGCCAAGGTCCCCAGGGGGCGAGGTCCCCCCCGTGCCACACGGTCCGCCTACCTGGCGACCCCCAGGAAGCCTGGAGCAGAGTCTCCTCCGGTGTGCTCTGCTTGTGCGGGCATGGCGGTTGAGGTGCCGGCCTCGCCCCCACCCGGGTCGCAGCCCACGGGCCAGTTGGACGAGGTCAGGGCCGGGGCGATCGCCCAGTGGCTGTTCCGCCATATAGTTCCCCTATTCCCCAGCGTGGTGGTGCCCTCAACAAGAGAGGCGAGTGCGCCGCCATCGTCGCCCGAGCATAGGGGAAGAGGAAGTGGGTCGATGTTGAGGAGTAAGTAACCTGGTTCGGCCTTGCGCGCCTACCGATAGCTTGTGTGGTGATGATTCTACCCTTTCCCGCTGACTAGGAACGCCGTCGTGATGAAGAAGAGGAAGAAGAAGGCAGGTGTCAAGCTGAAGGTGTCTTCCGATGCTCCGCCTGCTCTTGTCATGCCACTGTCTCCTGGCGAGGCGCCTGTGGGCGAGGGGGTGGAGGCTCGCGAGGCAACCCTCCCGATCACCGCTGCGGAGCCCCCCGAGCCCCCGATGCCTGTTGGTGTGGTCGTTCCTGCCCTTGGGGGTGTGTCGGTGCTGCTGTCCGGAGGTCCACCCCTAGAGGGTGGGCCACCCATCGATCCATCTGTCTTTCCCTTGGTCACTGCGCGGCCTCCAGAGCCTCCTGCCCCTCGTGTTGCTACCTCCCGGGGGGCGTCACCTGCGATCGCATAGGCGGCTCCTCCAGAGGAGGCCTTGGTGCCTTCGTCCCATGGCCTCGAGGTACTGAATGGGGCCTTCGCCACTCTGGGTCAAGCTCGGGATGCCTTTGTGGGTGCTGACGATCGCCCCGCGAGTGGGCTCCTTGGGCTCTTCTTCGAGTGGCTCCGGGCCAACGCCTCTATCGCGACGGCGTGGGGCCAGTTCGAGGCCGCCGTGGGGGAGAGCAAGAAGGAGGACGCATCGACCAAAGCAGCCCGCGTGGCGGCGCTATCCGATGCCGCATTTGCTGCTAGGCATCGTGACGAGGCGGAGTCCCGCTTGAGGGTTCTTCAGGGAGACAAGTCTTCTCTTGAGGATCAACTGCATCAGCAGGGGAGGCCCTCTAGACCTGCAAGGCCCAGCTCGCCGTCCAGGACTCCGAGCTGTCCCAGGTGACGGCCGACCTTGCTACAGCGTGGGAGCACCTGGACGCACGGGAAAAGGAGGCTACCCTGGAGAAGGTCCGGCTCGAAACCACGAAAAATACTATAGCGGAGGCCGACAAGAAAAAGGCCATGGAGCTCAGCGCCCTTCCCCCCGGTCGAGCTCAGGCTTCACCAAGCGCTCCACTCCCTTTGTCATGATGGGTTTGGAGAGTCCCTGGTGGCTGCGGAGAGCGGCTTCGCGGGGCTTCCTTTGAAGCTTGTTGAGGCGCTGGAGGGCGCCATTCCCAAGGTGGAGGGAGTCTTGTTGAGCGTGTGCCGCGACCTCTTTTCTGAGGCCGCGATGCATGTCTTCAGCCATCTTCACCTTCGTGAGCCAGGGTTTGACTTCGATTCCGTGATCGGCCCAGTCGCCCTAGAGGTTCGTAGCAGCGCTGCGGCGAGGGTGAACGGAGCCGTTGAGGCGCTGGTGAAGAGGTTCACCCGCATCACCGTTGCTTCGCCACCTGAAGTTGCACGGGTTAGTGATGAAGAAGACAACGTCAGTGATGTCGACGATGAGTTCTCTATGGACGGGACGAGCGCCGGTGGAGGCTCCTCCTGATTCCTCTTCCTTGTTCCTTTACTGCAACGTCAAGCGTGCCTCACGGAGGCGTTAAACTTGTTTGTGTTCGCGAAAAACTTTTAATGTTGAATTGCGTGATTTCCCTCTTCGCCTTTTCCTTCTTGCTTGTTGTGATGCTCTGCGTCAGCAGTTCCTAGCCCCACGCATACCTCAGCTGCCGTTGGGTTGTCCGGATCACCAAGGACGGTTCCAAGGGGTGAGGGGCTACGTGACTAGTGAGGCTCCTGAGTCATGATGCTTGGGAGTCCCCCTTGACGTACAACCAACCCTCATGAAGGGAACATGGTGAATATAGGTTTAACTTGGAAATTTCGAACACCTTGCGCTCTGCGTCGGCAGGGCCTGGTCCCGCGCATTCCTCAGACGCCGTTGGGCCATCCGGATCACCAATGACGGTTCCAAGGGGTGAGGGGCTACGTGGCCAGTGAGGCTCCTGAGTCGCGATGCTCAGGAGTCCCCGTTGACATACGAGCTCCAACGTCCTCCTAACTTAAAATTTTGAACACCTTGCACTCTGCGTCGGCAGGGCCTGGCCGCGTGCATACCTCAGCCGTCGTTGGGCCGTTCAGATCACCAAGGACAGTTCCAAGGGGTGAGGGGCTATGTGTCTAGTGAGGCTCCTGAGTTGTGATGCTTAGGAGTCCCCCTTGACATACGAGCTCAAGTGTCCTCCTTAAGGGTTTTGAGCGTGTTGAGCTATGCATCGACAGGGCCTGACCCCGCGCATACCTCAGCCGCCTCTGGGCCGTCTAGATCACCCAGGATGGTTCCAGGGCGTGAGGGGCTACGTGGCTAGTGAGGCTCCTGAGTCGCGATACTCAGGAGTCCCCCTTGACGTACGAGTGGCTCCTATACCTTTCCTCATCGGCTTTTCCTGAGAGGGGCCCATGAAGACCAAGTTTGGCAGACATGGGAAGGTGGTGTGTACCAGACCTGGCCCGGTAGTAGCCCCCTTGCAGCCCCCTCACACGAACATCCTAGAGAATGCAGCGAAACGGGGCCGCAAGGAACTTTCTTGAGGCTGGATGTAGCTGCTGAGGTGCCCTTAGTTATTTATCCCCAGCACAGGGCGGAGGGATTCCACATTGTGTGGGCATAGTCATTGGTGGACCGTGTTGACCGCTAGCATGGGGCTGTGGTTTCCACATTGTGTGGGCATACCCATTGGTGGGCAGTGTTGACTTGTCCGCCAGCGCGGAGCCATGGCTTACACATTGTGTGGGAAAGAACCCCTCTATGTCCTCGGGGGGCTCCGGGCATGTACAACCCATTATGTTTGTACGCGTGGCTGGCACGGTAGAACTGGGAGGTGTATCTGGGAGCTCATGAGGGCGCTTTGGCCTCATGAGGTCCATACCTCAAAGGCGGTTTGTGCCTGGGTCTTCTTCTTTATAGCGCCGCCCGAGGATCTGGAAACTTTATAGATGCCCGTGGCGAATGTCCTCCCTTTGGCCGTTGTACAAGAGGGCCAAGAACCAGTGGCCCCAGGAGATGACATGAACGGAGCTGTCTCGCCAGACAGAGCTCAGCCACTAGATTTATCAATGCTATATGGATGGACACGAGCACAGACGCCGTGCCCAGTCCTCTCACGAGGCGGCCGAAGGTAGGACCATTTGGGAGTGAAGACATTCATGCTGGCAAAGAGCTATGCAGACAAGGGGAAATATTAGGAAACAGTTCACATGCATGAAAAATTGCTGAAATATGGGTAAATACGATGGCTGCAGGTGTACGCCCTGATCGCCTAAGGATAATGCGGCCCGGCAGGCTCCCTTAAACTGAACAAGCCAAAAATTTACTTGGCACAGACCAACAAAAAGTCATCTGGCGGCCATGCCGCTGAAGAGTCAAAGTTGCCGTTGTAGCCAGATCTTGTACCTCCACGAGCGCAGTGCTCACGGGCCCTTCGCCTCCCGGGGCTCGAGACCCATGCTCGATCCGGGCATCTCCTCCAACCCCTCGTCATGCCCCGCTAGGCAAGGTCCGAGCATGGCCCAGGCGAGGCGCCGGAACGTGACGCCAGCGTTCGCTAGGCCAAAGGGCATGCAGACGTAGTTGTGTGGGTACAGACACTTGTGGTCGGAACATGTCAGACAAAGAGGCCTCGAGATGATTGTCAATGTCAAAACCGGCAGATCTCGGGTAGGGGTCCCAAATCGTGAGATTAGAATCGATGGTAATAGGAGACGAAGGGGACAAGGTTTTACCCAGGTTCGGGCCCTCCTATGGAGATAATACCCTATGTCCTGCTTGCTTGTATTAATGATATGTGGGTTACAGAGTTGATCTACCTCGATATCGAATAGCTAACCCTAGATGAGTTGTTCTGTCTTTAAAACCTAAAACCCTCTGGCTTATATAGACGCTGAAGGTACCAAGGGTTTACACATGGTCGGTTACATGCCGAAGAGATAAACATGCCTAACTACGGTCGTCAACTTGGAGGACACGCCATGGTCCTGGAAGCTTCCATCTTGGCGACAGGGCCCTTGATTGCCCAATAATCACTTTGTGGCCCATATAGTCAGGCCCATGAGAAACGGGTCGGCCATCCGAGGACCCCTTAATCTAGGACTCCCTCAGTAGCGCCCGGACTAGTCTTCAACGCCGAGGTATATCCGGATAATCTTCATAATCTTCGGCTTGCAAGGCGAGTCACCTACTCCCTCTTGTTCGGCAACCGACCAATCATCAGCAAAATCCCAAGCGTCACAAGCTCTCCAGGTCCATTATAATAACCATCAGCGTTCCTCGATTTTCGTGCGTCGTGGGGAGACGAGCGGTTTAGTGATTTTTCACAGTGTTGCCCTTCCGTAATGGGGGCTACACCCATTTAAACAAATAGAATTGTGGTTTAGACCACATCCTCCTCCTCTCCATCAGCAAAAAACTCCTAGCGCAAGATCACCACAAAAAACATGGCGAGCGCCCCCAGCTCTTCCTCGCGCCCCTATGCCTCCAGTCCTGGGGACTGGACTAGTTGCTCCATATCGCTCTTGTGACTGCCCAATCTGGAGACCCAGGGGTATCTCCCTTCTTCGGATCTGGCGGTGACCCGTGCAGGTTTATCTGTACAATAATGAAGTTTTCACGAAGCGTTTCCCCAATCCTCAAAGGGGAGAATGCGTATGCTTCGTTCCATTTCTATTGTGGGGCCTCGGGTTTCCCATCCATCCGTTCTTGAGGGGATTGCTGGAATTCTATGGGATTAAGCTCCACCACCTCACCACGGGGTCTATCCTGCACATCTCAGGCTTCACAGCTCTTTGCGAGATGTTCCTCGGATGCGAGGCACGTTTTGAACTATGGAGGAAGTATTTCTGCCTTGTCCCTCGAACTCGGGACAAGACAATCTTTGAGGTTGGTGGAGCCGAAGTATGCCGCATAGCGGGGATGGGGTATCTGGTGGGAACACCATAGGAATCCAAAGAGTGGACTTCGGAATGGTTTTACATCGAAGACGTTCACCTGTTCGAGCCAGCTCCAAGGGGTCTACCCGAGTACTCCCACGCCTCCTTGAAGAAAAGGTACAACTAGCGGCCGAAGAGTTCGTCCCAAGAAGACAGCATAGAAGTGCAACGCCTAGCAGTCCAGGTGCGGATACTTAGCCACCACAACCTGACCATGATCGATGTCATGGCCGCCGCCATCACCCGATGCATGTAGCCCCTCCAACAGAGGATACATCCCTTGTGGCATTACAACAGGACAAGCGACACCATGCGCTCCCGAAGACAAGGTCCTACCGATCAGACCGCATTGGCCCCCACACTCACCGACTTATATAAAGGAGAGCAAGAAGATTTTCTTCGGCGGTCGACCAAGGAAGGATATTCGAGCCACAATCCCATCAAATGGGCAAGCCTATCTCTTCTGTTAACATAGTTCAGGGCTTTCATTCTGTCCCTTACTTGACAGAAGCAGTTAACCTTTTGCGAACAGGAATGGAGAAGCTTCATCGAGATAGTCGATTGTCCGCCTCCTCGGCCGGAAGACTATTCCCATGACGATGATTCGGGTTTTCACGAGGACCCCGATCTTTTAATTGAATTGGAAGATGGAGTCTTCTACCAGGAGACCCTCGACCGATCCTAGGTGGCTATCATTGCCGATTACCATGGGTAGTTCACCATTTTGCGACAAACAACAAGAAGAAGAAGAACTCGTCCCGCAAAAGGCAAGCGTCCAACAATGCCCCGAACACACCGGCTACTGCTCCCAAGTGCCGTCAATCCATGCGCCATGCGTCGGCAACCCAAATAATGCCCAGATCGGAGACCAACAGGGGCCCAACAAATGATCCGGCTGCAAGGACGAGTTCGCCTACTCGCTCAACCCAAAGGTATTTTGTTCGCCTGTTTTCTTATTATCACAACCAGTAGAGCCTTACAACAGTTATTACATTGAAATACTCAGGCGAAATGCCCAAGCCTTTCTCGCCGAAGAGTTTGCCAAGGTGCCCAGTGGTGCTCAAAATTCCGGAGCTACAACTCATGTCGAACCTGGTACCGAGGCACCTATGGCTAATCTGACCCGTGCCGATTCCGGTGAAGCTGTGTCTGTCATGAAATCAGAAGTAGGAAGCGCCATGAATCATCAGTGACATCGGGAGGCCCTGCGCCACCCGGTATTCTCTGAACAAGAGTTCGATGCCATACGCACGGTGGACGCAGACATCAGTGCTGCTTGAGATGGGTTCGGAGAGGCCAGGAAGTTGATATCGGCCAGTATGCAAGTAAGTAATCGGATTAAAAGAGTCCAGACAATCATGTAGACCCAATAGCCCCCGAGCCTTAAATTGGTTCAGAACAACCAAATTAAGGGTCCTTGTGCTGTTTTACTGCTAATGCAGGCTTCAAAGCAATAGAATGAGCAGCTGTCCAAGGAGCTGGAGAACAGGTGATCATAGGTTCAATCTGTGAAGGCCGAGCTGGACGAAGTGAAGAGCTTCACTTGGGAGGCCCATGGTGAGTACATCTGTGCTGCTAATCTTACTATATTTCCATGTTGACGCAATGATTCTTTTTAGCAGCTAAATCAATAGGGCATATGCAAAAGGAGTTGGATGAAGCCCGAGAATCTCAGCGATACGCCGTGTCCCAGCACGAGGTTGGTTGTCGTGTTTTGAACCGTCTCCAAGTGGAGAATAAACAACATGCCGAAGAAGTTAAGAGTTTAGAAACACAATTGGCCCGAGCCCAAGAAGAAAACCAGAACCTACAGAGGGGCGTGTTCGGTAAGTATGATTCTAACATCGGTAAGTACTTCTTATAGAGGAAGCAAAATTGTATAGCTCTCCTGTCTGGGCGTCCTGAAGGAGAGTTCGGATCCTATCAGGGGAACCTGCTGAAGGAGCTTTCCGCTCTTCATGATTGTGCATGGAAAGCGATGAAAGCATGGTAAAGGCACCATGGCCTGCTGAACAACCTCCGGAGGGAATGACCGAACAAATCGATCGGTCCAAGGGAGCCCAAAGTAGAATCGAGTTGTGGAAGACATCGGCTTGCCAGGAGGGAGCACGGGAAGCATGGGCGATGATAAAGACCCGCTACACCGGACTTAATCCCGAGCATATGGCTCAGGTTGGTCCAGTCGGGTCTGATGAACAAGAAGTGTCGCTCCACCTGGTGTATGATCAGGTGATGCCTTCCTCCCATCTTTCGCAAGAAGACTGCTCCCTAGATAATATAATAGATCATCTCAATCAGCAACCGAATGTGTAATTATGTATTCTTGTGTTGTAAACTTTATCTTAACCGGCTGTGGGGACCCCGACTCATAAGTCATGATCACCGAATGCGCGTGTATAGTGATCCTAGAGATCAATGCCCAGTGAACACACAAAAGCTGAATAACAAGAGTCTTATATCCTTACATACTGTCTTACACAAATAAAGTCCAGCTAGGCCAAGTCTTACATAGGTAGGGCCTCGAGGGCCAAACACTCAAACATAACAAGCAGCAGAAATCTTGGTTAAAAGCGTGAACCCATGCCATCTGTCAGCATTCTGACTGGGAAGCGTCCTAGTTCGCATATTCGTCACCAATGAACTCTTCACCATACTCCTGCTCTTCCATGTCTGGCCAATTAAATAACCAGTGGCAAGCCAATGAGTACTTTGAATGTACTCGCAAGCAACCCATGTTGGAACAAGGCAATAACCATGCATGATATAACACTAAATAGGTATTTTGCAGAAAGCTGATTTTGAATGCAAAGACATGATCACATAACTATGTAAGCATGCATCAATAGTTGGCCGATATCCATATGAACAACTTACAGATATCATCACAAACATGGGGTTGAACATCGCATGTTGAGTCATCATGTCAAGTCATCTGACTCATCTCATCTCTGTGTCATCCACACACACACACACCAAGTTTTCAGAAAAAATCTGGACCTAGTTTAAGAAGGATCTCTAACTGTCCATGACCGTGGACACGGCTATTCGAATAGTTTTACACTCTGGAAAGGTTGCACACTTCACCCACAAGACTCCGGGAACTTTCGTGCCATCCATGACTCGCGGTATATTACATACCCGAGGTAAGCACCCAAACATTGCCTTTCCCCTAGCGATACTAAACAGAGAGTCCACTCGTTGGTGCCATCCCTCATGACGTACATCACATGTATCATCCATGAGGGCACGCAATGGTGTGCCCGGTGCCTGTAAAGACATCGCATGATCGTCCATTCCGGTACGACCCCATATTGAGAGTGACCACTTCACTCCCGCCACTTGTAATGCAGGGTCTATGCTAGTAACCACCAAGGTAATCAACAAAGCCCCGTCCCATAAGGGGTATCGTGGTTGTGCATCTAAGGTTGGGACGGTTAGCACACCTTAAATCTAATCTGTTTTCGAAAACACACACGCTCACTTTCTCCGGTACACCACTTCTTCCTCAAGTGGTCACCCAACTCATCGTCATCTCCCTCGGGCATAAGTGGCACCCGACGGGTTGTCAAAAAGTCTTTGAAGTCATTTCTTTATTTCCATCACCATACATAATCCCCATCCCACTTGCATACCATTTACTAGCATCCTATCTACTCCCACCCACACAACCCTCATAAGGATAGTAGGGTCATGCACGATGCAAGTATCAACGGTAAAAGTAACGGAGGCATCCCACCGAAGCGAGTCACCACATCACATGATCAACAACAAGGAATAAGGCGTTATATGACATGCATGAATATGGTTTATTAACATGGTGAGAGGGCTGCTTGCCTGGCTCAACAAAGACTTTGGGGTCTTCAAAGTCTTCGGGTCCAACTCCCTTGTCAACAGCGCAATCTATCGTCACTATAAATAACGATAATAATAAGCATCACACAAAAATAGAGCACAAAAATCTACTTCTAAAATGCTACCCTACTTTGATAAATACTAAAAACTATTCTAAGAATATTCGTCTAAGGTTTTGTTGTGAAAAACATTTTGGAAACTATTTAAACGGAGGCAAAAAATATTTAAAACTAGATTTTAATTAAAATCACTGTGTAAAACATTTACACAAAAATGTATAAGTGGCACTGTTAAATTCTACAGAATATTTAAGGACTTATGGTGGAAAAATATTGGGGAGAGGATTTTTATTTAAGTCTATGGGATTTTTGGAAAATCCCACTAAATTAGAAAAGGAAAATAAAAGGAAAGGCCTCAGCACCCTGGGCTAGAAGGGGACAGGAGCTGGGACGACCCAATGGCCGGCCAAGACAGGCACCCTGGTGCCCCCACACGCGTGAGGTTTCAAACCTGACGGGCGGGGCCTAGTGGCCAAAGAGTATATATGGCCATGGTCCAGGCCGAGCCAGGCTTGGGTCGGGCCCTAAAAAGCCCATGGCAAATAATTGAGGCCGAGGCCCTGTTATCGAGCCTACTTTGAAGCCCAAGCTCGGCCCAGGCCCTAAAAAGCCCGTCGGGCTTGGGGCCATGGGTCGGGCTTCTTCCTTAAAATCCCAATATGCCAAGCCCAATCCTGGCCCGGACCTGTGGGTGGGCTCAAAACTCAGGCCCAAGCCCAGCCCACGGGCAAGTCAGTTGTGTCTAGGCCCTGGATTTTGGGGCCGGGCATGGGTGGGCCGATTGGGCCGGGCCGGAGATGCCCAGGTATACCAGAGAGAGAGAGACGCGGGAGAGCGAGGGGTGAGAGGCCGACAGGTGGGGTCCCCCTGTCGGGTCCGTCCCCTACCTCGGGACCGAGGGTGGAGGAGCCCACCAGCAGAAAAGGAGGGCATAGCGAGGGGAGCTGAGGGCAGGGACGAACTCAGCGTCGACCTGTCGTTCCTCTCGAGGTAGAGGCGACGCTGGAGAAGCACTGCTTCGCCAGCGACGAGGAAGCACGGCGGAGCCGCTTCGGGAGGGGGTCGCCGGTGTCCTCCCTTAGCTTCAAATGATCGGTGAGGAGGGGGAAACGATCAAGAGGGAGTTGGGGATCCTGATCGTGAGTAAACGAGGGCGGAGGAGGTCATTTACTCGCGAACGCCGGTAGCCTGATGCGGTGGCGTTTGGCTCGATCCCATGCACAGATTGTGAGAGAGGGGCTCGGGCTCTGCTGGGGGTCGATGTGGGTGGAGTGTGAGCCAAAGGAGGAGGAGAGAGAGAGAGGTGCGAGGGTGGCTTAAATAGAGGGGGGTGAGTCCACCGAACATGGGTGCGCCAGCGAGCTCGTGGCTGAGGCTAGAGGCCACGGGAGGGAAAGAGGGCATGTCTAGGGTGCTCGTGGGGTAGGTATAGGCCAGGTGAAGCGGGAGAGAGAGAAAGGGGAGGCGTGCACATGCGAGGCTAGTGGTTGGCTGAGAGGGGCGGCCGAGCGCGTGCTGGAGAGAGCCGTTGGAGAGAGAGGGAGGAAGGGGTCGTTGCCCTGGCGTGTTGCAGAAGTCGAGGCGCATTGACTGGCGCGAGGGGGAGGCCCGAGGTGGTCGGGTATGGGCAGGAGAGGGAGGTCAACCCTCTCGAGCGCGACTTTGGCCGGCATGCTAGAGCTTTTGACGCGCTCTGGCGTGTCCACTTGCATCGAACAGCTGTAGGGGGGATTAAGAAAAGTGGGAAAGGACCTTGGATGTGTTGGAAATATGCCCTAGAGGCAATAATAAATTATTTATTATCCCATTTCCTTGTTCATGATAATTGTTTTTTATCCATGCTGAAATTGTATTGATCGGAAACTCAGATACATGTGTGGATACATAGACAACACCATGTCCCTAGTATGCCTCTAGTAGACTAGCTCGTTGATCAAAGATGGTTAAGGTTTCCTAGCCATGGACATGAGATGTCATTTGATAATGGGATCACATCATTAGGAGAATGATGTGATGGACAAGGCCCAAACTATAAACGTAGCATATGATCGTATCACTTTATTGCTACAGTTTTCTGCATGTCAAGTATCTGTTCCTATGACCATGATATCATGCAACTCACAGACACCAGAGGAGTACCTTGTGTGTATCAAACGTCGCAATGTAACTGGGTGACTATAAAGGTGCTCTACAGGTATCTCCGAGGGTGTCTGTTGGGTTGGCATGGATCAAGACTGGGATTTGTTACTCTTTGTGACAGAGAGGTATCTCAGGGCCCACTCAGTAATACAACATCACAATAAGCCTTGCAAGCAATGTGACTAAGTGTCAGCCATAGGATCTTGTATTACAGACCGAGTAAAGAGACTTGCTGGTAACGAGATTAAACTAGGTATATACCGACGATCAAATCTTGGGCAAGTAACATACACAAGAACAAAGGGAACAACATACGGGATTAACTGAATCCTTGACATAGAGGTTCAACTGATAAAGATCTTCATAGAATATGTAGAAACCAATATGGGCATCCAGGTCCCGCTATTGGTTATTGACCGTAGGAGTGTCTCGGTCATGTCTACATAGTTCTCGAGCCCGCAGGGTCTACACACTTAAGGTTCGGTGACGTTTCTGTAGTATAGAGTTATGTATGGTGGTGACCGAAGGTTGTTTGGAGTCCCGGATGACATCCCGGACGTAACAAGGAGCTCCGGAATGGTCCGGAGATAAAGGTTTATATATAGGAAGTCCTATTTTTGTCATCAGAAAAGTTTCGGGCTCATCTGTAGTGTACCGGGAGTGTCGGGAGGGTGCCGGGAGGGTGCCGGGGACCATTGGGAGGGGTGTATCGACCCAAAGGACCTCATGGGCTATGGGAGGAGTGAAACCAGGCCCTAGTGGGCTGGCCGAACCCCGCACTAAGGCCCATGCGGCTAGGGGTGGCAAAAACCCAAAGGTGGAAAAGGTGGAAAGTGTTTCCAAGTGGAGAGGAGGAATCCTACTCCTAGTAGGATTGGAGTAGGACTCCTCCACCTCCAATTTCGGCCAAACCTTGAGGGTTTGAGTCTTCCTCCTTCCCTCCCTCCCTCCTATATATACTAGATGATTTAGAGAGAAGAACTAACCCTAATTGCCACATGTTGTCCTCTTCTTCCCTAGCTCAGTTTCTCCTCTAGATTAGTTCTGCGGTGCTTAGGCGAAGCCCTGGAGGATTAGTTTACCACTGCCGCCACCACGCTGTTGTGCTACCGAAGAACTCATCTATCTCTCCGCCCCCTCTTGCTGGATCAAGAAGGCAGAGATCGTCATCGAGCTGTACGTGTGCTGAACGCGGAGGTGACGTCCGTTTGGCGCTAGATCGGAAGGATCACGATTGGATCGTGGGACGGATCGTGATGGGATCACAGGACGGCTCGGCGATCTGGATCGCGAAGACGTTCGACTAGATCAACCGCGTTTCTTAATGCTTCCCGATTAGCGATCTACAAGGGTACATAGATCCACTCTTCCTCTCGTAGATGCTCATCACCATGGATAGATCTTGCGTGTGCGTAGGAAATTTTTCCTTTCCCATGCAATGTTCCCCAACAGTGGCATGATGAGCTAGGTCTATGAGTAGATGGGATCACAAGTAGAACACAAAGGAGTTTGTGGACATTGATGCTTAGATTTCTTCCTCTCTTGGTCGTGTTTTGATTCAGCGGTATTGTGGGATGAAGCGACCCGGACCAACCTTACTCGTACGCTTACGAGAGATCGATTCCATCAACTGACGTGTAACTTTGTTGCACAAAGATGGCTGGAGGGTGTTTGTCTCTCCTACTTTAGTTGGATCGGATTCGACAAAGGCGGTCCTTGAGAAGGTTGAATAGAATTTTGTGTATCACTATTGTGGTTTATGCGTAGGTGAGAATTGTTGTTGCTAGATACCCGTAGCAGCCACGTAAAGCTTGCAACAACAATTATAGGACGTCTAACTTGTTTTTGCAGGGTATGTTGTGATGTGATATGGCCAGTTACATGATGAGATATATGTGATGTATGAGATGATCATGTTTTGTATAGAATATCATAACTTGGATGTCGATGGGTACGACAACCGACAGGAGCCATAGGGTTGTCTTTAATTATTTTCGCCATTTTTGCTTTACTTTATCGCTATGAGTTCGCAATAGTTGTGGAAGCAATAGTCGGCGCGGCAACCCCGATAGTGACACGTTGATGGAGATCATGGTGTCATGCCGATGATGATGGAGATCATGTCGGTGCTTTGAAGATGAAGATCAAAAGCACAAGTTCATGGCCATATCATGTCACTTATGATTTGCATGTGATGTTAACCTTTTTATGCACCTTGTTTTGCTTAGGACGATGGTAGCATTATAAGGTGATCCCTCACTTAAGATTCAAGATGAATTGTATTCTTCCTGAGTGTGCACCATTGCGAAAGTTCGTTGTGTCGAGACACCACGTGAGGATCGGGTGTGATGGACTCTACGTTCACATACAACGGGTGCAAGCTAGTGTTGCACATGCGGAACACTCGGGTTAAACTTGACGAGCCTAGCATGTAAAGACATGGCCTCGGAACACAAGAGACCGAAACGTTGAACATGACTCATATAGTAGATATGATCAACATGAAGATGTTCACCACTCAAACCACCTCAACTCACGTGATGATCGGACTTTAGTTGGTGGATTTGGATCATGTGACACTCGAATGACCGGAGGGATGTCAATCTGAGTGGGAGTTTTTAAGTAATATGATTAACTAAATTCATTATCATGAACATAGTCAAAATGTCTTTGCAAATTATGTTTTAGATTACTAGCTCGCGTTGTAGCTCCCTTGAATTTTTTATATGTTCTAGAGAAATAGAGTTGAAAGATGATGGTAGCAATAATGCGAACTAGGTCCATGATCTGAGGATTTTCCTCATTACTGCACAGAAGGCTTATGTCCTTAACGCACCGCTCGGTGTGCCACCCCTTCAAACAACGACTGTGGATGTTGTGAACATCTGACAATCACGTTCTGATGACTACTTGATAGTTTAGTGCGTCTTGCATTACAGCTTAGAATTCAGGCTCCAAATACGTTTTGAACGTCACAGATCATATGTGATGTTCTAAGAGGTGAAATTGGATTTCAGGCTCGTGCCCGTGTTGATAGGTATAGGACCTCCAACAAGATTATTGGCCTGCAAGACGAAGGAGAGTAGCTCAATCAATGAGCATGTGCGCAGATTGTCTGGGCACGCCAATCGCTTGAATCGAGTGGGAGTTGATCTTCCAGATAAGATAGTGATTTATATAGTTCTATAAACCACTGTTACCAAGCTGCTAGAGCTTCGTGATGAACTATAAACAGGCCAGGGATGGAAATAATGATGCCCGAGCTGTTCATGATGTTTGACATCATGAAGGTAGAAATCAAGAAGGAGCATGAAGTGTTGATGGTTGGTAAAGCAACTAGTTTCTAGAAGGGAAAGGGCAAGGAGGGAAACTTCATGGATGGCAAGCCAGTTGTTGCTCCAGTGAAGAAACCCAAAGTTGAACCCAAACCCGAGACTAAGTGCCTCTATTATAAGGAGAGCAGTCGCTGAAGCGGAACAAGCCTGGATACTTGGTAGATAAGAAGGTTGCCAACGTCGACAAAAGTATATTTGATATACATATAATTGATGTGTACCTTGCTAGTACTCCTAGTAGCACCTGGGTATTAGATACCGGTTTGATTGCTAATGTTAGTAACTCGAAGTAAAAGCTACGGATAAACGGAGACTAGCTAAGGGTGAGGTGACGATGTGTGTTGGAAGTGTTTTCCAAGGTTGATGTGATCACCGTCGCATGCTCTCTCTACCCTCAGGATTTGTGATGAACCTAAATAAATGTTATTTGGTGTTTGCGTTGAGCATGAACATGATTAGATCGTATTTATTAGAATACAGTTATTCATTTAAGTTCGAGAATAATGGTTATTCTGCTTACATGAATAGTACCACCAATGGTCATGCACCCAATGAGAATGGTTTATTGAATCTTGATCGTAGTATTACACATGGTCATAACATTGATGCCAAAAGATACAAAGTTAATAATGATAGTACCACATACTTGTGGCACTGCCGCTAAATTTCATATTGGTGTAAAGCGCATGAAGAAGACCCATGCTGATGGATCTTTGGACACATTCGATTTTGAATCGGTTGAGACATGCAGACCATGCCTCTTGGGCAAGATGACTAAGACCCCGTTTTCAATATGATGGAGCGGGTAAGTAACTTATTGGAAATGATACATATTGATGTATGCAATCCAGTGAGTGTTGTAGCGTGTGGTGGATATCGTTATTTTCTTAGCTTCACTGATGATGTGAGTATATTTACTTAATGAAACACAAGTCTGAAATGTTCGAAAAGTTCAAGAAAATTCAGAGTGAAGTTTGAGATCGTCATGACAAGAAGATAAAAATGTCTATGATATGATCGTGGAGGTGAATATCTGAGTTACGAGTTTGGTATACAACTTAAGACAATGTGAAAGTTGTTTCACAACACACGGCACCTGGAACACCATTGTGTGATGGTGTGTCCGAATGTCGTAGTCATGCTCTATTGGATATGGCGGGTACTATGATGTCTCTTATCGTTTTTGCCACTATTGTTTTGAGGTTATGCATTAGAGACAACAACATTCACTTTAAATAGGGCACCATCAAAATTCCGTTGAGATGACACCGTATGGTTTGGCATAAACCTAAGTTGTTATTTCTCAGAGTTTGGGAATACGACGCTTATGTCTGATAAGCTCGAACCCAGAGCGGAAAGGTGCATCTTCATAGAATACCCTAAGGAAACATTTGGGTATGCCATCTATCTTAGATCCGAGGGCAAAGTTTTTGTTGCTAAAAATGAGTCCTTTCTCAAGAAAAAGGTTTCTCTCGAAAGAATTGAGTGGGAGGAAGATAGAACTTGATGAGGTTGTTGAACCTTTGTTTCAACCAGAGAGTAGCGCAGCGCACAAAATTGTTTCTGTGGAGCCTACGTTAGTTGAAGAGGAAGTTAATGATGATGATCACGAAGCATCAGATCAAGTTGCTATTGAACCTCTTAGGTCGACAAGGGCACGTATTGCTCGTAAGTGGTACGGTAACCCTGTCTTAGGGTCATGTAGTTGGACAACGATGAGCCTACGAGCTGTGGAGAAGTGATGATGGGCCCAGATTCCAACAAATGGCTAGGATGCATGAAACCAAGTATGGACTTTGGCAGACTTGTTCGTTTAACGGCAGGCCGTTGAGTACAAATGGACCTTTAAGAAGAAGACAATCACTGATGGTAAATGTCACCATTTATAAAGCTCTACTTGTCGAAAAGAAGTTTCCGACAAGTTCAAGGAGTTGACTACAACGATACTTTCTCACCCGTAGCGATGCTAAAGTCTGTTGGAATTATGTTAGCAGTTGCTGCATTTTTCAATTATGAAATCTGGCAGATGGATGTCAAAACATCATTTCCTTAATCGTTTACTTGAGGAAAGGTTGTATGTGATACAACCAAAAGGTTTTGTCAATCCTAAGGATGTTAAAAGGTGTGGAAGCTCCAGCAATCCTTCTATGGGATGGAGCAAGCATCTCGGAGTTGGAATATATGCTTTGGTGAGGTGATCAAATTTTTTGGTTTCATACAAAGTTTACGAGAAACTTGTATTTACAAGAAAGTGAGTGGAAGCACTAGAATTTTTGAGCAGTATATGTGGTTGACATTATTATTGATTGGAAATGATGTACAATTTCTGGAAAGCATAAACGGTTGTTTGAAAAGAGTTTTTCAAAGGAAGACCTGGATAAAGCTACCTAATTGTTGGGCATCAAGATCTATAGAGATAGATCGAGATGCTTCATTAGACTTTCAATGAGTACATACCCAGACAAGGTTTTGAAAGAGATCAAAATGGATCAGTCAAAGAAGGAGTTCTTGCCTGGTTTGTAAGGTGTGGAGTTCAGTGAGACTCAAAGCTCGACCACGCTAGAAGAAAGAGAAAGGACGAAGGTCGTCCCCAATGCATTATTCATAGGCTCTATATATTATGCCATGCTGTGTACCGCACCTGTGTGTGCCTTGCCATGAGTCTGGCAAGGGGTACAAAGAGTGATCCAGGAGTGGATCACTAGAGAGCAGTCACAATTATCCTTAGTAACTAGAGGACTAAGGAAATATTTCTCGATTATGGAGGTGATAAAGAGTTCATCGTACAGAGTTATGTCGATGAAAGCTTTAACACCGATCCGGATGATTCTTAGTAGAAATCCAGATACGTATCGTGTAGTAGCCATTTGGAAGAGCTCCAAGTGGAGCATGGTAGCAGTGTCTACAGTATGACATAGAGATTTGCAAAGTACATATGGATCTGAATGTCATAGTCCCATTGACTAAAACCTCTTTCACATGCAAAACATGATCGAACCCCAGAACTCATTGGGTGTGAGATTCATAACAAATCACATATCCATGTGAGCTAGATTATGGACTCTAGTGCAAGTGGGAGACTATTGGATATGCCCTAGAGTAATAATAAATTAGTTATTATCATATTTCCTTGTTCATGATAATCGTTTATTATCCATGCTAAAATTGTTGGAGATGTGCCCTAGAGGCAATCATGTATGATGATATTTCCTATGTGTTTATGAATAAAGATAGTCCTTGGAAATTATCATTGATGTGTATTAACAAGTATGTGACTTGTTTGTGAGACTATGCATTGTATGATAACTGTCCTAAATGGTCCCTTGTCCAAAGGGTTGTGTGATGCACAACTAATAAGACTAGCATATGACATGGTGGATGGTTCAGTTTCACTGACCATGTAGCATTGGATGCTAGCCGGATAATATGGAGTCAGAAAGGTCTGGTCGGATTTGACATAGTTGGATCCAAGTCGAGATAAGGTCTAAGTTGGACAGACCCAACTATGAGACGCAACGATAGGTCATATGTACGTCTCTAGTACAACATACGATCTATTTCCTAAGAGCTGAGCAAGCGCATGTACTCGGGATGGTGACAGACTTGCTTTGGGCCGACTAAACGCTACTCCGTGACTGGGTAGTTACAAATGTAGGTTTCGGGCTTGTCCATACCTGTGTTGCGAGACATGGTCGAGCAAGATGGGATTTGCCCCTCTGGCCAGGAGAGATATACTCTAGGCCCCTCGGGTGATCCGACCTGGATAAGCATGGACATGCGATGAGGATTATGAGATAATCCGAAGTGTTGGTCGGATTCACCGGAACGAGAAAGAGGTCGTGCATCAACAAGGATGACCATGTCGCCTTGTGCACGACAACATATATCGTGTGGCAAAGGGAATGGAAGTGTGAAGTACAGGTTTGCCTAACCAGCTTCATTAGACACTTGGAGTTGGCATGCTATGCTAGAGGCCGCTACTGACCCGTCGAGTCGGATGTGATCTAACTCGCGACCAAGTGGACGAGAACCTAAAGGGTCACACGCTTAGGGGAAGGAACACATGGGCTTAAGGATTCGTGCGAGGCCCAAGAGTTGAGCCTGCGCCGGATGCCTATATATAGTGGAGGTGCAGCACACCCATCCCGTTGATCGCTTCGGTGACGTCATTAGGGATTTGCATGAGTTGCAACTAGACACGTCCACTTGCCGCTGCTGAGTGTGTGATCGGGACTAGCAGTCCGCCGCACGGGTGTTCTTCCTGCATGCGCGGATACCGTTAGAGGCGGTGCACTTGCACCGCTATGGCGAACCTATACGTAGGATCCGGCGGCTGGCTGCTCAAGGGAGATCAGATCGGTTGCTCGTGGGAGATCGGACGAGGAGGAGACAAAACACATGAACGCAATGCCCCAACTCTACTCCCGCTGCACGACACTGCGCGTCTAGTGGTAACGATATGTGATCCATCTCCGTAGCATGTTCTTGGATGTTCTGCGCGTTGGAAAATTTTAATTGGCATGCGATGCACCTAAGGTAGAACCCAACCGTGGTATCAAAGCCTCTGCTATAGGTTTTTGTTTCAGATCGGTAGTATATGTGATATGTGGTGGCAACACATGTGATCTGTTGTCGTTCATGAGATCGGCTATTTGCACGGTTGATGAGATCAATTGCACATCAGGATAGATTGAGCCTATGTTTTCTATCAATCGGAATGGATGAGGTTGTGACACAACCTACCCCTATCGGTCGGTATCCGCTATCAGGGTTAACCGTGAAACGTAAATCCGAATTGTGTTCACGATGATCGATGAGATTGGTCAAAATAGAAAATTTGGCGTGATCGGAGTACCCGTCGTGTGTGTAGCGCCTTGTATTTCATACACAATCACACAAACCGGTAGAATGTGATTCTATGCATAAGTTTATTTTGCAGGTTTGATGTGAATAGTATGGCTGATATGTATGTGATGCATGTGTGTAACTTGACATGACCTACGTGTCATGATTGTCAGCCGGCAGGATCCAAAGTGTTGTCATTATATTGTATAACGACCTGCATGTAGACCTGGGATTCTCTGTAAATTCATTACTAGTTGTAGTAGTTGGAGGACAGAGATCAAGTTCGAGGCTTTGGCGTCCTGGCAAGACGGACAAGATGGAGTTCCGCCCTGGTCATCGGAGTTGGAGCCGACCTGGAAGGATGTCCATGAAGGAGCCATACTATTTCACATATTTATGTTTATATGTGATTGATATTGCTTCTTGTTTCTATGCATGTTAGTATGGTAGAAAGATTCCTCATTAATATCAAGCACATTGCCATTCTGGATGTTGCACCTTCGCACGTCAAGTACGTCTAGTGGTGGGCTTGAACTGGAGGGTGCTATTGGGTGTCCTTGAACTGGAGGGTTCATGTCAGACACGGACATGCACAACATCAGGTTAACTTGACAAGGCTATCAAAACGGTTTTGGGCCTTGTGGCAAAGAAGGTTGGGAGATGGGGTATAAGATACCTACCCAACCGACAGGAGTCGTATAGAGATAAGATTAGCGAGGAGCTGCTTACCGAATAGGCAAGTTGGCTAGCAGTGATGCTAAAGCTCACTAGTCGCTCGCGCTAGACGGGTCCTGAATCACTAAGAGTTTGCGGAGGGATGCTGACTTCAGTGGGAGTAGTTCAGTTTAAGGCTTGAATTACTCTACATAAACACATTACTTAGTGATTGCATATTATCTGTTGTAGATCAATGTTACCACCTGCTCAAAACTTTGCATTGAAATCAATTCTTGAAAAGGATAAACTAAATGGAACAAACTTTACCACTTGGTATAGAAATCTAAGAATTGTTCTCAAGCATGATAGAAAGGAACATGTTCTAGAGGATCCACTTCCAGAGGCACCTGCCAGTAATGCTAATGCCGCAACAAAGAATGCCTACCAGAAACTCATTGATGAATCAAACGAGATCAGCTGCCTCATGCTGTCTTGTATGGAGCCCAATTTGCAACAACATTTTGAACACATTGTGGCTTTCTATATGATCGAGGGTCTCAAGAGCATGTTTCTGGTGCAGGCTAGGACCGAAAGGTTCAACGTCTGGTGATCCTTAATGGATTGTAAGATGAAGGAAGGTGGTCCACTGAGCCCATATGTGATCAAACTGATTGGATATGTGCAAGCTTTGGATTGGTTGGGTTTCTCACTGTTGGATGAGCTGGCGACTGATGCAATTCTAGGTTCTTTTCCAGCTAGCTATGGGCGTTCATCTCAAACTATCATATGCATGACATGGATAAGAAGCTCACTGAATTGTGGGATTCCCAAGGTGGCAGAGCAAGATATTAAGAAAGGCACGCATCAAGTGTTGATGGTGCAGAACTCGGCAAAGTTCAAGAAGAGTTGGTCCAAGAAAAAGGGTAAGGCAAAGGGCACGGAGAAGGCTGTCTCCGCTATTGAGCCAAAGTCCAAACCGAACTCGAACACCATTTGCTTTCACTCCAAGGAAGCAGGTCACTGGAAGAGGAACTGTAGCAAGTGGCTTGCTGAGCACGTCAAGAAGGCCTGAGATGCTTCTTCAGGCAAAGGTACACTTGTTACATATGTTATAGACATTTACCTTGCTGACATACCTAGTAGCTCTTGGTATTTGATACCGGATCAGTTGTTCATATTTGCAACTTGATGTAGGGGCTGGTAAGAACTAGGCTATGCCACAAGGGGAGATTGACATCAGGGTCGACAACAAAGCAAGAGTTGCTGCGTTGGGGGTCGGCATGATGCAGCTCAAGCTTCCTTCTAGATTTATTTTGGAATTGAATAATTGGTATTACATTCGCACACTTAGTCGGGACATTATTTCTGCCTCATGCTTGATGAGTCAAGGTTATGAATTCAATATAAAGGACAATGGTTGTTCATTTTATTTGAATGGAATGTTCCATGGCTATTGATAGAGGCGAAGTTGTCCCTGTCTTTCGATGAGATGGTGGCTATCGTTTTTGGTGGAGTAGACTTTGACGATTCGACTACGAACGTGTGATGATGCCGCGCCTTAGCAATCGCTAAACCAACTCCGAGAGGTTATTGACCATGCCGGAGAACGATCAACCTAACCACGAGGGTCTGTTTCCTACACACAAACGAAGAACAAGCAAGAAACTAAGATTGCAATCTGGATATTGTGAATATAAGAGGAAAGCTTTATTGATGAAGTGGGGTTCTATGATGCCTTTGTCTTGTCGTGGAACACATACGAAGAAATCGAAGTTGCATCTATGGCGAACTTGTAATCTAAATAAAACCCAACCATAAAATGATGCCCTAAGGGCTGTATATATGGGGGAAGAGAGGGGAATTTTGTGGCCCCTTGGAGGAGGGGTCCGAAACTGACCTTAACTCAGTTTCCCCATACATATAGACTCTAAAAACAGCCTATAATATGGTATTTCGAAATTACATGGGCATGGCCCAACAATAAGGTGGCGTAGCACCTATATTAGAATAGGGACGAATTTTATAAAGTAGCATCATGCACATTTCTTCCAAGGCTTCTTGCTCCCATTATGGTGGCTTCAAAGTGCGAAAATCATGACTGGAAGCTCCATTGTTCTTTCCCGCACGTGCACCTTCTTCTCCATACTTGATCCCACTCCCATGGTCATCCTTCTTGTCCATGCCAGGTCCTTCATTCATAACTAAAACAAAAGTATCTAATTTAGGCAGCATCATATGTTCATGAACATTAGAAGGATTTGCAAGAAACGAAACTACCTGGTAATTCAATTGACGTGCGCAAGCTCTAGTAATTGGTCATGTATGTATAGCTGTCGGAGTTGTGGGTGTAGCATTAGCAGGGATGTCCTCATCATCCTCCCCTTCTTGAACTAAAGTCGTCCTCGACGGAAGCTCATCTTCCTCACCCAAATAAGGCTTCATACCTGCAATGTTAAAAGTGGGGCTAACCCCAAACTCTACAGGCAGCTCATGTTTATATGCCTTATCATTTATTTTCTCTAACACCTGAAAAGGACCATCAGCACGTGGCATTAGCTTTGACTTGCGCAAATCAGGAAATTATCCTTACGCAAATGTAACCAAACAAGATCTCCAGGTGCAAAGACAACATGTTTTCTACCCTTATCTCCAGCAATTTTGTATTTAGCATTCATACGCTCAATGTTTTCCTCCGTTAACTCATGCATCTTTAATATCAAGTCAGCACGTTCTTTAGCATCAAAATTAACCTTCTCCGAAGATGGAAGAGGCAACAAATCAATAGGTGCACGAGGTAAGAAACCATACACAACTTCCAAAGGGCATATCTTAGTGGTAGAATGTAGCGAACGATTATAACCAAATTCAATATGAGGCAAGCATTCTTCCCACATTTTCAGGTTATTCTTCAAAACAGCCCTAAGCATAGTAGACAATGATCTATTGACTACTTCAGTTTGGCCATCAGTTTGGGGATGACATGTAGTACTAAAAAGTAGTTTAGTCCCCAACTTAGCCCATAAACATATCCAAAAGTGGCTAAGAAATTTAGCATCACGATCTGAAACAATTGTATTTGGCACACCATGCAACCGAATAATTTCATGAAAGAACAAATCAGCAACATGAGCAGCAGCATCACTTTTATGACATGGTATAAAGTGTGCCATTTCGGAAAATCTATCCACGACAACAAATATGCTATCCCTCCCCTTCTTAGTTCGAGGAAAATTAAAACAAAGTCCATAGATATATCCTCCCAAGGAACACTAGGTACAGGCAAAGGCATATATAAACCATGAGGATTGAGTTGTGACTTAGCTTTTTGACATGTAGTGTAGCGAGCAACAAAACGCTCAACATCCCGTCTCATCTTTGGCCAAAAGAAATGTGTAGAAAGTACATCCTCCGTCTTCCTCACGCCAAAGTGTCCCATTAATCCTCCTCCGTGTGCCTCCTGTAACAACAAAAGACGAACGGAGCTAGCTGGAATGCATAGCTTGTTAGCATGGAACACAAATCCATCATTAATAACGAACTTGTTCCATGTTCTCCCTTCTTTACAATGCTGCAACACATCTCTAAATTCAACATCATGCACATATTGATCTTTGATGGTCTCCAAACCAAATATTTTAAAGTCAAGTTGTGAAAGCATAGCATAACGATGAGACAAAGCATCAGCAATAACATTTTCTTTACCCTTCTTGTGTTTAATGACATAAGGGAAAGTCTCAATGAATTCAACCCATTTAGCATGTCTACGGTTCAGTTTTGCTTGACTTTTAGTATGTTTCAAAGATTCATGATTGGAATGTATAACAAATTCTTTGGGCCATAAATAATGTTGCCATGTTTCCAAACTCCGAACAAGAGCATATATTTCCTTATCATAAGTAGAATAATTCAGACTAGGCCCACTCAATTTTTCAGAAAAGTACGCAACAGGTTTACCATCTTGTAATAACACACCTCCTAACCCAATTCCACTAGCATCGCATTCAAGCTCGAAAGTCTTATTAAAATAAGGAAGTTGGAGTAAAGGAGCATGTGTTAACTTATCTTTCAAAACCTTTATGGCTTCTTCCTGTGTGGTACCCCAAGAAAAAGGCACGTCCTTCTTTGTAAGCTCATTGAGAGGCACAACAATGGTGCCGAAATCTCTCACAAAACGCCTATAGAAACCAGCGAGGCCAAGAAAACTCCTCACTTGTGTGACCGTTTTGGGCTGTGGCCAACTCTCAATGGCTTCAATCTTGGCTTTATCAACTTCAATTCCCTATGGGGTAACAACATAGCCAAGAAAAGATACTCGATCGGTGCAAAAGGTGCACTTCCTAAGGTTACCAAACAAACGTGCATCACGTAGAGCAATAAAAACAGCAAGTAGATGTTCCAAATGTTCCTCCAAAGATCTACTAAAAAACAATATATCATCAAAATAGACTACCACAAATCGTCCAATGAAAGCACGTAAAACCTCGTTCATTAATCTCATGAAAGTGCTAGGTGCATTAGTTAACCCAAAAGGCATGACTAACCACTCATATAATCCAAACTTAGTTTTAAATGTTGTTTTCCATTCATCCCCCAATTTCATACGAATTTGATGGTATCCACTACGCAAATCAACTTTGGAGAAAATTATAGAACCACTTAATTCATCAAGCATATCATCTAGTCTAGGAATAGGATGACGATAACGAATAGTAATATTATTAATGCCTCTACAATCCACACACATGCGCGATGTACCATCCTTTTTAGGCACTAGAATAATAGGAACAACATGAGGACTAAGGGAGTCACGTATATAACCATTGTCAAGCAACTCCTGTACTTGACCCATAATCTCCTTTGTCTCCTCTAGATTGGTACGGTATGGCACAGGGTTGGGTAGGGATGCACCGGGAATTAAGTCAATCTGATGCTCAATCCCGCGAATAGGTGGTAATCCCAGTGGCACGTCTTGTGGGAAGACGTCAACAAACTCCTGCAAAATGTTAATGACATCAGGAGGCAAAGAGGGAGGCATGTCCTCGAATGAAAATAATACCTCTGCATAGCAAACAGATGTAGCAACATCCAAATCATTAATATCAGATTTAGTAGCAAGTAAACATCCACTCTTCAATTTAATTTCGGATGCAACATTAGATGATGGTTTATTATGCGTATCGTGTTGCTCAAATTCTTATGCTACAATCTGATTTTCACTCTTATTTTTCTCCCGTTTTGCTTTACTAGCTCTAGCAATGTCATCTTTCATAATATGTTCCGGAGACATGGGAAGCAAAGTGATATTTTGATCCTTATGAACAAGAGTATAATGATTTGTCCTACCATGGTGTATGGAATTTTTATCAAACTGCCATGGCCTACCAAGTAGAATAGAACATGCTTGCATGGGTACCACATCACAATCCACATAATCAGAATATGTAGCAATGCTAAAATGCACACGAACAGTACGTGTTACCTTAACCTTGCCACTATTGTTGAACCATTGGATGTAATAAGGATGAGGATCTGCTCTGGTGGTTAGAGACAGCTTCTCCACCATCTCCATGCTAACCAAGTTATTGCAACTCCCTCCATCGATGATAATGCAAACAGAACGCTCCTTCACAACTCCCTTTGTGTGGAACAAGTTGTGCCTCTGATTTTGCTCAGCCTGTGTAACCTACACACTGAGAACACGTTGAGCAACTAAACTTTCATACCTGTCAGCATAATCAGCAGCCATGTAGTGTGTCTCTGGTTCTGCATCCTCGCCACCCTGTTCTTCACTTGCAATGACAGCCAAAGTCTCGTCATCATAATCACTAGTGGACACATATCCACCATCCCCAGTAACAATCATTACACGCTTGGAAGGGCATTCTCTCGCAAAGTGACCTCCACCCTTGCAACGATGGCATATAACCTCATGTGTTTGCCATGTGGATGCAATAGATGAAGAAGAGCTCTGTGCAGGCCCAGAAGGTGTGCTCTTTGCAGAGGGTGGAGTAGGAGCCTGTTTCCTGGTATCGCGGTTGGAGTTGGAAGTGGAAGTAGGTGGTGTTGCAGCAGGACATGCGGAAGTAGAGGAGGTATGTGGCGTCCATGATGAAGTGCGACCTGCAGAAAAAGTAGTTCTCGCCATTGCCTGTCGATCCTGCACTCCACGTTCAGCTTTGCAAGCAAGATAAAATAAACGAGTGATAGTGTTATACTCCTTATACTCTAGAATAGTCTGAATCTCTCTATTTAATCCACCCATAAAACGTGCAAGCATAGCTTCATTCTCCTCAACAATACCACATCTAATCATGCCAATTTGTAATTCCTGATAATATTCTTCTACAAAAAAATTCCTTGTCTTAAACGCTGCAAATTTTGAAGCAATTCACGTTGATAGTAAGGTGTCACCCAACTATTATGCATAGCACTTTTCAAAGCAGCCCAAGTAGTTGGAATATTAGCATGGTGTATTCTACAATGTTCTGACCACCAAACACAAGCAAACTAGTGAAAGAACAAACAGCAGCAGCAACACGTTTATCCTCAGGAAATTGTAAGCATGTAAAATGTTGTTCTGTTTCTAACTCCCATGTAAGATATATATTAGGAACATATCTACCCTCAAACGTCGGAATATTCAATTTAAGTTTAGGGAGATGGTCATGATCCCGTACCTGAGGGAGTGGTACAGCCCTACCATTACGGTTGTAGCCTTGTGGTCGACCTGGTGCGTATCGTGGTGGTTCCCCTGAGGCTGATCTGGAGAAACCTCTCCCTCATCATCGTAATCACCCTCATAATCTTCAACCTGCTCAACGATAGTAGCAGTAGGAGCCATAGATGTAGCAGCAATATCAACAGTACCAGTATGTTGGCCTTGGACGAGAGACACACGTCGCGCTCGTCGTTCGAAAGGGATAGGAGCTGCAGCTAGTGGTGGTAGACGGGCAAGCACCTCATTGAACTTGGCGTCCATCTTGGTGTTGAATGTCTTCTCCAAACCATTGAGATTCTCCATGGCCTCTCCAAAGTCGGTCACGAAGTCTTGTACCTGGTCAGCCATCATTTGCTGAAATTTATCATAGAGCGCTTTGTTGGCCATTCTCTCCCAGTCGCTCCCGTCGTCGTGTGATCCTCACATGGTTAGCAGAAATAGGAAACACACAAGAATATGAAACCTAGAGACTACTGGGACGTGGTGGTGGTGGTGGTGGTGGTGTGTCACAAATCCTTTAAGCGAATCTCAAATTCTTACCAATTCTTACCCAGCAGCAGGTGGTGATCGGCAACCGTTGTAGTCAAAACTCTCAATGCTTGGATAGAGCGATTGCCAAGTGGTGTCAAACACACGACGTAGATGTATGTGGAGCTAGGATGGATTATAATATGGTAGCAAAAAGGGTTAGCAATAATCAATTCAGAGATGCAAGGTTGAATAAACGCTCACCCACGGTACTATGCTGGTCCTAGGCTAGACCATACTAGAGATGCGAGCCTAAAACACCAACAAAATCACAACGCTACATGTAATCAAGGGAAAAGCACACTTCGATTTTTTTGTTTTTTTTGGCGCCTCTTTTTATTGCGCTCTTTTTTTTGCTTAAAAAATCACTACAATGGCGAGTGTCTCAAAACTCTTCCCATGTCATATAAGCAAGATGGGCACGAAATTTGTTGGACTAATTTTTTTTCTGGAGCAATTCGGGGGCTGCGACGACCAACATTTTTGACAAAAATCAATATGATGGCAAGTGTCTCAAAACGCTCCGAAGAACCTAAAACCCAGATAGGGAAAAATATTTTTAGCCAAATTTTTTTGGGCCAAAACATGCTTTGCAAAGCGTGCCAGACTTTTTTTTCCGACACCTACGCAGGTAGCAAAACACGAATCCGAAATCAAAAGGATCTCGAAACTAAACCTAAAACGAGTTGGACTCAGATTGGTGGAGGATTTGTGGTGGTATATATGGACACCAATGGATAGTGATGATGGGTGGTGATATATGGCAGCGGTGATGATGGTGCTGGTATATGGCAACTATGAAGACGATGCGGTGGCGACGTGACAACCCGTGAAAAGAACTCGAAACTCTAAAGGACTAGACACTAAGACCAGCAACTCGACACGATGATGTAACCGACAATTCAACAAAGCAAAATACTGAAAAGACTATGCAAAGGTTCAGATTGGTTCGGATATGATGATCTAACCCTAATTTTTTGTGGCATTTTTGTGGACTAAAGGAATGAAGAACAGATGCGATCTAAACTACGAAAACTAGTAAAATCTCACCGAGCAACCTGGAAATCTGATACCACTTGATAGAGGCGAAGTTGTCCCTGTCTTTTGATGAGATGGTGGCTATCGTTTTTGGTGGAGTAGACTTTGACGATCCTACTACGAACGTGTGATGACGCCGTGCCTTAGCAATCGCTAAACCAACTCCGAGAGGTTATTGACCACGCCGGAGCATGATCAACCTGACCACGAGGGTCTGTTTCCTGCACGCAAATGAAGAACAAACAAGAAACTAAGATTGCAATCTACATATTGCGAATATAGGAGGAAAGCTCTATTGATGAAGTGGGGTTCTGTGACGCCTTTGCCTGGTCGTGAACACAAACGAAGAACGCGAAGTTGCAGCTATGGCGAACTTGTAATCTAAACAAAACCCAACCCTAAAACGACGCCCTAAGGGTTGTATATATGGGGGAATAGAGGGGAATTTCGTGGCCCCTTGGAGGAGGGGTCCGAAACCAACCTTAACTTAGTTTCCCCAAACATACGGACTCTAAAAACAGCCTATAATATGGTATGTCGAAATTACATGGGCGTGGTCCAACAATAAGGTGGCGCAGCACCTATATTAGCCTAGGGACAAATTTTATAAAGTAGCATCATGCATATTTCGTCCAAGGCTTCTTGCTCCCATTATGGTGGCTTCAAAGTGCGAAAATCATCACTAGAAGCTCCATTGTTCTTTCCCACGCGCGCCTTCTTCTCCATGCTTGATCCCGCTCCCATGGTCATCCTTCTTGTCCATGCCAGGTCCTTCATTCATAGGTAAAACAAAAGTATCTAATTTAGGCAGCATCATATGTTCATGAACAATAGAAGGATTTGCAAGAAACGAAAGTATCTGGTAATTCAATTGACGTGCGCGAGCTCTAGTAATTGGTCATGTATGTATAGCAGTCGAAGTTGTGGGTGTAGCATTAGCAGGGATGTCCTCATCAGCTATGTACCCATTGTAGACGGGTTATTTATTTTGAATCTAGAAACGGAGCCAGTCTATAATGTGAATGTCAAGAGGCATAAGCCTAATGAGATAAATCCAACATACTTCTGGCATTGCCGGCTTGGACACATTAGTCTGAAATGCATGAAGAAGCTCCATGATGAGGGACTCCTAACTTCATCTGACTTCGGGTCGTTTGAGACATGCGAATCATGTTTGCTAGGCAAGATGACTAAGTCTCCTTTTGCAAAGAGTTGCGAGAGGGCGTCCGAGCTGTTGGACCTTATACATAGTGATGTGTGTGGTCCAATGAGCACAACGGCCAGAGGTGGCTATCAGTACTCCGTGGCTTTTACCGACGACTTGAGTAGATATGGATATATCTATTTGATGAGGCACAAGTCGGGAACTTTTGAGAAGTTCAAAGAGTTTCAGAACGAGGTTGAAAATCATCTCGGCAAGATGATAAAACTTCTACGTTCAGATCATAGAGGTGAGTACATGAGCCAGGAGTTTGATAACCATCTGAAAAGACAAGGTATAGTACCTCAGCTCACACCTCCGGGTACGCCATAGAGAAATGGTGTGTCAGAACGCAGAAATCGAACTTTGTTGGACATGGTCCGATCGATGATGAGCAAATCGGATTTACCCTTGTTATTCTTGGGATACGCTCTAGAAACTGCAGCTTTCACACTTAACAGGGTACCATCAAAATCCGTTGACAAGACACCACATGAGATGTGGACTGGGAAGTCTCCTAGTTTGTCTTTTCTTAAGATTTGGTGTTGTGAAGCATTTGTAAAGTGACTCATATAGGACAAGCTTACACCCAGGTCGGATAAATGCATATTCGTGGGATATCCGAGGGAAACCTTGGGATACAACTTCTACAACCGAAAAGAGAACAAAGTGTTTGTTGCTCGGAACGGGGTTTTCCTAGAGAAAGAGTTTCTCAATCGGGAGGCCAGTGGGAGAATGGTGCGACTCGAATAAATTTGAGAACCACACGGGGACGACTCGGCTAGTGATGAGATCATACCGGAGTTGATCAGGGAACCCATAGTGGAGTCGGCACCGGAGCCACGGAGGTCAGAAAGATTGCGTAGAGTGCGTGATGTATTGTTGCTGGAAAGTGACGAGCCAGACACGTATGCAGAAGCGAATTTGAGCCCAGATTCCAAGGCATGGTTCGAGGCCGTCTGATCCGAGTTAAAGTCCATGGATGACAATCAAGTCTGGGACTTGGTTGATCCGCCACCTGGCATAGTAGCCATTGGTTGTAAATGGGTCTTTAAGAAGAAAACCGATGTGGATGGAAATGTTCAGATCCACAAAGCTTGGCTTGTCGCTAAAGGTTATGGACAAGTTCAAGGAATTGACTACGACAAGACCTACTCGCCAGTAGTGATGCTAAAGTCGGTGAGGATCATACTAGCTATAGCTGCATATTTAGATTATGAGATATGGCAGACGGATGTCAAAACGGCTTTCCTTCATCGAAATTTATAAGAGGATGTATACATGATACACCCTAAAGGTTTTGTCGATCCAACTAATGCTGGTAAAATATGCAAGCTCAAGAGATCCATTTATGGATTGAGGCAAGCAGCTCGGAGTTGGAAAAATCATTTTGATGAAGTCATCGTTGACCTTGGTTTCATCAAGAACGAAGAGGACTATTGTTTATACAAGAAGTCTAGTGGGATCTTGGTAGTATTTTTGATCTTGTATGTGGATGACATACTGCTGAATGGAAATGATGTTTCGATGCTGAACTCAGTCAAGGAATCATTGAATGGCAAGTTTTCGATGAGAGACCTTGGAGAGGCAGTGTACATTTTAGGCATCAAGATCTATAGAGATAGATCGAGGAGGCTGCTCGGCTTAAGCCAGAGCACGTACATAGACAAAGTGTTGAAGAGGTTCAACATGAGTGAGGCCAAGAAAGGGTTCTTGCCCGTCTCACATGGTGTAAGGCTAAGCAAGACTCAGAGTCCTACGACTTCTGATGAGCGAAATCGGATGAGTAGGATTCCTTATGCCCCGGCAATTGGATCCATCATGTATGCCATGCTATGTACACAGCCTGATGTTGCCTATGCAATAATCTTAACAAGCAGATACCAGGCTGACCTAGGTGAGATTCACTAGGCAACGGTGAAAACTATCTTAAAGTACCTGAAAAGGACTAGACATGTTCCTAGTTTATGGAGGTGAGGAGGAGCTCTGTGTAAAGGGTTACACTGATTCTAGTTTCCAGACCGACGAGGATGATTCTCGATCGCAAAGTGGATTTGTGTATGTCATGAATGGAGGAGCAGTGAGGTGGACGAGTTCCAAGAAAGATACGGTGGCCGACTCCAAAACAGAGGTCGAATACATTGCGGCTTGTGAAGCCGCAAAGGAAGGTGTTTGGATTCGAAAGTTCATGGAAGATGTTGGTGTGTTCCCGGGATGGTCAAAACCGATGGACCTTTATTGCAATAATTCAGGTGCCATCGCACAGGACAAGGAGCCGAGACAGCACCACAAGACCAGGCAGATAGACCGAAAATATCACTTGATACGAAAGCTCATAGAGAAAGGTGATACCAATTTATGCAAGATTCATACAGATGCAAATGTGCAGATCCGTTGACTAAGTCGCTTCCACAACCCAAGCATGAGGGGCACGTTAGAGCTATGGGCATTTGATGTCTACTTGATTGACTCTAGTGCAAGTGGAAGACTGTTGGAGATATGCCCTAGAGGCAATCATGTATGATGATATTTCCTATGTGTTTATGAATAAAGATAGTCCTTGGGCATTATCATTGATGTGTATTAACAAGTACGTGACTTGTTTGTGAGACTATGCATTGTATGATAACAGTCCTAAATGGTCCCTTGTCCAAAGGGCTGTGTGAACGCACAACTAATCAGACTAGCATATGACACGGTGGATGGTTCGGTCACACTAACCATGTAGCATTGGATGCTAGCCGGATAATATTGACTCAGAAAGGTCTAGTCGGATTCGACATAGTCAGATCCAAGTCGAGATCAGGTCTGAGTTGGACAAGTAGGTCATCTGTGAGTCTCTAGTACAACATACGTTCTATTTCCTAAGACCTGAGCTGGCGCATGTACTCAGGATGGTGACAGACTTGCTTTGGGCCGACCAAACGCTACTCCGTGACTAGGTAGTTACAAAGGTAGGTTTCGGGCTTGTCCTGACCCATGCTGCGAGACATGATCGAGCAAGATGGGATTTGCCCCTCCGACCAGGAGAGATATGCTATGGGCCCCTCAGGTGATCCGACCTGCATAAGCATGGCCATGCGATGAGGATTATGGGATAATCTGAAGTGTTGGTCGGATTCACCGGAACAAGAAAGAGGTCGTGCATCAACAAGGATGACCATCTCGCCTTGTGCATGACAACATATATCGTGTGGCAAAGGGAATGGAAGTGTGAAGTACAGGTTCACCTAACCAGCTTCGTCGACACTTGGAGTTGGCACGCTTTGCTAGAGGCCGCTACCGACCAGTCAAGTCGGGTGTGTTCTGACTCGCAACCAAGTGGATGAGAACCTAAAGGGTCACACGCTTAAGGGAAGGAACACGTGGGCTTTAGGATTCGTGCGAGGCCCAAGAGTTGAGCCCATGCCGGATGCCTATATATAGTGGAGGTGCGGCACACCCATCCGGTTGATCGCTTCGACGTTGGCATTAGGGCTTTGCATGAGTTGCAACTAGCCACATCCACTCGCCGCTGCGGACCGTGTGATCGGACCTAGCAGTCCGCCGCATGGGTGTTCCTCCTACACACACAGATACCGTTAAAGGCGTTGCACTTGTGCCGCTACGGCGAACCTGTACGTGGGATCCGGCGACCGGCTATTCGAGGGAGATCGGATGGGTTTATCGTGGGAGATCGGATGAGGAGGAGATGGACCACACAAACGGGCTGCCCCAACACTACTTCCATTGCACGACACTACGCGTCTAGTGGTAACGATATGTGATCCATCTCCGTAGCAGGTTCTTGGATGTTCTGCGCGTAGGAAAATTTTAATTGGCATGCAATGCACCTACGGTAGATCCCAACAGTGGTATCAGAGCCTCTGCTATAGGTTTTGGTATTAGATCGGTAGCATATGTGATATGTGGCGGTGGCGGGTGTGATCTGTCGTCGTTCATGAGATCGGCTATGTGCATGGTTGAGGAGATCAATTGCACATCGGGATAGATTGACGCTATGTTTTCTATCAATCAGAATTGATGAGGTCGTGACACAACCTACCCCTACCAGTCGGTATCCGCCATTGGGGTTAACCATGAAACGTAAATCCGAATTGTGTTTGCGATGATCGATGAGATCGGTCAGATTAGAAAATTCGGCATTATCGGAGTACCCCCCGTGTGCGTAGCGCCTTGTATTTCGTACATGATCACACAAACCGGTAGAATGCCATTTTATGCATAAGTTTGTTTTGCAGGTTTGATGTGAATAGTATGGCTCATATGTATGTGATGCATGTGTGTAACTTAACATGACCCGCGTGCCACGATTGTCAGTCGGCAGGAGCCAAAGTGTTGTCATTATATTGTATAACGACTTGCGTGTCAACTTGGGATTCTCTGTAAATTCATTACTAGTTGTAGTAGTTGGAGGACAGAGATCAATTTCGAGGCTTTGGGGTCCTGGCGAGACGGACAAGATGGAGTTCCGCCCTGGTCATCGGAGTTGGAGCCGACCTGGAAGGATGTCCATGAAGGAGCCATACTATTTCACATATTTATGTCGATATGTGATTGATATTGCTTCTTGTTTCTATGCAAGTTAGTATGGTATAAATATCCCTCATTAATATCAAGAACATTGCCATTCCGGATGTTGCACCTTCACACGTCAAGTACGTCTAGTGGTGGGCTCATAAAATTGAGGTGCTACTTGGTGTCCTTGAACTAGAGGGTTCGTGTCGGACACAGACATGCACTAGATCAGGTTAACTTGACAAGGCTATCAAAACGGTTTTGGGCCTTGTGGTGAAGAAGGTTGGGAGACGGGGTATAAGATACCTACCCGACCGACAAGAGTCGTATAGAGATACGATTAGCAAGGAGTTGCTTACCGAATAGGCAAGTTGGCTAGCAGTGATGCTAAAGCTCACAAGTCAGGAACTTTACTGGAGGTGGGGAGGGACTACATGATGCTGTGGTAGGAATTTGAGGTTAAGGAGAGTGGTGGAGGGGGCTCAATAATTGATTCTTGGACTAAGCCTAAAGGTGTTTGATCAGCACTTGGGTAGGCTAGGATCACCCACTGGAGATGAAACCTAATAGGATGAAGTGGTGGTAATAATTGAGCTTGATCACCAAGTTTGTGCTCAATTGGGCAAAGTTGATAATGTAAACTTTGTAAACCCAAGATTTTAACAGAATCAGACTTCTCTAGATCCACGTGTGCAAATCTAATCTCCTTGATGCACCACTTGTTGTAGCATCCTTATTTGGGTAATGGAACATGCCCACAAAGTTTGGGGTCAAGGGAAGAAACTTCACAATGTAAAGTTGCTCAAATTTGAATCTGGACAGGTATGTTTTTCGAATATTTTGATGAAGAAAATCAATTGGGATTGAGATGAAAATTCAAGATCATCTCATATGACAATTGAGACTTGCTGGAATTTTCTTGGAATTTATGGAGAATATTTCTTATAGAAATATTTGAAAAGCTTGATTTGGACAGAAAGGGTTTTCAGGGGTTTTTTCCCATGATTTTGAACATGACCATCTATTGAAACTCATATATATGGAAAATATATGTCCACTTGTTTCCCTAAATTTTCTCAAATATTTTGAAAGCATTAAAATTATTTTTCCTTATGAAAGACCATTTCCAGCCTTAAGGAAAAGCCTTTAAATAAAATAGTAAAATAGTCTTTAAAATTAATATTTGGTGGTTTTGGGAAGCCATATATATAGTTGGTTTCAGATAAAGCTTTTGGGGAAAAAGGATCCACCCAATTTGAGGACTTGCAGTGCAAACCTCAACTCGGGGTTCTTGAAAACCTAATTTGAATAAATTCTATTTTGTCAAAATAAATTTTGATAAAAATAGTTTTGGTTACTATTCACATGTCATGATCACTGGGCAAGAAGTTTGGGTCAAGGAAGATGAATATGGAGAGGAGTAGAACCTAAGAGTGCCAAACATAATCAACTAGACAATCAAACAAGCAACAGTTCAAACAAGCTCATGCACTGAAAAAGTTTTAATTGGTTCCAAATTTTGTAATTTCAAGCAAAGTGATACAAACACAGGGTGTGACAGACCTACCCCTTTGCAAGAATCTCTTCCATGATATTTCTAGGCTAAGCGCTAAAAAGATAAAGGAACTTAGATCTAAGATAGTGTTCATGCTCCGAGGTTGCTTCAGCTTCAGTGTTGTTGCTCCATTGGACCTTGAAGTACTTGATGGCGCAGCTCCGGGTGCAATGCTCTGCTTCATCGAGAATGCGAACTGGCCTCTCACGATAGGTGAGGTTTGGCTGAAGGTCGATGGCTTGGTGGTCGAAGTCCTTGTAGAGGTCAGGGCGGTTGGTAACTTCGAGACACTTTCGGAGTTGTGGCACGTGGAATACGTTGTGCACGCCTGATAACTCAGAAGGTAGCTCTAGCTAGTAGGCCACTTCTCCTCGTCTGTCAGTGATCTTGAAGGGGTCGATGAATCTTGGTGCAAGATTTCCCTTGACATGGAAACGCTTGGTACGTTTGAGAGGTGTGACATAGAGGTAAACATGGTCTCCAACACAGAAACTCATGTCCCGAAGGTGAGAATCGGCGTAGCTCTTCTGCCTAGTCTTAGCGATCTCGAGACGCTCTTGGACGAGTTGGACTTGCTCTTATGCTTCGCAGAGGATGTGTAGTCCAAAGACTAGTCCGTCTCTGGCTTTTGACCAGTTGAGGGGAGTACGCCACTTGCGTCCATACAACACCTCAATTGGTGCCATCTAAAGGCTCGACTGATAGCTGTTGTTGTAGGAGAACTCAGTGAACGATAGGCAATCTTCCCACTTGGCTCCATATGCCAAAACACAAGCACGGAGCATATCTTCGAGTATATGATTTACTCGTTCAGTCTGTCCACTAGTCTGGGGTGAAAAGCAATCCTGAAGGAGAGCTTGGTTCCAAAGGCTTCTTGGAATCTATTCCAGAACCTTGAGGTGAACTGGGTGCCTCGGTTTGACACGATTTCCTTAGGAATTCCATGGAGGCTTACAAGACGGTTGATTTAGAGGTTGGCGAGTTGGTTCCCGTTATAGGTGGTCTTGACAGGGATGAAGTGGGCTACCTTGGTCAAATGGTCGACAATGACCCAAATGGAATCATGTCCCTTGCTTGACCTTGGCAATCCGGTGATGAAGTCCATCCCAACTTTGTCCCACTTCCATTCAGGCACTTTGAGGAGTTGCAATAGTCTAGCGGGTCGTTGATGCTCAGCTTTGGCCCTCTGGCATTTGTCACACATAGCAACAAAGGTGCCTACTTCCCGTTTCATGCCATGCCACCAGAATCTTGTCTTGAGGTCTTGGTACATCTTTGTTCCTCCAGGATGGATGGAGTATGGGGTGTCATGAGCTCTTTGCAAGATTAAGTTCATGAGCTCCTCTTTGCTGGGTATGTAGATGCGATTCCCGAACCATACAACTCCTTGTTCATCATCTGAGAATCCTGGGGCCTTGCTTGCCTTGATCTTCCTCTTGATGCCTTCGACGCTCTTGTTTCCCTTCTAAGCTTCCTTTATATCATCCATCAAGGTAGGTTTTGGTTCGAGGTTGGTGAGAAATACAGGTGTAACCAGTTCCAAGACAAAGCTTTCAAGCTCTTCATACAAGGCAGGTAGCCTTACCTTAATCATAACATTCAAGGAACAAGCCTTTCTGCTTAAGGCATCTGCTACCATGTTAGCCTTTCCGGGGTGGTATTGAACACTGAGGTCATAGTCCTTGATCAACTCCAACCATCTTCGCTGCCTCATGTTCAATTCCCTTTGGGTGAAAATATACTTCAAACTCTTATGGTCTGTGTATATCTCACATCGCTTCCCCAGAAGGTAATGTCACCATGTTTTTAGGGCGTGAACTACGACTGCCAACTCAAGATCATGAGTAGTGTCATTCTCTTCATGAGGATGTAGCTGTCTGGATAGATATGCTACGACTCCGCCTTCTTGCATCGGAACACCTCCAAGCCCGGTTCTCGATGCATCACAATATATCACAAACTCCTTGTGAATATCGGGGGTGGCCAAAACTAGGGTTGTGGCCAATCTCTTCTTGAGCTCTTGGAAGCTTTCCTCACACTTCGGTGTCCATTCGAACTTCTTGTCCTTCTTCAAAAGCCGAGTCATGGGTCAGGCAATGCTAGAGAATCCTTTGTTCAAACATGCGGTAATATCCTGCAAGTCTGAGGAAGCTTCTCACTTCCTTCATGTTGGCTGGGGATTGCCATCCAGTCACGGCTTCAATCTTGGCAGGATCCACTGACAATCCTTCTGCAATCAACATATCACCCAGGAATCCAACTTCATGCAGCCAGAATTTACACCTGCTGAACTTGGCATAAAGTTGGTGCTCTCGAAGCTTGTATAGGACCAATCTCAAGTGTTGTTCATGCGATTCTTCAGACTTGGAGAAGACGAGTATGCCATCTATGAAGACGACAACAAACTTGTCCAAGTATTCAATGAGAACCTTGTTCATGAGGTACATGAAGTAGGCATGGGCATTGGTCAACCCAAATGACATGACCGTGTACTCATACATGCCATACCGGGTTACAAACGCCATCTTCAGAATGTCTTGGGGTCTGATCTTCAACTAGTAGTACCCAGACCTAAAGTTGATCTTGGAAAACACCTTTGCTCCATTCAATTGATCAAACAGGTCTTCAATCTTGGGGACTAGGTACTTGTTATTTATTGTGACTTCATTGATAGAACGGTAATCGACACAGAGTCTAATAGTTCCATCCCTCTTCGACACAAATAGAACAGGTGATCACCAAGGAGAGGCACTAGGGCAAATGAATCCTTTTCTGAGCTGCTCTGCCAGTTGCTTCTTCAATTCAGCCAACTCTTCTGGTCCCATCCTATAGGGCTTCCTATAGATGGGCCTTGACTCAGGAATTAGTTTAATGATGAACTCAATGTCGTGGTCAGGAGGCATCCTGGGCAGCTCATGAGGAAATACATCCGGGTATTCACATACCACTCGCACTTTATCCAACTCAATCCTCGATAGACAGTTAGCCTGAGGGGATTGAGTGGAGGCAGGGTTGGGAACATACTTGACTTCCACTCCTTGTCTATTGGTCATGGTAACAATCCTCTTGGCACAGTCTAACAAGCCTTGGTGCTTGGTTAACCAGGCCATGCCTAGGATCACATCCAAGCCTTCTAACTTCAGGATGATAAGGTTTGCTAGGAAGTCTACCCCATTGATGTTAATCTCAACTCCTTTACAACCGATCCCGGACTTCATAACTGACCATGGGGTTTGTATCAACATACGGCTACCCAAGGGTGTAGGCTTCATGCCACTCTCTAGTGCAAACTTTTGAGTAACAAAAGAATGCGAAGCTCCACAGTCAAACAATATTGTTGCTGGGGTTGAGTTGACGAGATATGTAACCAGTATGACGTTCGGGTCTTCCTAGGCTTCCTCTGTAGTGACATGATTCACATGACACTTGGCATTGTTGGGCTGGTTGTGGGGAGCTAGGTTCCTCGGTGGCGCTCCATGGACTTAACCTTGGTATGGCACATTGGGGCATGGTGCATCTGGCTTCTTGTTTAGGCACATCCTAGAGATGTGTCCGTGCTGACCACATCCAAAGCAAGTGACTTGACCAGGGTTTTAGTTGTAGGTACCGCCGTCGTTGTTGTTATTCAGGTTGTTGTAAGCTAGCCTGGGATTGGCATACTGCTGAGGCTGGTAGCTCGGACAAGATGCTGAAGGTCTAGCCTGTTGTGGCTGATAGGTTGGCTTGGCTGGGGCTGGCTGTGACGGGCGAGGCTTCTGGTTGCTAGAACTACCCTTGCTAATCATCTTGCGCTTGCGAGTGTCGTCTATGGCATGACGCTTGTCTTCTAGCATGAGGGCCTTGTTCACCAACTCAAAGAAGGTCCGACAGTCGCAGACGATGAGCGGATACAACAGGTTCTGATGAAGTCCTTCCATGAAGCGTTCCACCTTGGCAGCCTCTGTGTTGACATCTTCAGGTGCATATGACACCAGGTTGAACTTCTGCAGGTACTCCTGGACAGAGCCACTTCCTTGCTTCAGCGCTTGGAATTCTGTCTTCTTGATAGCCATAATCCCAGAAGGAATGTGGGCGGTGCGGAATCCTTCCTTGAAGTTATCCCAAGTGATCACATGATCGCCTTGCATGACCTTGAATCCATCCCACCAAGCTCTGGTGGTTCCTCCAAGGCAGTGAGAGGCATACAACACCATCTCACGATCCTCATTGCAATTGACCAGTGCAAGGAGGTCCTCGATGGTGCGGATCTAGTCGTCAGCATCCAAGGGATTAGCACTCTCGGTGAAGGTTGGATGCGAATTCCTCTTGAACTCAGACAGAGTGGAGCGGCCGTTGTCGTTCCTGCCTTGCTGCTGGTTGTTCACAAGGACTTGAGCCATTTGCTGAATAGCAGCAGTGTTGACTTGGCGTTCCTCCTACAAAACTTGGAGAAACCGAGCAATGGTCATGTTCTCTAGTGGAGATGGTGGCAGGGGAATGTCGCCTTGTGGCTGCTCTTGGTGTCCTCCAACATGAGCAGTCCCACCAGCTCCCTGTTGCTGGCTGGAATTGCCGGCTTCAGAGTTGGTGAAGGAGCTATTGTGGGTTGCAGTCACCATCCTGCTTGGAGCAACCAATTCAATCAACCGGAATAGATGAGAGGAAAAAGCAATAACGGAGGAAGCGTGCCTAAGGGGGTTGGTCGAGTGCAAGTGTGGTAAAACAAAGGTCGAAAGACAAACACATATATTAAGATAAGATAGACGATGGAGCGCTTACATGTGGCCTAAGGCAAAAGCGCGACCTACATCAGAACACAAATAGCAAAAACAAGAAACAAGCACACATGGTTTCATATGAACCATTACACGTACTCGACTTCACATGAGGGGTACATGAGTGATCCTACCCTAGGGGTTCTCGGACTCTGGTGGTGGAGTGCTTGGTCTCGTAGTCACGCTCCTCTAGGTCTTCCTCCTGATCGTCCTCTGGACGGGCATCGTCTTAAGTCGAGGGGGTCGGAGAATGAGGAGGTCCATCCCGATGATGCTTCACCGATTGGTTAGTGAAGAGCTCATGGTACTCCTTCGCACTCATGCGACAACGTGGGGTTGCATCTCTAGCTGGGGTACTCCTCGTCAGTAAGCGATAGCTGGTCATCCCTCGGGGGCTGCATACTTCTTGACCCTGTCTGGCTTCGTCTTGGACTGACGGAGTAGCTCTTGGGTGTGGTGAAGTTCCTCGCGGAGCTTCGCGGACTCCTTAACTAGGTTGTGAACCAGCTATCGGCAGAGAGGCTGAATTAGGTCTAGAACCTGAGTGGTGGGCTATCCTCCTTGGATGGGATCAACGTCCAACTGTCGCCAAGATCATCCTTCCTGAAAGGTAGGTAGCGAGTAGCTTGCTCCTAAGCCATCTCTAGAATGATCTCTAAGGTGTAGGAGGGTCTTGCGTGCAGTTGTCTCTACTACGAGTGCCATGGTCTCCATCTGTGGTCCCTCGAAGAACCAACTAGTCGGGGAGTCGTTTGCGTTAACGACCAGATCCACGTGGTACTCCTTTGTGACGGCATCGACCCAGGGGTCGTAGTAGAGGTAATTGGGTGGTTGCCAAAACTGGCACTTCTCCAGGCTATCCTCAAGGAGTAGGGGAAAGCTGGATGTCAAGAAGGCTTCGGGTACGACAGCCATATACAAAGGTTTGAAGGGAGGAGAGTCAATATAGTGTTGTGTGAAGAATAGTAGTGGTATTAAGTGCAGAAACTCCTAAGTATAGGTGCTAGGTGTTGTTTTGAAAACGGTTTTATCCTAACTAACATCCATGCCAACTAAGGGCTTCCTACAGTCAACCTGGCTCTGATACTAGCTCTATGAGGACCCCGAATCGTAAGTTGATCACAGAATGCGCGTGTACAGTGATCCCAGAGATCAATGATCACTGAACACACAAAAGCTGAATAACAAGAGTCTTGCATCCTTACATACCGTCTTACAGAAATAAAGGCCAGCTAGGCCAAATCTAACATAGATAGGGCCTCGAGGGCCAAACACTTAAGCATAACAAACAACGGAAATCTTGGTCGAAAGCGTGAACCCATGCCATCTGTCTTAAACCTACAGGCATTCTGACTGGGAAGTGTCCTAGTTCGCATGTTCATCACCAACAAACTCTTCACCATACTCCTGCTCTTCAATGCCTGGCCAATTAAATAACTAGTGGCAAGACGATGAGTACTTTGAATGTACTTGCAAGAAACCCATGTTGGATCAAGGCAATAACCATGCATGATATAACAAAATAGGTATTTTGCAGAAAACTAATTTTGAATGCAAAGACATGATCACGTAACTATGTAGGCATGCATCAACAGTTGGCCGATATCCATATGAACAAGTTACAGATATCATCATAAACAGGGGGTTGAACATCTCATGTTCAGTCATCACGTCAAGTCATCTGACTCATCTCATCTCTGTGTCATCCACACACACACACAACAAGTTTTGAGGAAAAATTTGGACGTAGTTTAAGAAGGACCTCCAACTATCCATGACCGTGGACACGGCTATTCGAATAGTTTTACACTCTGCAAAGATTGCACACTTTATCGACAAGACTCGGGGAACTTCCTTTTCATCCACGACTCACGGTATATTACATACCCAAGGTAAGCACCCAAACATTGCCTTTCCCCTAGCGATACCAAACTGAGAGTCCACTCATTGGTGCCATCCCTTATGATATACATCAAACGTATCATCCATGAGGGCATGCAACAGTGTGCCCGGTGCCTGTAAAGACAACGCATGATCGTCCATTCCGGTACGACCCCGTATTGAGAGTGACCACTTCACTACCATCACTAGTAATGCAGGTTGTATGATAGTACCCACCAAGGTAATCAACAAAGCCCCGTCCCATAAGGGGTATCGTGGATGTGCATGTAAGGTTGGGACAGTCAGTAGACCTTAAATGTAATCCGTTTTCGAAAACACACACACTCACTTACTTCGATACACCACTTCTTCCTCAAGTGGTCACCCAACTCATCATCATCTCCCTCGAGCATTAGTGGCATCCGACGGGTTTTTTGAAAAGTCTTTGAAATCATTTCTTTGTTTCCATCACCATGCATAATCCGGATCCAACTTGCGTAGCATCTACTAGCATCCTATCTACTCCCACCCGCACAACCATCATAAGGATGGTAAGGTCTTGCACGATGCAAGTATCAACGGTAAAAGTAATGCATGCATCCCACCGAAGTGGTCACCACATCACATGATCAACAACAAGGAATAAGGTGTTTTATGACAGGCATGAAAATGGTTTCTTAACATAGTCAAACGGATGCTTGCCTGGCTCAACAAAGTCTTCAGGGTCTTCAAAGTCTTCGGTCCAACTACTGAAATATGGGTAAATACGACGGCTATAGGGGTACACCCTGATCGCCTGAGGATAGTGCGGCTCGGCGGGCGCCCTTAAACTGAACAAGCCAAAAAGTTACCTGGCACAGACCAACAAAAAGTCACCTGGCGGCCATGCCGCTGAAGAGTCGAAGCTGTCGTTGTAGCCTGATCTTGTACCTCCACAAGCGCGGCCCTCACGGGCGCTTCGTCTCCCGGGGCTCGGGACCCATGCTCGGTCTAGGCATCTCCTCCAACCCCTCGTCATGCCCCACCAGGCAAGGTGTGAGCATGGCCCGGGCGAGGTGCTGGAACGTGACGCCAGCGTTCGCCAGGCCAAAGGGCATGCCGACGTAGTTGCGCGGGTAGACCCACCCATGGTCGGAATGTGTCAGCCAAAAGAGGCCCTGGGACGAGTGTCGTTGTCAAAACTAGCGGATCTCGGGTAGGGGTCCCAAACTATGAGGTTAGAATCGATGGTAACAGGAGACGAAGGGGACAAGGTTTTACCCAAGTTCGGGCCCTTCTATGGAGGTAATACCCTACGTCCTGCTTGATTGTATTGATGACATGGGGGTTAGAGAATTGATCTACCTCGAGATCGAATAGCTAACCCTAGATGAGTTGTTCTGTCTCTAAAACCTAAAACCCTCCGGCTTATATAGACGCCGAAGCTACCTAGGGTTTACACATGGTCGGTTACATGCCGAAGAGATAAACACGCCTAACTATGGTCGTCAACTTGGAGCACACGCCACGGTCCTCGAAGCTTCCACCCTGGCGACGGGGCCCTTGATCGCCTAATAATGACTTTGTGGCCCATATAGTCCAGCCCATGAGAAACAGGTCGGCCATCTGAGGACTCGTTAATCGAGGACTCCCTCAGTAGCGCCCCGACTAGTCTTCAACACCGAGGTATATCCGGATAATCTTCATAATCTTCGGCTTGCAAGGCGAGTCCCCTACTCCCTCTTGTTCGCTAACTGACCAATCATTGGCGAAATCCCAAGCGTCACGAGCTCTCCAGGTCCATTATAATAACCGCCAGCGTTCCTTGATTTTCACGCGTCATGGGGAGACGAGTGGTTTAATGTTTTTTACAGTGCTGCCCTTCCATAATGGAGGCTACACCCATTTAAACAAATAGAATCGTGGTTTAGACCACATCCTCCTCCCCCGCATTGGAAAAAATCTCCTAGCAGAAGATCACCATGAAAACATGGCGAGCACCCCCATCTCTTCCTCGCGCCCCTACGGCTCCCATCCCAGGGACTGGACCAGTTGCTCCGTATCGCTCTTACGGCTACGCAATCTGGAGACCTAGGGGTATGACCCTTCTTCGGATTTGGCGATGACCCGCGCAGGTTTATCTTCTTACAACAATGAAGTTTTTGTGGAGCATTTCCCCAATCCTCAAAGGGGAGAACGCGTATGCGTCATTCCCGTTCTCTTGAGGAGCCTCAGGTTTCCCATCCATCCCGTTCTTGAGGGGATTGTTGGAATTCTATGGGATTCGGCTCCACCACCTCTCCCCGGGGTCTATCCTGCACATCTTTGGCTTCACAACTCTTTGCGAGATGTTCCTCGGATGTGATGCGCATTCCCAACTATGGAGGAAGTATTTCTGCCTTGTCCCTTGAACTCGGGACAAGACAATCTTGGAGGTTGGCGGAGCCGAAGTATGGCACATAGCGGGGACGGGGTATCTAGTGGGTACACCGAAGGAATCCGAAGAGTGGACTTCAGAATGGTTTTATGTCAAAGACGCCCCCCTGTTCGGGCCAGCTCCAAGGGGTATGCCCGAGTACTCCGACGCCTCCTTGAAGAAATGGTACAACTGGTGGCCGAAGAGTTCATGCCAAGAAGACAACATAGAAGTGCAATGCCTAGCAGCCCAGGTGCAGATACTTAGCCACCACAACCTGACCATGATCAATGTTATGGCCGCCGCCATCACCTAGTGCGTGCAGCCCCTCCAACAGAGGATACATCGCTTGTGCCGTTACAATGGGACAAGCGACACCATGCGCTCCCGAAGACAAGGTCTTGCCAATCAGACAGCGTTGACCGCCACACTCGCCGACTTATATAAAGGAGAGCAAGAAGATTTTCTTCGACGTTCGACCAAGGAAGGATATTCGAGCCACAATCCCATCAAATGGGTAAGCCCTTCTCTTCTGTTAACATAGTTCGGGGTTTTCATTTCGTCCCTTACTTGAGAGAAGCCGTTAACCTTTCGTGAACAGGAATGGAGAAGCTTCATCAAGATAGTTGATTGTCCGGCTCCTCATCCCAAAGACTATTCCCATGACGATGATACGGGTTTTCACGAGGACCCGAATCTTTTAATTGAATTTGAAGATGGAGTCTTCTACCAGGAGAGCCTCGACCGATCCCAGGTGGCTATCATTGCCGATTTCCCTGGGTCATTCACCATTCTTGCGACAAACAACAACAAGAAGAACTCGTCTTGCAAAAGGCAAGCATCCAACAATGCCTCGAACACACCGACTCCTTCTCCCGAGTGCCATCGATCTACGCGTCATGCATCGGCAACCCAAACAGTGCCTGGATCGGAAACGAACAGGGACCCAACAAATGATCTAGTTGTGGGAACGAGTTCGCCTACTCACTCAACCCAAAGTTATTTTGTTTGACTGTTTGCTTATTATCACAACTAATAGAACCTTACAGCAGTTATGACATTGAAATACTCAGGAAAAATGCCCAAGCCTCTCTCGCCGAAGTGGTTGCCAAGGTGCCCGGTGGTGCTCAAAATTCCAATGCTATGGCTCATGCCGAACCTGGTACCGAGGCCCCTATGGCTAATCCGGCCCCTGTCGATTCCGATGACGTTGTGTCTGTCACCAAATCGAAAGTAGGAAGCGCCATGAATGATCGGCGACGATGGGAGGCCCTGCGGCACCTGGTATTCTCCAAACAATAATTCGGTGTCTTATACACGATGGACGCACACATTGGTGCTGCCCAAGATGGGTTTGAAGAGGCCATGAAGTTGATATCGGCCAGTATGCAGGAAAGTAATCGGCTTAAAAGAGTCTGGGCACTCATGTAGAGCTAGTAGCCCCCGAGCCTTAAATTGGTTAAGAAAACCAAACTAAGGGTCCTTGTGCTATTTTACTGCTAATGCAGGCTTAAAAGTAATAGAACGAGCAACTGGCCAAGGAGCTGGAGAATAACTGATCACAGGTTCAATCTTGGAATGCGGAGGTGGGGGAAGTAAAGAGCTTCACTCGGGAAGCCCATGGCGAGTACATCTGTGCTGCTAATCTTAGTATATTTCTGTGCTGGCGCAAGGATTCTTTTTAGCAGCTGAATCAATAGGACATATGCAAAAGGAGTTCTAAAGACCATATGGTTGGGTTGGCCAATAGGATTTCGACCTCTAACTGCGCAATCATTCATTTTTTCCATCTTGTGGTCCATTTTTCAAGGCATAGATGGCCTTTTATGGGCTAGATATTTCCCGCATGTGTGCTTGCGTCTGTGTGTGCATGTTCAAAATCTTCCAGGTCGTGAAAATTAGAAGTTCTATCATCTCATTTCCCCGTTACCTTTACAACACCTATGCAAAATACTCAATCGGAGCTCGTCCTGACTCATGTTGATAGTCTCATTGAATACCCTCTATAGGGTGAATTTTGTCATTCCTATGTTCACTGTTTCTTTGCTGATGTGAGCCTAACACCATGTTGTATCCAATCCATGGTCATGGTGCATAGTTCTCAAGACCATACAGATGGCTTGGCCCATATGACTTCGAGTAATAACTGCGCAATCATTTGTTTTTTTCATCTTGTGGTCCATTTTTTAAGGCATAGACGACCTTTTATGGACTATATATTCCCTGCGTGTGTATGAGTGCATGTGCAAAATCTTCCAGGTCATGAAAATTAGAAGTTTTATCATCTCGTTTTCTCGATACCTTTCCAACACCTATGAAAATTACTCATTCGGAGCTCGTCTTGACTCACGTTGATAGTCTCGTTGAATACCCTTTATAGGGTGAAATTTGTGTTTCCTCTGTTCATTGTGCCTTCTTTAATGTGAGCCTAGCACCATGTAGTATCCAATCTATGGTCAAGGCGCATAGTTCTCAAGACCATACAGATGGGTTGGCCCATAGGATTTCGAGCATAACTGTGAAATCATTCGTTTTTTCCATCTTCCCATCTGTTTTTCAGGGCATAGACATCCTTTTATGGACTAGATACTTCCCGCATGCACTTTCGCGTGTGCGCGTGCAAAATCTTACTATTCGTGAAAATTAGAAGTTCTATCATCTCATTTTCCTGATACCTTTCCCACACCTATCAAAATTACTCACTTGGAGCTCGTCCTGACTCATGTTGATAGACTTGTTGAATACCCTCTATAGGGTGAATTTTGTCTTTCCTCTATTCATCGTTTCTTTTCTAATGTGAGCCTCACACCATGTTGTATCCAATCCATGGTCGAGGTGCACAATTCTCAAGACCATACGGATGGGTTGGCTCTTGGGATTTTGAGCTGTAAATGCGAAATCATTCTTTTTTTCCATCTTGCCATTCATTTTTTAGGGCATAGACGGCCTTTTATGGACTAGATATTTTCGGCATGCATGTTCGCTTGTGTGTGTGCATGTGCAAAATCTTTTGGGGTGTGAAAATTAGAAGTTCTATCATCTCGTTTTCCCTATACCTTTCCAACACCTATGAAAAATACTCACTCGGAGCTCGTCTTGACTCATGTTGATAGTCTCGTTGAATACCCTCTATAGGGTGAATTTTGTCTTTTCTCTGTTCATTATTTTGTCTCTAATGTGAGCCTAACAACATCTTTTATCAATCCATGGTTGAGGCACATTAGTCTAAAGACCATACGGTTGGGTTGACCCATGGGATTTTGAGCTCTAACTTTGAAATTATTCGTTTTTTTCGTATTGCCATCCGTTTTTCAGGGCCTAGATGGCCTTTTATGTACTAGATATTTCTGGCATGCGTGTTCGCGTGTGTGTTTGTCCGTGTGCAAAATCTTTTAGGTCATGAAAATTAGCAGTTATATCATCTCGTTTTCCTGATACCTTTCCAACACCTATGCAAATTACTAAATCGGAGCTCGTCCAGACTCGCAAAGATAGTCTCGTTGAATACCCTCTATATGGTGAATTTTTTATTTCCTCTATTCATTCTTTCTTCTCTGATGTGAGACTAACACCATGTTTTATCAAACACATGGTCAAGGCGCATAGTTCTCAACATCATACAAATGGGTTGGCGCATGGGACTTCGAGCAGTAACTGCGAAATCACTTGTTTTTTCCATCTTGCGGTCCGTTTTTCAGGGCACAGACGGCCTTCTATGGAGTATATATTTCTTGTGTGTGTGTGTGTGCGTGTGCAAAATCTTCCAGGTCATGAAAATTAGAAGTTCTATCATCTCATTTTCTCGATACCTTTCCAACACCTATGAAAATTACTCAGTCGGTGCTCGTCCTGACTCACGTTGATAGACTCGTTGAATACCCTTTATAGAGTGAATCTTGTCTTTCGTCTGTTCATTGTGTCTTCTCTAATGTGAGCCAAGCACCATGTTGTATCCAATCCATGGTTGAGGTGCATAGTTCTCAAAACCATACGGATAGGTTGGCCCTTGGGTTTTTGAGCTATAACTGCAAAATCATCCGTTTTTGCCATCTTGCCATCCATTTTTCAGGGCATAGACAACCTTTTATGGACTAGAAATTTCCCATGTGCGTGTTCGCGCGTGTGTGTGTGCATGTGGAAGATCTTCCGGGTCGTGAAAATTAGAAGTTATATCATCTCGTTTTCCCGATACATTTCCAACACCTATGAGAATCACTCACTCAGAGCTCGTCCTGACTCATGTTGATAGTCTCGCTGAATACCCTCTATAGGGTGAATTTTGCATTTTGTCTGTTCATTGTTTTGTCTCTAATGTGAGCGTAAAACAATGTTTTATCTAATCCATGGTCGAGGCACATAGTTCCGGAGACCATACGTTTGGGTTGGCCCATGGGATTTTGAGGTCTAACTTTGAAATCATTCGTTTTTTCCATCTTGCGGTCCGGTTTTTAGGGCATAGATGGCCTTTTATGGGCTAGATATTTCCCGCGTGCGTGCTCGCGTGTGTGTTTGCATGTGCAAAATCTTCCAGGTCGGGAAAACTAGAAGTTCTATCATCTCATTTTCTCGATACATTTCCAACACCTATGCAAATTACCCAATCGGAGCTTGTCCTGACTCACGTTGATAGTCTCGTTGAATACTCTCTATAGGGTCAATTTTGTCTTTCCTCTATACACAGTTTCTTATATGATGTGAGCCTAACACCATGTTGCATCCAGTCCACAGTCGAGGCGCATAGTTCTCAAGACCATACAAATGGGTTGGCGCATGGGATTTCGAGCAGTAACTGCGAAATCATTTGTTTTTTCCATCTTGCGGTCCGTTTTCCAGGGCATAGATGGCCTTTTATGGACTATATATTTCCTGCATTGGTGCTCGCGTCTGTGTGTGCATGTGCAAAATCTTCCAGGTCATGAAAATTAGAAGTTCTATGATCTCATGTTGCCGATACCTTCCCAACACCTATGCCAATTACTCAATCGGAGCTTGTCCTGACTCATGTTGATAGTCTCGTTGAATACCCTCTATAGGGTGAATTTTGTCATTCCTCTATTCATCGTTTCTTTCCTTATGTGAGCCTAACACCATGTTATGTCCAATCCATGGTCATGGCGCGTAGTTCTGAAGACCATACAGATGGGCTGGCCCATATGACTTCGAGAAGTAATTGCGAAATCATTTGTTTTTTCATCTTGCGGTCCGTTTTTCAAGGCATAGACAGCCTTTTATGGACTATATATTCCCTGTGTGTGTATGAGTGCATGTTCAAATTCTTCCAGGTCGTGAAAATTAGAAGTTATATCATCTCGTTTTCTCGATACCTTTCCAACACCTGTGAAAATTACTCAATCGGAGCTCGTCCTGACTCACGTTGATAGTCTCGTTGAATACCCTTTATAGGGTGAATTTTGTCTTTCCTCTGTTCATTGTGTCTTCTCTAATGTGAGCCTAGCACCATGTTGTATCCAATCTATGGTCGAGGTGCATAGTTCTCAAGACCATACGGATGGGTTGGCCCATGGGCTTTGAGTTGTAACTACGAAATCATTTGTTTTTTTCCATCTTGCCATTCGTTTTTCATGGCATAGACATTCTTTTATGGACTAGATATTTCCCACGTGTGTGTGTGCATGTGCAAAATCTTCCTGGTCATGAAAATTAGATGTTCTATCATCTCATTTTCCCGATACCTTTCCAACACCTATGCAAATTACTCAATCGGAGCTCGTCCTGGCTCACGTTGATAGTCTCGGTTAATACCCTCTATAGGGTGAATTTTGTCTTTGCTCTGTTCATCGTTTCTTTTGTGATGTGAGCCTAACACCATGTTGTATCCAATCCATGGTCTAGGCGCATAGTTATCAAGTATATACAAATGGGTTGGCGCATGGAACCTCGAGCACTAACTATGAAATCATTGGTTTTTTCCATCTTGCGGTCCGTTTTTCACGTCATAGACGGCCTTTTATGTACTATATATTTCCTGCGTGTGTGTGTGCATGTGCAAAATCTTCCAGGTCATCAAAATTAGAAGTTCTATCATCTCATTTTCTCGATACCTTTCCAACACGTATGAAAATTTCTCTATCGGAGCTCGTACTGACTCACATTGATAGTCTCGTCAAATAACCTTTATAGGGTGGATTTTGTATGTCCTTTGTTCATTGTGACTTCTCTAATGTGAGCCTAATAGCATGTTGTATCCAATCGATGGTTGAGGTGCATAGTTCTGAAGACCATACAGATGGGTTGGCCCATGGGATTTCGAGCTCTAACTTTAAAATTATTCGTATTTTCCATATTGCCATCCATTTTTGAGGGCATAGACGGCCTTTTGTGGACTAGATATTTCCCGCGTGCATGTTCGCGCATGTGTTTGTGCATGTGCAAAATCTTCCAGGTCGTGAAAATTAGCAGTTATATCATCTCGTTTTCCCGATACATTTCCAACACCTATGCAAATTACCTAATCGGAGCTCGTCTAGACTCACGTTGATAGTCTTGTTGAATACCCACTATACGGTGATTTTTTTCTTTCCTTTATTCATTGTTTCTTCTCTGATGTGATCCTAACACCATGTTGTATCCAACACATGGTCGAGGCACATAGTTCTCAACATAATACAAATGGGTTGGCGCATGGGACTTCGAGCACTAACTGCGAAATCATTTGTTTTTTCCATCTTGCGGTCCATTTTTCAGGGCACAAACGACCTTCTATGGACTATATATTTCAGGTGTGTGTGCATGTGCCAAATCTTCTAGGTCGTGAAAATTAGAAGTTCTATCATTTCGTTTTCTCGATACCTTTCCAACACCTATGAAAATTATTCAATCGGAGCTCGTCCTGACTCACGTTGATAGACTCGTTGAATACCCTTTATAGAGTGAATCTTCTCTTTCCTCTGTTCATTGTGTCTTCTCTAATGTGAGCCAAGCACCATGTTGTATCCAATCCATGGTCGAGGTGCATAGTTGTCAACACCATACGGATGGGTTGGCCCTAGGGATTTTGAGCCGTAAATGCAAAATCATTTGATTTTTCCATCTTGCCATCCATTTTTCATGGTATAGATGGCCTTTTATGGACTAGAAATTTCCTGCGTGCGTGTTCGCGAGTGTGTGTGCATGTGCAAAATCTTCCTGGTCATGAAAATTAGAAGTTCTATCATCTCGCTTCCCGATACATTTCCAACACATATGCAAATTACTCAATCGGCGCTTGTCCTGACTCACATTGATAGTCTCGTTGAATACCCTCTATAGGATGAATTTTGTCTTTCCTCTGTTCATCGTTTCTTCTCTGATGTGAGCCTAAAACCATGTTGTATCCAATCTAGGGTCTAGGCGCATAGTTCTCAAGACCATTCAAATGGGTTGGCGCATGGGACTTCGAGTAGTAACTGCGAAATCATTTGTTTTTTCCATCTTGCGGTCCATTTTTCACGGCATAGACGACCTTTTATGGACTATATATTTCCTGCGTGTGCAAATTCTTCCAGGTCGTGAAAATTAGAAGTTCTATTATCTCATTTTCTCGATACCTTTCCAACACCTATGAAAATTTCTCAATTGGTGCTCGTCCTGACTCACATTGATAGTCTCGCCGAATAACCTTTATAGGGTGAATTTTGTCTTTCCTTTGTTAATTGTGTCTTCGCTAATGTGAGCCTAACCCCATGTTGTATCCAATCCATGGTTGAGGTGCATAGTTCTCAAGACCATACGGATGGGTTATCCCATGGGATATCGAGTTGTAACTGCGAAATCATTTGTTTTTTCCATCTTGCCATCCATTTTTTAGGGCATAGACGGTCTTTTATGGACTACATATTTCCCGCGTGCGTGTTCGCCCGTGTGTGTACGTGTGCAAAATCTTCCGGGTGGTGAAAATTAGAAGTTCTATCAGCTCGTTTTCTCGATACCTTACCAACTCCTATGAAAATTATTCACTCGGACCTCGTCCGGACTCATGTTGATAGTATCGTTGAATACCCTCTATAACGTGAATTTTGACTTCCCTCTGTTCATTGTTTCTTCTCTACTGTGAGCCTAAAAACAAGTTGTATCTAATCCATGGTCGAGCCGCATAGTTCTGAAGACCATATGGTTGGGTTGGACCATGGGATTTCGAGCTTTAACCATGAAATCCTTCATTTTTTCCATCTTGCGGTCCGTTTTTCAGGGAATAGATGGCCTTTTATGGGCTAGATATTTCCTGCATGGGCGCTCGCATCTGTGTGTGCATGTTCAAAATCTTCCAGGTCATGAAAATTAGAAGTTCTATCATCTCATTTTCCCAATACCTTTCCAACACCTATGCAAATTACTCAATCGGAGCTCGTCCGGACTCACGATGATAGTCTCGTTGAATACCCTCTGTAGGGTGAATTTTGTCATTCCTTTGTTCATCGTTTCTTCGCTGATGTGAGCCTAACACCATGTTGTATCCAATCCATGGTCGAGGCGCAGAGTTCTCAAGACCATACAGATGGGTTGGCCCATATGACTTCGAGTAGTAACTGCAAAATCATTTGTTGTTTTTCATCTTGTGGTCCGTTTTTCAAGGCATAGACGACCTTTTATGGACTATATATTCTCTCCATGTGTATGAGTGCATGTGCAAATCTTCTAGGTCATGAAAATTAGAAATTCTATCATCTCGTTTTCTTGATACCTTTCCAACACCAATGAAATTACTCAATTGGAACTCGTCGTGACTCACCTTGATAGTCTCATTGAATACCCTTTATAGGGTAAATTTTGTCTTTCCTCTGTTCATTTTGTCTTCTCTAATGTGAGACTAGCAACATGTTGTATCCAATCTACGGTCGAGGAGCATATTTCTCAAGACCATACGGATGGGTTGGCCCATGGGATTTCGAGCCATAACTGCGAAATCATTTGTTTTTCATCTTGCCATCCGTTTTTCAGGGCATAGACATTCTTTGATGGACTAGATATTTCATGCGTGCGTGTTCGCGTGTGTGTATGTGTGCGCAAAATCTTCCTGATCGTGAAAATTAGAAGTTCTATCATCTCGTTTTCCCGATACCTTTCCAAAACCTATGAAAATTACTCAATCGGAGATCGTCCTGACTCACGTTGATAGTCTCATTGAATACCCTCTATAGGGTGAATTTTGTCTTTGCTCTGTTTATCGTTTCTTCTCTGATGTGAGATTAACACCATGTTGTATCCAATCCATTGTCTAGGCAGATAGTTCTCAAGACCATACAAATTTGTTCGCGCATGGGACTTCGAGTAGTAACTACGAAATCATTTGTTTTTTCCATCTTGCGATATGTTTTTCAGGGCATAGACGACCTTTTATGGCTATATATTTCCTGCGTGTGTGTGTGTCCATTTTCAAAATCTTCCAGGTCGTGAAAATTAGAAGTTCTAACATCTCATTTTCTCGATACCTTTCCAACACCGATGAAAGTATCTCAATCGGAGCTCGTCCTAACTCACATTGATAGTCTCGTCGAATAACCTTTATAGGGTGAATTTTGTCTTCCCTTTGTTCATTGTGTCTTCTCTAATGCGAGACTAACAACATGTTGTATCCAATCCATGGTTGAGGTGCATATTTCTCAAGACAATACAGATGGGTTGGCCCATGGGATTTCGAGCTGTAACTGCGAAATCATTAGTTTTTTTCCATCTTGCCATCTATTTTTCAGGGCATAGACAACCTTTTATGGACTAGATATTTCCCGCGTGCGTGTTCGCACGTTTGTGTATGTGTGCAAAATCTTCTGGGTGGTGAAAATTAGAAGTTCTATCAGCTCGTTTTCTCGATACCTTTCCAACACCTGTGAAAATTACTCACTCGGAGGTCGTCCAGACTCATGTTGATAGTCTCGTTGAATACCCTCTATAGGGTGAATTTTGTCTTCCCTCTTTTCGTTGTTTCTTCTCTAATGTGAGCCAAACAACATGTTGTATCTAATCCATGGTCGAGGCACATAGTTCTGAAGACCATATTGATGAGGACATCCCTACTAATGCTACACCCACAACTCCGATTGCTATACATACAGGACCAATTACTAGAGCTCGCGCACATCAATTGAATTACCAGGTACTTTCATTTCATGCAAATCCTTCTAATGGTCATGAACATATGATGCTGCCTAAATTAGATACTTTTGTTTTACTTGTGAATGAAGGACCTGGCATGGACAAGAAGGATGACCATTGGAGCGGGATCAAGCATGGAGAAGAAGGTGCGCGCGTGGGAAAGAACAATGGAGCTTCCAGTGATGATTTTCGCACTTTGAAGCCACCATAATGGGAGCAAGAAGCCTTGGACAAAATATGCATGATGCCACTTTATAAAATTCGTCCCTAGGCTAATATAGGTGTTGTGCCACCTTATTTTTGGGCCAGGCCCATGTAATTTCGAAATACCATATTGTAGGCTATTTTTAGAGTCCGAATGTATGGGGAAACTGAGTTCGGGTCGGTTTCGGACCCCTCCTCCGAGGGGCCACGAAATTCCCCTCTATTCCCCCATATATACAACCCTTAGAGCATCGTTTTAGGTTTGGGTTTTGTTTAGATTATATGTTCGCCATAGCTGCAACTTCGCGTTCTTCGTTTGTGTTCCACGACCAGACAAAGGCGTCACAGAACCCCACTTCACCAATAAAGTTTTCCTCTTATATTCGCAATATCCAGATTGCAATCTTAGTTTCTTGCTTGTTCTTCGTTTGCGTGCAGGAAACAGACCCTCGTGGTCAGGTTGATCGTGCTCCGGCGTGGTCAATAACCTCTCGGAGTTGGTTTAGCGATTGCTAAGGCGCGGCATCATCACACGTTCATAGTCGGATCGTCAAAGTCTACTCCACCAAAACGATAGCCACCATCTCATCGAAAGACAGGGACAACTTCGCCTCTATTAAGTGGTATCAGATTTCCAGGTTGCTCGGTGAGATTTTATCAGTTTTCATAGTTTAGATCGCATCTGTTTCTTCATTCCTTTAGTCCACGAAAAAGCCAAAAAAATAGGGTTAGATCATCATATCCGAACCAATCTGAGCCTTTGCATAGTCTTTTCAGTATTTTGCTTTGTTGAATTTGCGGTTACATCGTCGTGTCGAGTTGCTGGTCTTAGTGTCTAGTCCTTTAGAGTTTCGAGTTCTATTCACAGGTTGTCACGCCGAGTCTGGCACGCTTTGTAGAGCATGTTTTGGCCCAAAAAAATTTCGGCCGAAAATATTTTTCCCTATCTTCATTTTAGGTTCTACGGAGTGTTTTGAGACACTTGCTATCATAGTGATTTTTGTCGAAATTTTTGGTCGGCGCAGCCCCCGGATTGCTCCAGAAAAAAAAATAGTCCAAAAAATTCCGTGCCAATCTTGCTTATACGACGTGGCAAGAGTTTTGAGACACTCGCCATTGTAGTGATTTTTTTGAGGAAAAAAAAGAGGCGCCGACAAAAAAAAACGAAAAAAATATATTCAAAGTGTGCTCTTCCCTTGATTACGTGTAGCGTCGTGATTTTGTTGGTGCTTTAGGCTCGCGTCTCTAGTACGGGTCTAGCCTAGGACCAGCACAGTACCGTCGTTGAGCGCTTATTCAACCTTGCATCTCTGAATTGATTTTTGCTAACCTTTTTTCTACCATATTATAAGCCATCCCAGCTCCACATACATCTACGTCGTGTGTTTGACACCACCTGGCAATCGCTCTACCCAAGCTTTGAGAGTTTTGCCTACAACGGTTGCCGATCACCGCCTGCTGCTGGGTAAGAACTGGTAAGAATTTGAGATTCTCTTAAAGGATTTGTGACACACCACCACCACCACCACCACGTCCCAATAGTCCGTAGGTTTCATATTCTTGCGTGTTTCCTATTTTCTAACCATGCAAGGATCACACGACAATGAGATCGACTGGGAAAGCATGACCAACAAAGCGCTATATGATAAATTTTAGCAAATGATGGCTGACAAGGTACAAGACTTCGTGACCAACTTTGGAGAGGCCATGGAGAAGCTAGATGGTTTGGAGAAGACCTTTGACACCAAGATGGACGCCAAGTTCAATGAGGTGCTTGCCCGTCTACCACCACCAGCTGCAGCTCCTATTCCTTTCGAACGACGAGCACAACGTGTGCCTCTCGGCCAAGCCCAACATACTGGTACTGTTGATACTGCCGCTATTTCTGTGGCTCGTGCTACTACTGCCGTTGAGCAGGTTGACGATTATGATGGTGATTACGATGATGAGGGAGAGGTTGCTCCCGATCAGCCTCAAGGGCAACCACCACCATACACACCAGGTCGACCACATGGCTACAACTGTAACGGTAGGGCTGCCCCACCCCCTCAGGTACGGGATCATGACCATCTCCCTAAACTTAAATTGAATATTCCGACGATTGAGGGTAGATATGTTCCTGATATATATCTTACATGGGAGTTAGAAACAGAACAACGTTTTACATGCTTACAATTTCCTGAGGATAGACGTGTTGCTGTTGCTGTTTGTTCATTCACTAGTTTTGCTTTTGTTTGGTGGTCAGAACATTGTAGAATACACCATGCTAATATTCCAACTACTTGGGCTGCTTTGAAAACTGCTATGCGTAATCGTTGGGTGCCACCTTATTATCAACGTGAATTGCTTCAAAATTTGCAGCGTTTAAGACAAGGAAAAAATTCTGTAGAAGAATATTATCAGGAATTACAGACTGGTATGATTAGATGTGGTATTGTTGAGGAGAATGAAGCTATGCTTGCACGTTTTTGGGTGGATTAAATAGAGAGATTCAGACTATTCTGGAGTATAAGGAGTATAACACTATCACTCGTTTATTTCATCTTGCTTGCAAAGCTGAACGTGAAGTGCAGGATTGACAAGCAATGGCGAGAACTACTTTTTCTGCAGGTCGCACTTCATCATGGACGCCACGTAGCTCATCTACTTCCACACGTCCTGCTGCAACACCACCTACTTCAACCTCCAACTCCAACCGCGATACCAGGAAATAGGCTCCTACTCCACCCTCTACGAAGAGCACACCTTCTAGGCCTGCACAGAGCTCTTCTTCATCTATTGCATCCACAGGGCAAACACATGAGGTTATATGTCGTCGTTGCAAGGGTGGAGGTCACTTTTCGAGAGAATGCCCTTCCAAGCGTGTCATGATTGTTACTGAGGATGGTGGATATGCGTCTGCTAGTGATTATGATGAGGAGACTTTGGCTCTCATTGCAAGTGAAGAACACGATGGCGATGATGCAGAACCAGAAACACACTACATGGCTGCTGATTACGCTGACAGGTATGAAAGTTTAGTTGCTCAACGTGTTCTCAGTGTGCAGGTTACACAGGCTGAACAAAATCAGAGGCACAACTTGTTCCACACAAAGGGAGTTGTGAAGGAGCGTTCTATTCGCATCATCATCGATGGAGGGAGTTGCAATAACTTGGCTAGCATGGAGATGGTGGAGAAGCTGTCTCTAACCACCAAACCACATCCTCATCCTTATTACATCCAATGGTTCAACAATAGTGGCAAGGTTAAGGTAACACGTATTGTTCGTGTGCATTTTAGCATTGCTACATATTCTGATTATGTGGATTGTGATGTGGTACCCATGCAAGCATGTTCTGTTTTACTTGGTAGACCATGGTAGTTTGATAAAAATTCTGTACACCATGGTAGGACAAATCAGTATACTCTTGTTCACAAGGATCATAATATCACTTTGCGTCCTATGTCTCCCGAACATATTATGAAAGATGACATTGCTAGAGCTAGTAAAGCAAAACAGGAGAAAAATAAGAGTGAGCAACACCATAAGCATAATAAACCATCATCTAATGTTGCATCCGAAATAAAATTGAAGAGTGGATGTTTACTTGCTACTAAATCTGATATTAATGATTTGGATGTTGCTACATCTGTTTGCTATGCTTTTGTATGCAAAGAGGTATTATTTTCATTCGAGGACATGCCTCCCTCTTTGCCTCCTGCTGTCATTAACATTTTGCAGGAGTTCGCTGACGTCTTTCCACAAGACGTGCCACCGGGATTACCGCCTATTCGCGGGATTGAGCATCAGATTGACTTAATTCCCGGTGCATCCCTACCCAACCGTGCGCTCTACCGTACCAATCCAGAGGAGACAAAGGAGATTATGTGTCAAGTACGGGAGCTACTTGAGAAAGGTTGTATACGTGAATCCCTTAGTCCTTGTGTTGTTCCTATTATTCTAGTGCCTAAAAAGGATGGTACATCGCGCATGTGTGTGGATTGTAGAGGCATTAATAATATTACTATTCGTTATCGTCATCCTATTCCAAGACTAGATGATATGCTTGATGAATTAGGTGCCTCTACAATTTTCTCCAAAGTTGATTTGCGTAGTGGATACCATCAAATTCGTATGAAATTGGAAGATGAATGGAAAACAACATTTAAAACTAAGTTTGGATTATATGAGTGGCTAGTCATGCTTTTGGGTTAACTAATGCACCTAGCACTTTCATGAGACTAATGAACGAGGTTTTACGTGCTTTCATTGGACGATTTGTGGTAGTCTATTTTGATGATATATTGATTTTTAGTAGATCTTTGGAGGAACATTTGGAACATTTACGTGTGGTTTTTACTACGCTAGGTGATGCACGTTTGTTTGGTAACCTTGGGAATTGCACCTTTTGCACCGACCGAGTATCTTTTCTTGGCTATGTTGTTACTCCACAGGGAATTGAAGTTGGTAAAGCCAAGATTGAAGCTATTGAGAGGTGGCCGCAACCCAAAACGGTCACACAAGTAAGGAGTTTTCTTGGCCTCGCTGGTTTCTATAGGCGTTTTGTGAGAGATTTCAGCACCATTGTTGCGCCTCTCAATGAGCTTACAAAGAAGGACGTGCCTTTTTCTTGGGGTACCGCACAGGAAGAAGCCTTCACAGTCTTGAAAGATAAGTTAACACATGCTCCTTTACTCCAACTTGCTGATTTTAATAAGACTTTTGAGCTTGAATGTGATGCTAGTGGAATTGGGTTAGGAGGTGTGTTATTACAAGATGGTAAACCTGTTGCGTACTTTTCTGAAAAAATGAAGTGGGCCTAGTCTGAATTATTCTACTTATGATAAGGAATTATATGCTCTTGTTCGGACTTTGGAAACATGGCAACATTATGTATGGCCCAAAGAATTTGTTATACATTCTGATCATGAATCTTTGAAACATATTAAAAGTCAAGCAAAACTGAACCGGAGACATGCTAAATGGGTTGAATTCATTGAGACTTTCCCTTATGTCATTAAACACAAGAAGGGTAAAGAAAATGTTATTGCTGATGCTTTGTCTCGTCGTTATACTATGCTTTCACAACTTGACTTTAAAATATTTGGTTTGGAGACCATCAAAGATCAATATGTGCATGATGCTGAATTTAGAGACGTGTTGCAGAATTGTAAAGAAGGGAGAACATGGAACAAGTTCGTTATTAATGATGGATTTGTGTTCCGTGCTAACAAGCTATGCATTCCAGCTAGCTCTGTTCGTCTTTTGTTGTTACAGGAGGCGCACGGAGGAGGATTAATGGGACACTTTGGCGTGAAGAAGACGGAGGACGTACTTTCTACACATTTCTTTTGGCCAAAGATGAGACGGGATGTTGAGCGTTTTGTTGCTTGCTGCACTACATGTCAAAAAGCTAATTCACGACTCAATCCTCATGGTTTATATATGCCTTTGCCTGTACCTAGTGTTCCTTGGGAGAATATATCTATGGACTTTGTTTTAGGTTTACCTCGAACAAAGAAGGGGAGGGATAGCATATTTGTTGTCGTGGATGGATTTTCCAAAATGGCACACTTTATATCGTGTAATAAAAGTGATGATGATGCTCATGTTGCTGATTTGTTCTTTCGTGAAATTATTCGATTGCATGGTGTACCAAATACAATTGTTTCAGATCGTGATGCTAAATTTCTTAGCCATTTTTGGAGATGTTTATGGGCTAAGTTGGGGACTAAACTACTTTTTAGTACTACATGCCATCCCCAAGCTGATGGCCAAACTGAAGTAGTCAATAGATCATTGTCTACTATGCTTCGGGCTGTTTTGAAGTATAACCTGAAAATGTGGGAAGAATGCTTGCCTTATATTGAATTTGCTTATAATCGTTCGCTACATTCCACCACTAAGTTGTGCCCTTTTGAAGTTGTGTATGGTTTCTTACCTCGTGCACCTATTGATTTGTTGCCTCTTCCATCTTCGGAGAAGGTTAATTTTGATGCTAAAGAATGTGCTGCATTGATATTAAAGATGCATGAGTTAACGAAGGAAAACATTGAGCGTATGAATGCTAAATACAAAATTGCTGGAGATAAGGGTAGAAAACATGTTGTCTTTGCACCTGGAGATCTTTTTTGGTTACATTTGCGTAAGGATAGATTTCCTGATTTGCGCAAGTCAAAGCTAATGCCACCTGCTCATGGTCCTTTTAAGGTGTTAGAGAAAATAAATGATAATGCATATAAACTTGAGCTGCCTACAGAGTTTGGGGTTAGCCCCACCTTTAACATTGCAGATTTGAAGCCTTATTTGGGTGAGGAAGATGAGCTTCCGTCGAGGACGACTTCAGTTGAAGAAGGGGAGGATGATGAGGACATCCCTACTAATGCTACACCCACAACTCCGACTGCTATACATACAGGACCAATTACTAGAGCTCGCGCACATAAATTGAATTACCAGGTACTTTCGTTTCTTGCAAATCCTTCTAATGGTCATGAACATATGATGTTGCCTAAATTAGATACTTTTGTTTTACTTGTGAATGAAGGACCTGACATGGACAAGAAGGATGACCATTGGAGCGGGATCAAGCATGGAGAAGAAGGTGCGCGTGCGGGAAAGAACAATGGAGCTTCCAGTGATGATTTTCGCACTTTGAAGCCACCATAATGGGAGCAAGAAGCCTTGTACGAAATATGCATGATGCCACTTTATAAAATTCGTCCCTAGGCTAATATAGGTGTTGCGCCACCTTATTTTTGGGCCAGGCCCATGTAATTTCGAAATACCATATTATAGGCTATTTTTAGAGTCCGTATGTATGGGGAAACTGAGTTCGGGTCGGTTTCGGACCCCTCCTCCAAGGGCCACGAAATTCCCCTCTATTCCCCCATATATACAACCCTTAGGGCGTCGTTTTAGGTTTGGGTTTTGTTTAGATTATAAGTTCACCATAGCTGCAACTTCGCGTTCTTCGTTTGTGTTCCACGACCAGACAAAGGCGTCACAGAACCCCGCTTCATCAATAAAGTTTTCCTCTTATAGTCGCAATATCCAGATTGCAATCTTAGTTTCTTGCTTGTTATTCATTTGCGTGCAGGAAACAGACCCTCATGGTCAGGTTGATCGTGCTCCGGCGTGGTCAATAACCTCTCGGAGTTGATTTAGCGATTGCTAAGGCGCGGCGTCATCACACGTTCGTAGTCGGATCGTCAAAGTCTACTCCACCAAAACAATAGCCACCATCTCATCGAAAGACAGGGACAACTTCGCCTCTATTACATATGGTTGGGTTGGCCCATGGGATTATGAGCTCTAACTACGAAATAATTCATTTTTTCATCTTGCGGTCCGTTTTTCTAGGAATAGATGGCCTTTTATGGGCTAGGTATTTCCCGCATGGGTGCTCGCGTCTATATGTGTGTGTTCAAAATCTTCCAGGTCATGAAAATTAGAAGTTCTGTCATCTCATTTTCCTGATACCATTCCAACACCTATGCAAATTACTCAATCGGAGCACGTCCTGACTCACGGTCAAAGTCTCGGTTAATACCCTCTATAGGGTGAATTTTGTCATTCCACTGTTCATCGTTTCTTTGCTGATGTGAGCCTAACACCATGTTGTATCCAATCCATGGTCGAGGCGCATAGTTCTCAAGACCATACAGATGGGTTGGCCCATATGACTTCAAGTAGTAACTGCGAAATCATTTGTTTTTTCATCTTGCAGTCCGTTTTTCAAGGCATAGACGACCTTTTATCGACTGTATATTCCCTGCGTGTGTATGAGTGCAAGTGCAAAATCTTACAGGTCATGAAAATTAGTAGTTCTATGATCTCGTTTTCTTGATACCTTTCCAACACCTATGAAAATTACTCACTCGGAGCTCGTCCGAACTCATGTTGATAGTCTCGTTGAATACCCTCTAGAGGGTGAATTTTGTCTTCCCTGTGTTCATTGTTACTTCTCTAATGTGAGCCTAACAACATGTTGTATGTCATCCGTGGTCGAGGCACATAGTTCTGAAGACCATATGGTTGGGTTGGCCCATGGGATTTCGAGATCTAACTGCGAAATCATTCGTTTTTTCGATCTTGCGGTCCGTTTTTCAGGGCATAGATGGCCTTTGATGTGCTAGATATTTCCCGCGGGCGTGCTTGTATGTGTGTTTGCGTGTGCAAAATCTTTTAGGTCGTGAAAATTATAAGTTCTTTCATCTCGTTTTCCCGATACCTTTACAACACCTATGCAAATTACTCAATCGGAGCTCGTCTTGACTCACGTTGATAGTCTCGTTGAATACCCTCTATATGGTGAATTTTGTCTTTCCTCTATTCATTGTTTCATCTCTAATGTGAGCCTAACACCATGTTGTATCCAATCCGTGGTTGAGGCGCGTAGTTCTCAAGACCATACAAATGGGTTGGCGCATGGGACTTCGAGCAGTAACTGTGAAATCATTTGTTTTTCATCTTGCGATCCGTTTTTCAGGGCATAGTCGGCCTTCTATGGACTATATATTTCCTGCATGTGTGCGTGAGTGTGCAAAATCTTGCAGGTCGTGAAAATTAGAAGTTCTATCATCTCGTTTTCTCGATACCTTTCCAACACCTATGAAAATTACTCAATCGGAGCTCGTCCTGACTCACGTTGATAGTGTCGTTGAATACCCTTTATAGGGTGAATTTTTTCTTTCCTTTGTTCTTTATGTCTTCTCTAATGTGAGCCTAACACCATGTTGTATCCAATCCATGCTTAAGGTGCATACTTCTCTAGACCATACGGATTGGTTGGCCCATGGGATTTCAAGCGGTAACTGTGAAATCATTTGTTTTTTCCATCTTGCCATCCGTTTTTCAGGGCATAGACGGCCTTTTATGGATTAGATATTTCCCATAGACGGCCTTTTATGGATTAGATATTTCCCACATGCGTGTGCATGTGAAAAATCTTCCGGGTCATGAAAATTAGAAGTTCTATCATCTTGTTTTCCCGATACATATCCAACACCTATGCAAATTACTCACTTGGAGCTCGTCCTGACTCATGTTGATAGTCACGTTGAATACCCCCTATAGGGTAAATTTTCTCTTTTCTCTGTTCATTGTTTTGTCTCTAATGTGAGCCTAACACCATGTTGTATCTAATCCATGGTCGAGGCAAATAGTTGTAAAGACCATACGGTTGGGTTCGCCCATGGGATGTCGAGCTCTAACTTTGAAATCATTCATTTTTTCCATCTCGCAGTCCGATTTTCAGGGCATAGATGACATTTATGGGCTAGATATGTCCCGCGTGCGTGCTCGCACGTGTGTGTGCGTGTGCAAAATCTTCCAGGTCGTGAAAACAAGATGTTCTATCATGTCGTTTTCCGGTACCTTTCCAACACCTATGCAAATTACTCAATCGGAGCTCGTCTTGACAAACATTGATAGTCTCATTGAATACCCTCGATAGGGTGAATTTCGTCTTTCCTGTATTCATTGTTTCTTCTCTGATGTGAGCCTAACACCATGTGTTATCCAATCCATGATCGAGGCGCATAGTTCTCAAGACCATACATATGGGTTGGCGCATGGGACTTCGAGAAGTAACTGCGAAATCATTTGTTTTTTCCATCTTGCGGTCCATTTTTCAGGGCATAGACGACCTTTTATGGACTATATATTTCCTGCGTGTGTGTGGGCGTGAGCAGAGTCTTCCAGGTCGTGAAAAATAGAAGTTCTATCATCTCGTTTTCTCGATATCTTTCCAACACCTCTGAAAATTTCTCCATCGGAGCTCGTCCTGACTCACATTGATAGTCTCGTTGAATAACCTTTATAGGGTGAATTTGTCTTTCCTTTGCTCATTATGTCTTATCTAATGTGAGCCTAACACCATGTTTTATCCAATCCATGGTTAAGGTGCATAGTTCTCTAGACCATACGGATGGGTTGGCCAATGGGATTTCGACTTGTAACTGCGAAATCATTTGTTTTTTTCCATCTCGCCATCCGTTTTTGTGGGCATAAACGACCTTTTATGGACTAGATATTTCCCGCGTGCGTGTTCGCGCGTGTGTGTGTGCGTGTGCAAAATCTTTCTGGTGGTGAAAATTAGAAGTTATATCAGCTCGTTTTTCCCGATACCTTTCGAACACCTATGAAAATTACTCACTCGAAGCTCGTCCGGACTCATGTTGATAGTCTCGTTGAATACCCTCCATAGGGTGAGTTTTGTCTTTCCTATGTTCATTGTTTCTTCTCTAATGTGAGCCTAAAAGCATGTTTTATCCAATCCATGACCGAGGGGCATATGTCTTAAGACCATACGGTTGGGTTGGGCCATGCGATTTCGAGGTCTAATTACGAAATCATTCATTTTCAATCTTGCGGTCCGTTTTTAAGGGCATAGATGGCCTTTTATAGGCTAGATATTTCCCGCATGCATGCTCGCGCATGTGTGTGTGCGTGTGCAAAATCTTCCAGGTGGTGAAAAATAGAAGTTCTATCATCTCATTTTCCCGATACAATTCCAACACCTATGCAAACTACTCAATCGGAGCTCGTCTTGACTCACGTTGATAGTCTCGTTGAATACCCTCTATAGGGTGAATTTTGTCTTTCCTCTGTTCATCATTTCTTCTCCGATGTGAGCCTAAAACCATGTTGTATCCAATCCATGGTTGAGGCGAATAGTTCTCAAGACCATACAGATGGGTTGGCGCATGGGAATTCGAGCAGTAATTGCGAAATCAATTGTTTTTTTCCATCATGCGGTCCATTTTTTAGGGCATAGACGGCCTTTCATGGACTATATATTTCCTGCGTGTGTGTGTGTGCGTGCGCAAAATATTCCAGGTTGTGAAAATTAGAAGTTCTATCATCTACTTTCCCGATACCTTTCCAACACCTATGAAAATTACTCAATCAGAGCTCGTCGTGACTCATGTTGATAGTCGCGTTGAATACCCTCTATAGGGTGAATTTTGTCTATCAAGTGTTCATTGTTTCTTCTCTAATGTGAGCCTAACACCATGTTGTATCCAATCCATGGTCGAGGCACATAGTTTTGAAGACCATACAGATGGGTTTGCCCATCGGATTTCGAGTTGTAACTACGAAATCATTCATTTTTCCATCTTGTTATCCTTTTTGAGGGCATAGCCAGCCTTTTATGGGCTACATATGTCCGGTTTGCGTGCTTGTGTGTGTGTGTGTGTGAGTGTGCAAAATCTTCAATGTCATGAAAATTAGAAGTTCTATCATCTCGTTTTCCCGATACCTTTTAACACTTATGAAAATTACTCAATCGGAGCTCGTCATGACTCACGTTGATAGTCTTGTCGAATACCCTCTAGAGGGTGAATTTTGTCTTTCCGTTGTTCATTGTTTCTCCTCTAATGTGAGCCTAACACCATGTTGTATCCAATTCATGCTCGAAGTGCATAGTTTTGAAGACCATACAAGAGGGTTGGCCCACAGGATTTCAAGCTGTAACTGTGAACTCATTCGTGTTTTTCATCTTGCGATCTGTTTTTCAGAGCATGGATGGCCTATTATGGGCTAGATATTTGTCGCATGCGTGTCCGCGCGTGTGTGTTCATGTGCAAAATTTTCCAGGTCATATCGATTTCCCGATAAATTTCCAACACCTATGAAAATTACTCAGTCGGAGCTCGTCGTTACTCAGGTTGATAGTCTCGTTGAATACCTTATATAGGGTGAATTTTGTCTTTCCTCTGTTCATCGTGTCTTCTGTAATGTGAGCCTAATACCATGTTGTATCCAATCCATGTCCGAGTTGCATAGTTCTCAAGACCATACAGATGGGTTGGCTCATGGGATTTCTAGTTGTAACTGCAAAATCATTTGTTTTTTCTATCTTGCGGTCCGTTTTTCAGGGCATAGACAGCCTTTTATGGACTAGATATTTGCCACGTGCATGTTCGCGTGTGTGTGCATGTGCAAAATATTCCAGGTCAAAAAATTAGAAGTTTTATCATCTAGTTTTCCCGATACCTTTCCAACACCTATGAAAATTACTCACTCGGAGCTCGTCCTGACTCAGGTTGATAGTCTCGTTGAATGCCCTCTATATGGTTAATTTGTTTTCCTCTATTAATTGTTACTTATCTAATGTGAGCCTAACACCATGCTGTATCTAATCCATGGTCAAGGTGCATAGTTCTGAAGACCATACGGTTTGGTTGGCCCATGGGATTTGAGCGGTAACTGCGAAATCATTCGGTTTTTCCATATTGTGATCGGTTTTTCAGGGCATAGACGGCCTTTTATGGGATAGATATTTCCTGCGTGCGTACTCGCGCGTCTGTGTGCATGTGCAAAATCTTTCATGTCGTGAAAATTAGAAGTTCTACCATCTTGTTTTCTCGATACCTTTCCAACACCTATGAAAATTACTCAATTGGAGCTCGTCCTGACTCACGTTGATAGTCTCGTTGAATACCCTCTATAGGGTGAATTTTTTCTTTCTTCTGTTCATTATTTCTTATCTGATGTGAGCCTAACACCATGTTGTATCCAATCCATGGTTGAGGCCCATAGTTCTGAAGACCATAAAGATGGGTTGTCCCATGAGATTTTGAGTTGTAACTGCTAAATCATTTGTTTTTTCAATCTTGCGAATCGTTTTTCCAGGCATGGACGACTTTTATGGGCTTGACATTTCCCGTTTGTGTGGCAAATCTTCAAGGTCGTCAAAATTAGAAGTTCTATCATCTCATTTTCCCGATACCTTTCCAACACCTATGAAAATTAGTAAATCAGAGCTCGTCTTGACTCACGTTCTCGTTCAATACCTCTATAGGGTAAATTTTGTCTGTCCTGTGTTCATTGTTTCTTCTCTAATGTGAGAATAACACCATGTTGTCCAGTTCATACAAATTAGAAGTTCTATCATCTTGTTTTCCCGATACCTTTCCAACACATATGAAAATTACTCAATCAGAGCTCGTCGTGAATCACGTTGACAGTCTTGTTGAATACCCTGTATAGGGTGAATTTTGTCTTTCCTCTGTTCATTGTTTCTCCTCTAATGTGAGCCTAACACCATGTTGTATCCAATCCATGCTTGAGGCGCATAGTTCTAAAGACCATACGGATGGGTTGGCCCATGGGATTTCGAGCTGCAACTGCGAAATCATTCATTTTTTCCATCTTGCGATCTGTTTTTCAGGGCATAGATGGCCTTTTATGGGCTAGATATTTCCCGCGTGCGTGGTCACGCGCGTGTGTGTGTGTGTGCAAAATATTCCAGGTCGTGAAAATTATGAGTTCTACAATCTCATTTTCCCGATACCTTTTGAACACCTATGAAAATTACTCAATCGGAGCTCGTCTTGACTCAGATTGATAGTCTCATTTTATACCCTCTATAGGGTGAATTTTGTCTTTCCTCTATTCATTGTCTCTTCTTTGATGTGAGCCAAACACCATATTGTATCCAATCCACTGTCGAGGTGCATAGTTCTGAAGACCATACAAGAGGGTTGGCCCACGGGATTTCGAGCTATAACTGTGAAATCATTCGTGTTTTCCATCTTGTGATCTCTTTTTCAGGGCATGGATGGCCTTTTATGGGCTAGATATTTGCCACGTGCATGTTCGCGCATGTGTGTGCATGTGCAAAATCTTCCTGGTCATGAAAATTAAAAGTTCTATGATATCGATGTCCCGATAAATTTCCAACACCTATGAAAATTACTCAGTCGGAGCTCATCATGACTAACGTTGATAGCTAGTTGAATATCCTTTATAGGGTGAATTTTGTATTTCTTCTATTCTTTTTGTCTTCTCTAATGTGAGCCTAACACCATGTTGTGTCCAATCTATGGACGAGACCCATAGTTCTCAAGACCAAATCGATGGGTTGGCCCATGGGATTTCGAGGTGTAACTACGAAATCATTCATTTTTTCCATCTCGTGATCCATTTTTCATGGGACGGCCTTTTATGGACTAGATATTTCCCGTGTGCATGTTCACATGTGTGTATGCATGTGCAAAATCTTCCAGGTCGTGAAAATTAGAAGTTCTATCATCTCGTTTTCTCGATACCTTTCCAACCCTTATGAAAATTACTCAATCGGAGCTCGTCCTGACTCACATTGATAGTCTCATTGAATATCCTTTATAGGGTGAATTTTGTCTTTCCTCTATTCATTGTGACTTCTCTAGTGTGAGCATAACACCATGTTGTACCCAATCCATGGTCGAGGTTCATAGTTCTCAAGACCATGCAGATGGGTTGAACCATGGGATTTCGAGTTGTAACTGCGAAATCATTCGTTTTTTCCATGTTGCGATCCGTTTTTCAGGGCATGGATGGCCTTTTATATGCTAGGTTTTTCCCGTGTGCATGCTCGCGCGCGTGTGTGTGTGTGCAAAATCTTCCAGGTCGTCAAAATTAGAAATTCTATCATCTTATTTTGCCGATACCATTCCAACACCTATGAAAATTAGTAAATTGGAGCTCTTCTTGACTCACGTCGATAGTCTCTTTGAATAACCTCTATAGGGTGTGATGAGGACATCCCTACTAATGTTACACCCACAACTCCGACTGCTATACAGGACCAATTACTAGAGCTCGCGCACGTCAATTGAATTACCAGGTACTTTCGTTTCTTGGAAATCCTTCTAATGCTCATGAACGTATGATGTTGCCTAAATTAGATACTTTTGTTTTACTTATGAATGAAGAACCTAGCATGGACAAGAAGGATGACCATTGGAGTGGGATCAAGCATGGAGAAAAAGGTACGCGCGCGGGAAAGAACAATGGAGCTTCCAGTGATGATTTTCGCACTTTGAAGCCACCATAATGGGAGCGAGAAGCCTTGGACAAAATATGCATGATGCCACTTTATAAAATTCGTCCCTAGGCTAATATAGGTGCTGCACCACCTTATTTTTGGGCCAGGTCCGTGTAATTTCGAAATACCATATTATAGGCTGTTTTTAGAGTCTGTATGTATGGGGAAACTGAGTTAGGGTCGGTTTTGGACCCCTCCTCCAAGGGGCCACGAAATTCCCCTCTATTCCCCCATATATACGGCCCTTAGGGCGTCGTTTTAGGGTTGGGTTTTGTTTAGATTATAAGTTCGCCATAGCTGCAACTTCGCATTCTTCGTTTGTGTTCCACGACCAGACAAAGGCGTCACAGAACCCCACTTCATCAATAAAGTTTTCCTCTTATATTCGCAATATCCAGATTGCAATCTTAGTTTCTTGCTTGTTCTTCGTTTGCGTGCAGGAAACAGACCCTCTTGGTCAGGTTGATCGTGCTCCGGCATGGTCAATAACCTCTCGGAGTTGGTTTAGCGGTTTCTAAGGCGTGGCGTCATCACACGTTCGTAGTCGGATCGTCAAAGTCTACTCCACCAAAAACGATAGCCACCATCTTATCGAAAGACTGGGACAACTTCGCCTCTATCAAGTGGTATCAGATTTCCAGGTTGCTCGGTGAGATTTTACCAGTATTCGTAGTTTAGATCGCATCTGTTCTTCATACTTTAGTCCACGAAAAAGCCACAAAAAAATTAGGGTTAGATCATCATATCCGAACCAATCTGAGCCTTTGCATAGTCTTTTCAGTATTTTGCTTTGTTGAATTTGCGCTTACATCGTCGTGTCGAGTTGCTGGTCTTAGTGTCTAGTCCTTTAGAGTTTCGAGTTCTATTCATAGGTTGTCACACCGCCACCGCATCGTCTTCATAGTTGCCATATACCACCACCATCATCACCGCTGCCATATATCACCACCCATCATCACTATCCATTGGTGTCCATATACCACCACAAATCGGCCACCAATCCGAGGCCAGCTCGTTTTAGGTTTAGTTTCGAGATCCTTTTGATTTCAGATTCGCGTTTTGCTGCCTGCGTAGGTGTCGGAAAAAAAGAATTTGGCACGCTTTGCAGAGCACGTTTTGGCCCCCAAAAAAAATTGGCCGAAAATATTTTTCCCTATCTTGATTTTAGGTTCTCCGGAGCGTTTTGAGACACTTGCCATCATAGTGATTTTTGTCAAAATATTTGGTCGTCGCAGCCCCCGAATTGCTCCAGAAAAAAAAATTAGTCCAAATTTCGTGCCCACCTTGCTTATACGACGTGGGGAGAGTTTTGAGACACTTGCCATTGTAGTGATTTTTTGAGCAAAAAAAAGAGCGCAAAAAAAGTGGCGCTGAAAAAAAATTCAGAGTGTGCTCTTCCCTTGATTACGTGTAGCGTCATGATTTTGTTGGTGTTTTAGGCTCGCGTCTCTAGTACGGTGTAGCCTAGGACTAGCACAGTACCGTCGTTGAGCGTTTTTCAACCTTGCATCTCTGAATTGATTATTGCTAACCCTTTTTTCTACCATATTATAAGCCATTCTAGATCCACATACATCTACGTCATGTGTTTGACATCACTTGGCAATCGCTCTATCCAAGCTTTGAGAGTTTTGACTACAACGGTTGCCGATCACCGCCTGCTGCTAGGTAAGAACTGGTAAGAATTTGAGATTCGCTTAAAGGATTTGTGACACACCACCACCACCATGTCCCAGTAGTCTGTAGGTTTCATATTCTTGTGTGTTTCCTATTTCTGCTAACCATGCCAGGATCACACGATGACGGGATCGACTGGGAGAGCATGACCAACAAAGCGTTATATGATAAATTTCAGCAAATGATGGCTGACCAGGTACAAGACTTCGTGACCAACTTTGGAGAGGCCATGGAGAAGCTAGATGGTTTGGAGAAGACCTTTGACACCAAGATGGACGCCAAGTTCAATGAGGTGCTTGCCCGTCTACCACCACCAGCTGCAGCTCCTATTCCTTTCGAACGACGAGCACGACGTGTGCCTCTCGGCCAAGCCCAACATACTGGTACTATTGATACTGCTGCTATTTCTGTGGCTCGTGCTACTACTGTCGTTGAGCAGCTTGACGATTATGATGGTGATTACGATGATGAGGGAGAGGTTGCTCCCGATCAGCCTCAGGGGCAACCACCACCATACGCACCAGGTCGACCACATGGCTACAACCGTAACGGTAGGGCTGCCTCACCCCCTCAGGTACGGGATCATGACCATCTCCCTAAACTTAAATTGAATATTCCGACATTTGAGGGTAGATATGTTCCTGATATATATCTTACATGGGAGTTAGAAACAGAACAACGTTTTACATGCTTACAATTTCCTGAGGATAGACGTGTTGCTGCTGCTGTTTGTTCATTCACTAGTTTTGCTTTTGTTTGGTGGTCAGAACATTGTAGAATACACCATTGTAATATTCTAACTACTTGGGCTGCTTTGAAAACTGCTATGCGTAATCGTTGGGTGCCACCTTATTATCAACGTGAATTGCTTCAAAATCTGCAGCGTTTAAGACAAGGAAAAAATTCTGTAGAAGAATATTATCAGGAATTACAGACTGGTATGATTAGATGTGGTATTGTTGAGGAGAATGAAGCTATGCTTGGACATTTTATGGGTGGATTAAATAGAGAGATTCAGACTATTCTAGAGTATAAGGAGTATAACACTATCACTCGTTTATTTCATCTTGCTTGCAAAGGTGAACGTGAAGTGCATGATCAACAGGCAATGGCGAGAACTCCTTTTTCCGCAGGTCGCACTTCATTATGGACACCACACACCTCCTCTACTTCCGCACGTCCTGCTGCAACGCCACCTACTCCCACCTGCACCACCAACCGCGATACCAGGAAACAGGCTCCTACTCCACCCTCTGCAAAGAGCACACCTTCTGGGCCTGCACAGAGCTCTTCTTCATCTATGGTATCCACAGGGCAAACACATGAGGTTATATGCCGTCGTTGCAAGGGTGGACGTCACTTTGCGAGAGAATGCCCTTCCAAACGTGTAATGATTGTTACTAAGGATGGTGGATATGCGTCCGCTAGTGATTATGATGAGGAGACTTTGGATCTCATTGCAAGTGAAGAACAGGGTGGCGAGTATGCAGAACCAGAGACACACTACATGGCTGCTGATTACGCTGATAGGTACGAAAGTTTAGTTGCTCAACATGTTCTCAGTGTGCAGGTTACACAGGCTGAGCAAAATCAGAGGCATGACTTGTTCCACACAAAGGGAGTTGTGAAGGAGTGTTCTGTTCGCGTCATCATCGATGGAGGGAGTTGCAATAACTTGGCTATCATGGAGATGGTGGAGAAGCTGTCTCTAACCACCAGACCACATCCTCATCCTTATTACATCCAATGGTTCAACAATAGTGGCAAGGTTAAGGTAACACGTACTGTTCGTGTGCATTTTCGCATTGCTACATATTCTGATTATGTGGATTGTGATGTGGTACCCATGCAAGCATGTTCTGTTTTACTTGGTAGGCCATGGCAGTTTGATAAAAAATTTGTACACCATGGTAGGACAAATCAGTATACTCTTGTTCATAAGGATCAAAATATCACTTTGCTTCCTATGTCTCCGGAACATATTATGAAAGATGACATTGCTAGAGCTAGTAAAGCAAAACAGGAAAAAAATAAGAGTGAAAATCAGATTGTAGCATAGGAATTTGAGCAACACCATAAGCATAATAAACCATCATCTAATGTTTCATCCGAAGTAAAATTGAAGAGTGGATGTTTACTTGCTACTAAATCTGATATTAATGATTTGGATGTTGCTACATATGTTTGCTATGCTTTTGTATGCAAAGAGGTATTATTTTCATTCGAGGACATGCCTCCCTCTTTGCCTCTTGCGGTCATTAACATTTTGCAGGAGTTCGCTGACGTCTTCCCACAAGACGTCCCATCGGGATTAGCACCTATTCGCGGGATTGAGCATCAGATTGACTTAATTCCCGGTGCATCCCTACCCAACCGTGCGCCATACAGTACCAATCCAGAGGAGATAAAGGAGATTATGCGTCAAGTATAGGAGCTGCTTGACAAAGGTTATATACGCGAATCCCTTAGTCCTTGTGCTGTTCCTATTATTCTAGTGCCTAAAAAGGATGGTACATCACGCATGTGGGTGGATTGTAGAGGCATTAATAGTATTACTATTCGTTATCGTCATCCTATTCCTAGATTAGATGATATGCTTGATGAATTAAGTGGTTCTACAATTTTCTCCAAAGTTGATTTCCATAGTGGATACCATCAAATTCATATGAAATTGGGAGCTGAATGGAAAACAGCATTTAAAACTAAGTTTGGATTATATGAGTGGTTAGTCATGCCTTTTGGGTTAACTAATGCACCTAGCACTTTCATGAGATTAATGAACGAGGTTTTACGTGCTTTCATTGGACGATTTGTGGTAGTCTATTTTGATGATATATTAATTTTTAGTAGATCTTTGGAGGAACATTTGGAACATCTACGTGCTATTTTTATTGCTCTATGTGATGCACGTTTGTTTGGTAACCTTGGGAAGTGCACCTTTTGCACCGACCGAGTATCTATTCTTGGCTATGTTGTTACACCACAGGGAATTGAAGTTGATAAAGCCAAGATTGAAGCTATTGAGAGTTGGCCGCAGCCCAAAACGGTAACACAAGTGAGGAGTTTTCTTGGCCTTGCTGGTTTCTATAGGCGTTTTGTGAGAGATTTTAGCACCATTGATACGCCTCTCAATGAGCTTACAAAGAAGGACGTGCCTTTTTCTTGGGGTACAGCACAGGAAGAAGCCTTCAAGGTTTTGAAAGATAAGTTAACACATGCTCCTTTACTCCAACTTCCTGATTTTAATAAGACTTTCGAGCTTGAATGTGATGCTAGTGGAATTGGGTTAGGAGGTGTATTATTACAAGATGGTAAACCTGTTGCATACTTTTCTGAAAAATTGAGTGGGCCTAGTCTGAATTATTGTACTTATGATAAGGAATTATATGCTCTTGTTCAGACTTTGGAAACATGGGAACATTATTTATGGCCCAAAGAATTTGTTATACATTCTGATCATGAATCTTTGAAAAAAATTAAAAGTCAAGCAAAACTGAACCGTAGACATGCTAAATGGGTTGAATTCATTTAGTATTTCCCTTATGTCATTAAACACAAGCAGGGTAAAGAAAATGTTATTGCTGATGCTTTGTCTCGTCGTTATACTATGCTTTCACAACTTGACTTTAAAATATTTGGTTTGGAGACCATCAAAGATCAATATGTGCATGATGCTGAATTTAGAGATGTGTTGCAGCATTGTAAAGAAGGGAGAACATGGAACAAGTTCCTTATTAATGATGGAATTGTGTTCCGTGCTAACAAGCTATGCATTCCAGCTAGCTCCGTTCGTCTTTTGTTGTTACAGGAGGCACACGGAGAAGGATTAATGGGACACTTTGGCGTGAAGAAGATGGAGGACGTACTTTCTACACATTTCTTTTGGCCAAAGATGAGACGGGATGTTGAGCGTTTTGTTGTTCACTGCACTACATGTCAAAAAGCTAATTCACGACTCAATCCTCATGGTTTATATATGCCTTTGCCTGTACCTAGTGTTCCTTGGGAGGATATATCTATGGACTTTGTTTTAGGTTTACCTCAAACTAAGAAGGGGAGGGATAGCATATTTGTTGTCGTGGATAGATTTTCCAAAATGGCACACTTTATACCATGTCATAAAAGTGATGATGATGCTCATGTTGCGGATTTGATCTTTCGTGAAATTATTCGGTTGCAGGGTGTGCCAAATACAATTGTTTCAGATCGTGATGCTAAATTTCTTAGCCACTTGTGGAGATGTTTATGGGCTAAGTTGGGGACTAAACTACATTTTAGTACTACATGTCACCCCCAAACTAATGGCCAAACTAAAGTAGTCAATAGATCATTCTCTACTAGGCTTAGGGCTGTTTTTAAGAATAACCTGAAAATGTGGGAAGAATTCTTGCCTCATATTGAATTTTCTTATAATCGTTCGCTACATTCTACCACTAAGATGTGCCCTTTTGAAGTTGTGTATGGGTTCTTACCTCGTGCACCTATTGATTTGTTGCCTCTTCCATCTTCGGAGAAGGTTAATTTTGATGCTAAAGAACGTGCTGAATTGATATTAAAGATGCATGAGTTAACGAAGGAAAACATTGAGCGTATGAATGCTAAATACAAAATTGCTGGAGGTAAGGGTAGAAAACATGTTGTCTTCGCACCTGGAGATCTTGTTGGTTACATTTGCGTAAGGATAGATTTCCTGATTTGCGCAAGTTGAAGCCAACGCCACGTGCTGATGGTCCTTTTAAGGTGTTAGAGAAAATAAATGATAATGCATATAAACTTGAGCTGCCTGCAGAGTTTGGGGTTAGCCCCACTTTTAACATTGCAGATTTGAAGCCTTATTTGGGTGAGGAAGATGAGCTTCCGTCGAGGACGAATTCAGTTCAAGAACGGGAGGATGATGAGGACATCCCTACTAATGTTACACCCACAACTCCGACTACTATACATACAGGACCAATTAATAGAGCTCGCGCACGTCAATTGAATTACCAGGTACTTTTGTTTCTTGGAAATCCTTCTAATGTTCATGAACATATGATGCTGCCTAAAGTAGATACTTTTGTTTTACTTCTGAATGAAGGACCTAGCATGGACAAGAAGGATGACCATTGGAGTGGGATCAAGCATGGATAAGAAGGTACACGCGCGGGAAAGAACAATGGAGCTTCCATTGATGATTTTCGCACTTTGAAGCCACCATAATGGGAGCGAGAAGCCTTGGACGAAATATGCATGATGCCTCTTTATAAAATTCGTCCCTAGGCTAATATAGGTGTTGCGCCACCTTATTTTTGGGCCAGGCCCATGTAATTTCGAAATACCATATTATAGGCTGTTTTTAGAGTCCGTATGTATGGGGAAACTGAGTTAGGGTCGGTTTCGGACCCCTCCTCCAAGGGGCCACGAAATTCCCCTCTATTCCCCCATATATACGGCCCTTAGGGTATCGTTTTAGGGTTCGGTTTTGTTTAGATTACAAGTTCGCCATAGCTGCAACTTCGCATTCTTCGTTTGTGTTCCACGACCAGACAAAGGCATCATAAAACCCCACTTCATCAATAAAGCTTTCCTCTTACATTCGCATTACCCAGATTGCAATCTTAATTTCTTGCTTGTTCTTCGAGTAGGTTTAGCGATTGCTCATGGTCAGGTTGATCATGCTCCGGCGTGGTCAATAACCTCTCGGAGTAGGTTTAGCGATTGCTAAGGCGCGGCGTCATCACACGTTTGTAGTCGGATCGTCAAAGTCTAATCCACCAAAAAAGATAGCCACCATCTCCAGATATGTCCCGCTTGCGTGCTTGTGTGCATGTGTGTGTGTGCGTGTGACAAAACTTCCAGGTTGTGAAAATTAGAAGTTCTATCATCTTGATTTCCTGATACCGTTCCAACAGCTCTGAAAATTACTCAATCGGAGCTCGTCGTGACTCACGTTGATAGTCTCGTTGAATACCCTTTATAGGGTGAATTTTGTATTTCCTATGTTCATTGTTTCTTCTCTAATGTGAGCCTAACACCATGTTGTCTCCAATCCATGGTAGAGGTGCATAGTTCTGAAGACCATATAGATGGGTTGGCCCATGGGATTTCGAGTCGTAGCTACGAAATCATTCGTTTTTTCGATTGTGCGTTGGATGTTTTACAGCATAGACGGCTTCTTATGGACAAGATATTTCCCACGTGAGTGTTCGTGTGTATGTGTGTGTGCATGTGCAAAATCTTCCATGTCGTGAAAATTAGAAGCTCTATCATCTCGTTTTCCCGATACCTTTCCAACACCTATGAAAATTACACAACCGTAGCTCGTCCCGACTCACGTCTATAGTCTCGTTGAATACCCTCTATAGGGTGAATTTTGTCTTTCCTTGGTTCATTGTTTCTTCTCTGATGTGAGCCTTACACCATGTTGTATCAAATCCATGGCCAAGGCGCATAGTTCTGAAGACCATACACATGCGTTGGCCCATGGGATTTCGAGTTTTAACTATGAAATCATTTGTTTTTTCCATCTTGTGATCCGTTTTTCAAGGCATGGACGGTCTTTTATGGGATAGATATTTCCCGCATGCGTGCTCGTCTGTGTGTGTGTGCGTGTGCAAAATCTTCTAGGTCCTCAAAATTAGAAGTTCTATCATCTCGTTTTCCTGATACCTTTCCAACACCTATGGAAATTACTCAATGGGAGCTCGTCCTGCCTCACGTTGATAGTCTTGTTGAATACCCTTTATAGGGTTAATTTTATCTTTCCTCTATTCATTGTTTCTTTTATAATGTGAGCCTAACACCATATTGTATCCAATCCATGGCCGAGGTTCATAGTTCTCAAGACGATACAGATGGGTTGGCCCATGGGATTTCGAGTCGTAACTGCGAAATAATTCGTTTTTTTGATGATGCGATCTATTTTTCAGGGCATACACAACCTTTTATGGACTAGATATTTCCCGCGTGCGTGTTCTCGTCTTTGTGTCCATGTGCAAAATCTTCCAGGTCGTGAAAATTAGAAGTTCTATCATCTCGTTTTCCCGATACCTTTCGAGTACCTATGAAAATTACTCAACCAGAGCTCATCCTGACTCACGTTGATTGTCTCGTTGAATACCCTCTATAGGGTGAATTTTATATTTCCTCTATTCATTGTTTATTCTCTGGTATGAGCCTAACACCATGTTGTATCAAATCCATGGTCGAGGCGCATCGTTTCGAAGACCAAACAAATGGGTTGGCCCATGGGATTTCGAGCTGGAACTGCGAAAACATTCATTTCTTCCATCTTGCGATCTGTTTTTCATGGCATGGATGTCCTTTTATGTGCTAGATATATGCCATGTGCGTGCTCACACATGTGTGTGTGTGTGTGTGTGCGTGTGCAAAATCTTCCAGGTCATCAAAATTAGAAGTTCTATCATCTCGTTTTCTCGATACTTTCCAACACCTTTGAAATTTAATAAATTGGAGCTCGTCTTGACTCATGTTGATATTGTTTCTGAATACCATATATCGGGTGAATTTTGGTTGTCCTCTGTTCATTGTTTCTTCTCTAATGTGATCCTAACAAACATGTTTTATCCAACGCATAGTCGAGGCATATAGTTCTTAAGACCATGCGGATTCCATCTTGCGATCCGTTTTGGGGGGCATAGGTGGCCTTTTATGGGCTAGATAGGTCCCGTGTGTGTGCTCGTGTGTGTGTGTGTGCCTGTGCAAAATCTTCCAGGTCGTGAAAATTAGAAGTTCTATCATCTCGATTTTCCCGATACCTTCCCAACATATATGAAAATAACTGTATCGAAGCTCGTCCTCACTCACGTTGATAGTCTCGTTCAATACCCACTATATGGTGAATTTTGTCTTGCCTCTGTGCATTGTTTCTTCTCTGATGTGAGACGAACACCATGTTGAATACAACCCATGTTTGAGGCACATAGTTCTCAAGACCATATGTACGGGTTGGCCCATAGGATTTGGAGTTGTAACTATGAAATGATTCGTTTTTTCTAACTTGCGACCCGTTTTTGAGGGCATAGACGACCTTTTATGGGCTAGATATTTCCTGCTTGCGTGCTTGTGTGCATGTGTATGTGTGTGAAAAAACTTATAGGTCATGAAATTTAGAAGTTCTATCATCTTGATTTCCTGGTACCGTTCCAACAGCTCTGAAAATTACTCAATCGGAGCTCGTCGTGACTCACGTTGATAGTCTCGTTGAATACCCTTTATAGGGTGACTTTTGTCTTTCCTATGTTCATTGTTTCTTCTCTATTGTGAGCCTAACACCATGTTGTTTCAAATCCATGGTAGAGGTTCATAGTTCTGAAGACCATACAGATGGGTTGGTCCATGGGATTTCGAGTCGTAACTGCGAAATCATTCGTTTTTTCGATCGTGCTTTGGATTTTTTGGGGCATAGACGGCTTGTTATGGACAAGATATTTCCCGCGTGAGTGTTCGCGCGTGTGTGTGTGTGCATGTGCAAAATCTTCCATGTCGTGAAAATTAGAAGTTCTATCATCTCGTTTTCCCGATACCTTTCCAACACCTATGAAAATTACTCAACCATAGGTCGTCCTGACTCACGTTGATAGTCTTGTTGAATACCCTCTATAGGGTCAATTTTTTCTTTCCTTGGTTCATTGTTTCTGCTTTGATGTGAGCCTTACACCATGTTGTATCAAATCGATGGCAAAGGCGCATAGTTCTGAAGACCATACACATGGGCTGGCCCATGGGATTTCTAGTTGTAACTGTGAAATCATTTGTTTTTTCCATCTTGCGATCCGTTTTTCAAGGCATGGACGGTCTTTTATGGATAGATATTTCCCGCATGCGTGCTCGTGTGTGTGTGTGTGTGTGCGTGTGCAAAATCTTCCAGGTCCTCAAAATTGGAAGTTCTATCATCTTGTTTCCTGATACCTTTCCAACACATATGAAAATTAGTAAATTGGAGCTCGCCTTGACCAATCTTGAGGATATCGCTTATCGTTGTCATCTCGGCCAGCTGAGGATTAGAGATTAATCGGAAATCGTCCAATTAATCGATTTTATCGGCCGACTAATAATCGGCCATTTTTCACAAATCCTAGGTTACCAACAGTGAAATATGCTACATTTAACACCAAAAATATATTGGAAAGAAGTGTTACCTTGATTCCTAGCATCTGAATCCTCGTATAATGGCAAACAAAATAGTGAAATAGTACATATTGCATAACAAAGTCCACAAAAACACAAATATACATAATTTTTGTGAACATAGTGCTAGGAATATGCCTGATTTATCGGAAGATTCCCCATAAATTGCTTGTCAAAGCGATAAATCGTCCGCAAAGATAAATGGTGAAGATAAGGCATAATCTTATCGGTCACCCCATGAGTAGCGTTAAATCGGACGATAAAATTGCTGAATCGGAAGATTTTTTGAACAGTGGTCTTGAGTCACGTTGATAGTCTCGTTGAATACCCTCTATAGGGTGAATTTTGTCTGTCCTCTGTTCATGGTTTCTTCTCTAATGTGAGCCTAACAACATGTTGCATACAACCCATGGTCGAGGCGTATAGTACTGATGACCATACAAATTCCATCTTCCGGTCCGTTTTGGGGGGCATAGACGGCCTTTTATGGGCTAGATATGTCCCGCGTGCATGCTCGTGTGTGTGTGCCTGTGCAAAATCTTCCAGGTCGTGAAAATTGAAAGTTCTATCTTCTCGATTTCTCGATATCTTTCCAATACCTATGAAAATTACTCAATAGGAGCTCGTCTTGGCTCACGTTGATAGTGTCATTGTATACCCTCTATAGGGTGAATTTTGTCTTTCCTCTGTTCACTGTGTCTTCTCTAATGTGATCCTAACACCATGTTGTATCCAACCTGTGGTCGAGGCGCATAGTTCTGAAGACCATACGGATGGTTTGGACCATAGGATTTCGAGCTGTAACTGCAAAATCTTCCGGTTTTTCCATCTTGCGATTCGTTTTTGAGGGCATAGACGGCCTTTTATCACCTAGATATGTCCCGCGTGCATTCTCGTGTGTGTGTGTGTGTGTGTTCCTGTGCAAAATCTTCCATGTTGTGAAAATTAGAAGTTCTATCATCTTGATTTCCCGATACCTTTCCAACAACTATGAAAATTACTCAATCGGACCTCGTCATGACTCATGTTAGTCTCGTTGATGATAGAGGCGAAGTTGTCCATGTATTTCGATGAGATGGTGGTTATAGTTTTGATGGAGTTGACTTGGACGATCCGACTACAAACATGTGAGGACTTCCACCCCAGAGCACGATCAAACTTATGAGGACATCCCTACTAATGTTACGCTCACAGCCCCTGCTGCTATACAGACTGGACCAATTACTAGAGGTCGCGCATGTCAATTGAATTAGCAGGTACTTTCATTTCTTGGAAATCCTTCTAATGTTCATAAACATATGATGATGCCTAAATTACATACTTTTGTTTTACTTATGAATGAAGGACCTAGCATGGACAAGAAGGATGGCCATTGGAGCGGGATCAAGCATGGAGAAGAAGGTCATATGATGCTGCCTAAACCATGAGGGTCTGTTTCCTACATGCAGATGGAGAACAAGCAAGAAACCAAGATTGCAATCTGGATATTGCGAATATAAAAGGAAAGCTTTATTGATGAAAGTGGGGTTCTGTGACGCCTTTGTCTGGTCGTGGAACACAAACAAAGAACGCGAAGTTGCAGCTATGGTTAACTTGTAATCTAAAGAAAATCCAAATCTAAAATGACGCCCTAAGGGCTGTTTATATGGGGGAATATAGGGGGATTTTTTGGCCCCTTGGAGGAGGGGTCCGAAACCGAGCCTAACTCAGTTTCCCCATACATACGGACTCTAAAAGCAACCTATAATATGGTATTTCAAAATTACATGGGCCTGGCCCAAAAATAAGGTGGCATAGCACCTATAATAGCCTATGGACGAATTTTAGAAAGTGGCATCATGCATATTTCGTCCAAGGCTTCTTGCTCTCATTATGGTGGCTTCAAAAATGCGAAAAACATGACTGGAAGCTCTGTTGTTCTTTCCCCCACACGCATATTCTTCTCCATGCTTGATCCCGCTCCAGTGTCCATCCTTCATGTCCATGTTAGGTCCTTCATTCATAAGTAAAACAAAAGTATCTAATTTCGGCAGCATCATATGTTCATGAACATTAGAAGGATTTCCAAGAAACAAAAGTACCTGGTAATTCAATTGACGTGCATGAGCTATTGTAATTGGTCCAGTATGTATAGCAGCAGGGGATGTGGGCATAACATTAGTTGGGATGTCCTCATCATCCTCCCCTTCTTGAACTGAAGTCATCCTCGACGGAAGCTCATCTTCCTCACTCAAGTAAGGATTCAAATCTACAATGTTAAAAGTGGGACTAACCCCAAACTCTACTGGCAGCTCAAGTTTATATGCATTATCATTTATTTTCTCTAACACCTTAAAAGGACCATCAACACGTGGCATTATCTTTGACTTGCGCAAATCAAGAAATCTATCCTTACAGAAATGTAACCAAACAAGATCTCCAGATGCAAAGAAACCATGTTTTCTACCCTTATATCGAGCAAGTTTGTATTTAGCTTTCATACGCAGATACGGGGCAAGACCCGTGATGGTCGATCTTTCATGAATTGGAGGGGGAAACATGAAGAACACAGGGAAGAACAAGAGGAAACACTCAAGATCAAACTTAATCACAACTAGGTCCATAACATCAGAAGAGGTACAAGATCCCAAATCAACAAACGAAACGAGTATCGGTAGTGTCTCTCACTCCAGAGGAGGATCCTTGAATCCACGGGGGATATTCCCTCTAGAGGGGCCTTGGCATCAGTTGGATCTACTGCCAAAGGAGGGCAAACTCCCTAGGAGAAGAAAGTAATGGAGAAGCTCGAGAGCAAACATTAGCTAACCCTAACTCAAGGTGGAACAGGAGTATATATAATATGGGGACGAAGGGGTAAGCGAAAGGGTACACGGGCCTCGGCCTGAGTGGCATCTCTCTGTGAAGGCTGGAAGTTCCAGGCTAGGCCGGAATTTCCGGGATCCGGACGTTCCGTGCTGGTTCCAGGTGGGTTTCGGGCTTTCCCGAGTGTTGGTGCAGATTTCGATGGCTGGGCTGATGGAGGTCCAAAAGTTCCGGTGGCCGGACACTCCGGGAAGGTTCCGGGCTAACCCAAAAGTCTACATGCCTGGGTTTGGCCTTGGGTCGACGGTGGCCCGGAAGTTCCGGGATATCTAGAGACTTGCCCTTGGTGCTAGCTCCTTCTCCTCCTCGGCCTTGGTCTTGGGGATATTTCCATGGCCCTTCGAGGTCGTCACCCTCGTACCTAAGGATACATAGGGTTTCATTGTAAGGTAGCATCCATGTTCCCTTGCCATCAAATTCCTACTCGAATAGGAGTGAGTTCACCTTAGCTTCAATGTCGCGTGCGCGTGCTCTAGTCATAGGGCCACTTGGGGGTTTACTCAGTGGTGCAGTCTTCATGGGTATCACGATGGGATGCTTCGCATCATCTACCCCCCCCCCCCCCGTTGGGGAAGATCCATCCTTGGATCAAGATCTTCATTACCATGAAATTGGGAGAGGTCGGAGACGTTGAAGATGTCGCCCACGTTGTACTTGTTGCGTGGAATGTCGATCTTGTAGGCATTGTCGTTGTAGCGTTCCAACACCTTGAATAGGCCATCGGCTCGAGGTAGTACCTTGGACTTGCGCTCATTGGGAAAACACTCCTTCCGGATATGTAGCCACACAAAGTCACCGGGCTCGAACACCATGGGGTGTTTGTTGGTGTTGTGCTTGGCGGTAATGCGTTCCACATGGCGCTTGATGGTGTTCCTTGTGTCTTTGTGCATCTTCCTTATGTAGCTTGACCTTAAATTTAATCCACGTTGACTCGTTCTTGTAGTGGTAGAGAGAGAATGTCCAATGGGTACAAAGGATTGAGGCCACAAACCATCTCTTACGGAGACTTGTTGCTGGTGAAGTGTCATGCGCGATTGTAGGCATACTTGGCAATGGGGAGGCAATCTTCCCATTCCTTGATGTTCTTCTTGGTCAACACGCGGAGGAGTGTTCCAAGCGTCTGGTTCGTCCCCTCCGTTTGGCCATTGGTTTGTGGATGGTACACCAAAGAGAAGAGTAACTTGTTTCCGAGCTTGGCGCAAAGAGTCTTCCAAAAGTAGCTCAAGAACTTGATGTCGCGATCCGAGACAATGGTTTTGGGTACTCCATGTAGTCGTAAGATGTCCCTAAAAAAGTGATTGGCAATATGTGAAGCATGGTACTCCATGGTGTCTTTGTCAGCTCCAATCTTGAAGGAAACTTGGACGGTGTGGTCGACTTGTATTATGCTGGAGTCACTTAGCCATTGGACCTTGTAGGGGCGAGGATCCTTTTTCTGGACCAAGTGCAACTTGGAGCAAAGTTCCTCACTTGCCAAATTATGGCAACTTCCTCCGTCAATGATGACCTTAATGGATCTTCCTGGGATGCCGGCCTTGGTGTGGAAGATGTGGCACCGTTTTGTCCTCGTCTCGTTTGTGTTGTAGAGTCAAGACCTTTGAGACAACGAGAGCGGGGCTCGGATCGTTGTCAAAAAAGATTTGAGAGTCTTCATATTCCTTGACTTGTCGGTACATAGACACTTGTTCGAAGGCTTCCATCTCATCTTCACTCATGGAGTCATAGGAACCGCCATCTTGAAGGGTCATGGTCCGCCTTGTGACAATTATACATCTTGTGTCCTCGTCCTTAGCACATGAAACACTTGATGGAGCTTGTTTTCGCGTCATCTGGTGTTGGTGTAGAGGATGACGCTCTTGTTTTGCTTGTAGGAGCATTGCAGGATGATGAAGACAACTTGTCCTTGTAGCTTCACTTGTCCTCTTTTGTCGTGGGGGTTCTTGTAGAGGAAGGTGTCGTGGTTGGAGAAGTTTGAGTAGTTGCACCGTAGGTCCTGTAGGAGGTCTTGGAGTACTTGTAGTCCTCTTGAACTTAATGTTTCGCCTTGAAGGCTTGGTGCACTAGCTCGAGCAAGTTGGAGCAGGGTTGGAAATCCACAATTTTCTTGACTTGGTAATTGAGACCATTCAAGAATCGCGCCATAGTTTTCTCATCATCTTCCTTCACATTGGCTCTTATCATAGCCATCTCCATCTCTTGGTAGTACTCTTCCACCGACTTGGTGCATTACTTGATTAGTTGTAGCTTCTTGAATAGATCATGATTGTAGTGTGTTGGGACGAATCGAGCTCTCATGAGATCTTTCATTTGTGCCCAAGTGGTGATTGGCGGTTCATCTCTTTCTCTTCTTCGCTCAATCACTTGTTCGCACCAAATAAGCATGTAATCTTGAAACTCGAGGGAGGTCATGGCAATCTTCTTATCATCTTCATAGTTGTGCAACCGGAATATTTTGTCAACCTTGAGTTCCCAAGAGAGATAGTCTTCGGGATCGCTGCTTCCATAGAACTTAGGCATAGTGAACTTGAGCTTGCCAAAGGGATTTTCTTCATTGTTGTTTTGATTGTGGTATCCTTATCATGGAGGAACATAGTTGTTTTGTTGACGTTGTACTGGGTGGGGAGCTTGATCATCCACATGGTCAACATGATTTTCTTGAGGTCTCACTTCTTGTCGTGAAGGGGCATTATTGTCATGTTGATATTTCTCTTGCATTGGAGCGAGCTCATCAATGTGTTGCTCGTATTGCCTTAGGGGTTGTTGATGTCGTGGTCGCATCCGTTGTTGGCGTTCTTGGTGCTCCTCACGACGTGCGGCTTCCTCTTGGCGTTCTCGACGTAGAGCTTCTTGTTCCTCGTGAGCTAGTCTGTTGCGTTATTGCAAGGCATGGGTTGATTCTCCAAGTACTTGTTGTGCCTAATTTGCTTGCTCTTCACATTGCCGGTCATCCTCACAGCAGTGACGTAAGCGTTCTTGCTCGTATGTGTCTTGCTCTTGTTGGTGACGGTGTTCACGCTCGCGATGTCGACCTTGAGGCTTGTCGTCGTGGAAAGGATTGCTTGAGTCTTGAGAGAGGCAACGTGCATTACGTTGTGGTGGTCGAGATCAAGGTGGGGGGCTCTTGCTGGAGGATTCCCCGGAGGAATGTCAACTTGCGGTGCGCCGACGAGTTGCAAGTACAAGTGGATGATGCGCGGTTCACCATCAAGGTGCGGAGCTCGTCCATTTGGGTTGTCATGAAGTCCCGCGTTCATTCCTCAGATTCATGTATATTGGTGGCGAGGTGCTCGATACGGTCCGTGACCAGATCATGTGCTTGGCACATTCCCTTTTGTGCGGCGAAGAATTTTAGTTTGGTGACGTAGTTGTTCGTGTCGTTGTCATCCTCCTCAAATGTCGGGTTCGTCATAGTGTTCCTGTCCATGGTACTCAAGTAGATATAAGTTTAAGAATGATAAAACACAATACCGAATACCATTCCAAAGGTTGAAATGAGGATCAATCACTCAATGTGAAATTGTGGAAATAGTAGAATTGGTACCGAGTTTGCCCTTCTCACACCTATATAAGTAATGCTTATGCAGTAGCTTGGTTAGGATGGTGGCACAAAATTTCAAGCAATTCGATAATATGACGCAATAAAGTTGAAATAGATTCGCAAATTCACAAGAGAATGTGAATCAATAGCAATGAGTGAACTCGGAAACACATGCACATGAATAGGTAAGTGGAGTTGTGCAACCAAGGAATGAGCTCAAAATGTGGAATCCACGAGAAACTCTAGTGTTGCACAACACTAGAGAGACGCTAGCACGATTACTCCAATGGGCCTGATATGAACTTGTGCACAACCTGTAAGAAATAAAACATGTCGTCTTCCTATTCCCGACTTGCTATGTATGTAAGAGGCACGAGTCACTCACTCAAGTGATCCAAGATGATCAAGTATGATATGCAAATTTGGCGATGCTATTGCTCTTTTGCCCTTGTTTAAAAGCTTTGCTTTTATTTCTTTTAGCAATGATATTTGGATTGTCACTATGCGGGACATGCACATCAAGATAGCAATTATGTATGTGGGTACTTTGTAACACAAGCGATGATACTATGATGTATATGCATGCAACTGTACTTATGTGGAATATGTATCACTAATGTGCACAAGTATCATGGCCCGACAACACTCAATGGCTAGTCTTGGTAGGCAAGTAACGCAAAGAGGCTCGGGGTAACAATGCAATGGCAAGGGTATAAGTCAAGAGTGTCGTCACGGTTACCGTCCTTTCTTATGGTGTAGTGTCAATGAAGAGTTGGTTGCCAATGATCCGAGGCGATGATGAGCGGCGATGTCAATGAAGAACCACCCCTAGGTAGCCGAAACACCTTAGGAACTGGCGAGGCTCACGACTCGAAATCTCAAATCCAATTGAGTTGCGGCAGAAATGGAGGAAGCTTGCAGAAAAACCTGTGGTGGGAAAAACCAAGGGAAAGGAAAATTGCCGACGAAGAACTTTCTGCAAAGGCCGGAAGGTCCGGGTCGGCCGGAGGTAACGGGGGCCGAAAGGTCAGGGGAAGCCAGAGTGTCTGGGCGCCGGAAGGTACGGGTGGAGCCGAAGGTTCCGAGGGTCGGGAAAATTGGGAAGAACCCTAATTTCCAGATCTTGGACTTGGGCGGAAAATCATGAGGAAAAAAACAAAATCTGACGGTTAAAAGGAAAAATTGGTGGGAATTGGCTGGATGGAAAGCTAGATCCACATGTCCACAACGAGATCGACAGATCCAAATCAACAAGATCTCATCAAATCCAAGAAATCCAAGAAATTTTGGGTAAGGCTATTTTTGTGGGGATTTTCTAAATTGGGATGAAATCAAACGAAACTAGGCTAGAAACAAGGGGAGGTGATGCGGAGCATCCCATAAACTCCACCATGGAGCCTTCTCCAACACCGCAAGCCACAAGAGGACCCATGATGAGAGCCCGTGGACGCGCCATCGAAAACGACGTTACCTCTCTCCTTGCTCAACCTATGTGTGACCCACTCGAGACATGGTCGCTACCTCAGATGGAAATGCTCTGTGTACTCAGGTACTCGGGAGTAGGACGTCAAGTTGGGAAGGACAAAGAAGGACCCGAGAACAGGCTCCAGCTCCGGACGACTGGCCGGTCTCGGACGTCCGGCACTTGGAGATCAGCCCACCTCGAAAGCCAAACGGACTACCCAGCCAAGCCGCACCCGCACCGAATCCTCGGACTTCCAGCCTCCTCGGGACGTCCGGACCGTCCTGAGCCGTCGGACGTCCGACCCCGTTCGGACCCTGTCTGCGCACAACCCATGGGTTTTGGCCCATGTACCCCTCTACCTCGTATCACACTATATAAACCTCACCCCCCTCCTCTTTTTAGGGTTTGCTAATGGTTGCTCTTGAGCTTAGCTCCATCACTTTCTTCTTCTAGGGAGTTTGTCCTCCTTTGGGCGTAGATCCAAGTGATGCCAAGGCCCCTCTAGAGGGAAGATCCCCTCTGGATTCAAGGCTCCTCCTCCAGAGTGGGAGATCACATACCGCTACTTGTATTGTTGTTGATTTGGAATCTCGTACTTCTTGTGATGTTATGGACCTAGTAGATGTGTGATTGAGTTTGCTCTTGAGTGTTTCCTCTCGTTCTTCCCCGTGTTCTTCATGTTTCCCCCCTCCAATTCGTGAAAGATCGACTACCACGGGTGTTGCCCTGTATCATATGGTATCATGAGCCACGTTGATCATGAATTTGGAGTCTCCCCCACCGTTTGCTAGCCTAATTTTGCTTTGATTCGACCTAATTTCAAAAATTCCCACAAAAATAGCCCTACCAAAAATTTCTAGGATTTGTTGGATTCGATGAGATTTTGTTGATTTGGATCCATAGATTTGATAGGGGACAAGTGGATCTATCATTCCCCCATAATCACCATCATTTCCATCCGCAAAATCGACTCAATTTTGCCCGAATTTTTCTTTTGGTTCGAGTTCATCCGGTGAAACCCGCACGGTCCGGACAACTGACAGCCGCCGGACGACCGGACCCCGGATGACCAACCATGCCCAGACGTCCAAGAAAGTCTGTCAAAACTATATTTTTGCTAGAAAAATTGGTTTTATTCCACCATTTCTTCCGCAACCCATTTGCATTTGAGATTTTGAGTTGCGAACCTCTCCACTTCCTAAGGTGTTTTGGCTACTTAGGAGTGGTTCTTCATCGACATCGCTGCTCATCATCACCCCTGATCGTCACCAACCAACTCTTCATTGACTCTACACCGTAAGCAAGGATGGTAACCGCGACGACACCCTTGACTTATGCCCTTGCCATTGCATTGTTACCCCGAGCCTCTTTGCGTTACTTGCCTATTGAGACTAGACATTGAGTATTGTCGTGCCACGCTACTTGTGCACATTAATCATACATATTCCGCATAGCTAAAATTGTATGCATATACATCTTAGTATCATCTCTTGTGTTACAAAGTACCCGCATACATAATTGCTATCTTGGTGTGCACGTCCCGTATAGTGACAATTTAAATGTCATAGCTTAAGGAAAGAGAAGCGAATCTTTTAAGCACGGACAAAAGAGCAATAGCATCACCAAATTTCCTTATCATACTTGGTCATCTTGGATCACTTGAGCGAGTGCCTCGTGCCTCATACATACATAGCAAGTAGGGAATAGGAAGACAAAGAATTTTGTTTCTTATAAGTAGTACACAAGTTCGTATCACGCCCATTTGAGCAATCGTGCTAGCGTCTCTCTAGTGTTGTGCAACACGAGCGTTTTCCGTGGATTCCAAATTTCTTGGTTGCACAACCCCACTGATGCGGAGCATCCTATGGACATCAACATGATGATAGTTCGTTTGGCGAGTGACACATGCCACAACTACTTCACATACATAAAGGTGAATCATCTCCTTTACATGTGTTCACTTGACCCCTTCAAGGATGGTATACTACTTGACACTCCCCTCGTCTGCATACATAGGTATCGTCAGAGCTTCATGGATGACGAGGAGTAGTGCAAGTGTCATGGAACAACTACACCATCCGTGAGGGAAGCATGGAAGCGATGAAGGAATACGGCCAAGCCACCTCCCAAACCCCGGACATCCGGCCTACACCTCGGACATCCAGCCCCTGGAGACCCCTCTGGCGCCATGGGAAAGCTGCAGCCAAAGCTACAGGGCCTAGACATCCGGGCGACCCCCGGACATCCCGCAGCACAAGACCGGCCGGATATCCGGTGCCCCTGCCCGGAAATCCGGCGCGAGGAGTCCGATTTGAGCGAAGCCAGACGCCCCAGCCCCGGTCATCCGGCACCCCCATGAAGCCCCAGACATCCAGCCCCTAGCCCGAACATCCGACCCTTGTGCCGGTAGACGTAGGCCAAAGGCCCATGTATCATCTCTCCCTCCCCTATATCCACTAGCACTATATAAGGGACCCCTCCTCCTCCTTTCTAGGGTTAGCAATAGTTTAGCTCTTAGTTAGTTGAGCTTTGCTCCTTCCTCTACCTCTCCCATGGAGATCAAGGCCTCCACCGGAGAAGATCAATAGAGGATGTGAAGGCCCCACTCAAGGGAAGATCCTTCGGGATATCAAGGCCCCATCTCCCCATGGGATTTGGGATGAACTCTACCATGTATCCTATTTCCCTTTGTTTGTTCATGCACCTTTGTGGATCTTGTGTGTGGTGAGTTGGTTCCGTGATTGGTCTTGTTCTTGAGTGTTTCCTCTTGTAATTTCTCCTCTTCTTCCCGATGTTCTTCGTGTTCTTTGTGGAATCCCCCTCCAATCGTGAAAGATCGACTCACATGGGCATGCCCTGTATCATATGGTATCATGAGCCACGTTGATCACGAATTTGGAGTCTCCCCTAGCGTTTTCTAGCCAAATTTTTCTTTATTTCGTCCAAATTTGAAAATCCCCACCAAAAATAGCCTCACCAAAATTTTTGTAATTTGTTGGTTCTTGTCAGATTTTGTTGATTTTGCTCCATGGAATTTGTGTTTGGCAAGTGGATCTAGATTTCCCACCACCTAATCCCCCTAATTTTTCTTTTCCCCCATCAATTTTGACCACAAGATCTCAGAATTTCCGCCCAAATTGTGTCCCCAAGCCCCAAATCTCGAACTAGATCTGTCGACCCGGACATCCGGGCCCCAGGCCGGACATCAGGGCCCTAGAGCACAAAAAAAGGGCGATTCTGGACATCGTGTCCCGGATTTCCGGCCTAACCCCCCGGATATCCGGCCCCTCGGAATTTCAGCATTCGTGTTTCACTATTTTGGTCATAACTAATTCATCTGAACTCTGATTTTGACGTTCTTTAGCTCGTTGGATAGCTATTGACACCCTCCTTCCCACAAAAATGGATTCATCATCATTTGACTCCATCAAATGTTCGAAATTTTGACATCTTTGCCTAGGCCTCCACCATAACTTCCGCATAGCTTTTCCACCATACACTTCCGCCATCCTAACCCAATTTTGTTTGAGATTTTGAGTTGCGGTTTCCGTTTCCTAAGGTGTTTCCGCTAATTAGGGACGGATCTACATCGACAATGCCGCCACTCATCATCGCCTCAACCTCGACAACGACAATGACTACTTTGCATTTTGTCACCCCAACCGTAAGCAAGGACGGTAACCTAGATGGCATCATTGTCTATATCCTTGCCATTGATTTGATTGCTTTGAGCATATTGCGTACCTTACCCATTGAGACTAGCGAGTTGAGAATTGCAGGGCCACGTTACTTGTGCACCGTAGTGTTACTCTTGTGCCACATAGCTACATTTAGCATGGAAACATCTTGTGCCATAAGTCTATCCCGTGCATATCCATCATACTTGTCTCATATCTTGGTTCGTGAATCAAGCATAGTAGAAAAAAATAAAGAAAAGAAGAAAGAAGAAAAAGTTTTTAAGCAAAAGAGGAGATACAAAAGAGCTTGTAAGCAATAGAAATTGCATTGAGCCATTTTGCATAGTTCATACTCTTTGGATCATACATACATAGCATAATTGGGATTGAAGACGACACTTTTACTCTCAAAGGTTGGTGCACGTGCGTGTATCTAGCCCATTTGAGCAATCAAACTATTGTCTCTTCTAGTATCCGTGCAACACGAGCTTTTCCTGGGTCTATCATATTTATGCTCATTCCTTGGTTTCGCGGATCCCATTTATATATCTGTGTGTGTGTGTTCCTAGTGCCACTATAGCTATTGATATATTTTGCTTTGCATTGTAATTTTTGGAATCTTCCTCAACATTTTCGATATCTTGACTCACATTTTGCTTGAATTTTGTGCCACTTGTCCTAACCAGGCCACTCAATAAGCTTTATGTTGTAGGTGTGAGTGAACAAGTCCGACACCAATTCCACTATTCTCTCAATTCACATGGAGTGAAATAGGGTACATCCTCAACTTTGGGAATGGTATCTTGGTATTGATTATCTCATTTCCCACTCACCTTTGCTCAAGTCTTGTCATGACTAGGCAAAGCACATCATTTTTGGTCTTTGAGAACTACATCGACATGAGCAACAACATCACCCGAAAACTCGAGCGGCTCACCATCGACATACGACATTCCAAAGCTCGGAAAAAAGAAATGGTGGCTGCCCTGTTAGATTTCGGGCTCCACAAAACCCTCAAGGTTCGAAAACGGGGGCGTGTGCGAAGATCCCCTGCATCCTCGCTCTGCCTAGCTCACTACACGATGGACACAACGATGGACTCGCACGATGACAAGGAAGCACATGAACACGGTAGTTTACCCAGGTTCGGGCCGCTGTGAAGTGTAATACCCTACTCCTGCTTTGGTGGATTGCCTCTCGGGGAGGTATGGTGGATGAACTAATACAGTGGGGGGCAAGCCTTGCTAGGGAGCTCAAGCAGTGTCTTGGCTTTCTGGTGGTTTTGGTGGCTAAGTCGTGGATCGAATTTATGGTGCGGTCTAGCCTCTATATATAGCATTGGCCCGGGTCCTCTTCACTTATCACAATGGCGGGAAGGGATCCCACAATAGCCATATTCAAAGGGGTACAGGAGTACACCCGCGCCCTGTCCAAAGGTGATCTTCGCCTGCAATGTGGTTGTTGGTGATGTAGTGGTGGGCTCGGCGAGGACATCCGTCCTACGGGGCTCGTGGTCGTGGTCTTGTTGCATTGCAATGGAAAACTTTGGGCGGCGATTTGGGAACCCGCGTACGTCCTTGCTCCGTTTGCACCAAAGGGGAAACTACGCCGCTTGGCGCGCTAGCGCCCGCTTGTCCTTCCTCGCGTCACCTTTGACTCCCGAGGCCGGGCTCTGCATAGAGATCTCCACCGCTCAGGAAGGGGCCTGAGGAGGCCCATCCTTGCGGGCCTTGGTGTCATTCTTCCTCACGAGCTCGGGGTCCTCGTAAGGGCCTTGTCTTGAGTAGAGCCGCGCCAGGCCATGCCTGGCTGATGAAGTGGGCCATGTCCTGGGGCACGGGCAGGAAGGGCTGGGTACCCCCATGCCCAGAACACCGACAGTAGCCCTCGAGTGCAAGGCACGCTCGAGGTGGCTTCCGAGCGAAACCTTGAGGATGACCCGAAGTGCCGTGAGCCCCAAATGCCTACGGGGCCAGGACTGGCATGCATCATGCGGCTGACGCTGGGCGTCCTCGTGGCCACTGCCCAAATAGACAAAAGCTTGACTTCTAGCGTCGAGCCATTACTGCTTTCCTCTTCTATGCGCTTGCTCTGGCTCCTAGATCCCAGCCTTAGCTGAGACCTCTACAGATCCGACATCGCTCCATGCTTCCTCTGAAAGGCCCCCGCGGGCAAGTCGAAGCGAGAGGCCCAGAGTTCGGCCTCCGCTCCCATCTTGCCGGCGCTCCCCGAGTCTGCCATTTCCAAGGATGGTGACCTAGTCCCGGTGCTCCCGTCAATGGCGGACAGGACCAACGAGCACGGGAGAACCATGATATGGGGAAGCTCCTCTGAGAGGTGGCCCGCATCCTGGTCAGCCTATCCCTTCTTCCTCCATAGCATCTTCGCCGGGCTCGTCTCGCCTTTCGCCGCATTCTTCACCACAATCCTCGATCATTATGGGATCCAGGCCCTTCACCTTCAGCCCAACTCCATCCTGCTCTTGTCCGTCTTCGCCTTTTACCGCGAGGCTTTCATGGGCGTGAAGCCTTCGGTGGCCCCCTTCTGACATTTCTTCAGTTTGCGCATGGACGATGGTGCTCAGCGGTCATCATGCGTCTCCTTCGTTGCGGTCCAGAGCAATAACATGCTCTTAAAGACCGGGAAGAAGGTGGAGAACTTCAGGTACCGCTGGGTCTTCATGGATCCTGGGAGTCCCAACCACTGCTTGGAGCTGCCGAAGGGGCTGTTAGAGAAGACCTCTGCGTGGAGCTCCGCGAAGCTTTCTGACCCCTAGGTCAAGCCCGTCCTGGAGTGGATTTCCCGCGACATCAGCACTAGGAAGCTAACTAGGGGGATGATAGTGGAGTTCTTGACGGAACCCCCGGCGCCCCTCCAGTCTCATTCTAGGCCCCTGTGGGATTATCAGGGCAGCGGCGACAACCTCAGGCTTCGGTCCGCACGCATAACCCCCAAAGAATTGAGCAAGGTTGTGGCGACCCTGCTCAACGGCGACCCCGGAGTTCTCCTTGAGGCCTGCACCCTACTATACCGTCGTGACGATGTGGCCGTTTCGGTCGCCAAGATGCCTTCCTTCAATGAACTAGGGCTCTCCCTAGTCGAGGGGCTTGGCTCGCCTGTGACGGTGTTCCCCGGCGACACCTCAGGCGGGGAGGATTCGGAGAATACCTCGGACGGTGATCCGGCAGGGGTGTCTCTCCCGTCATAGAGCGTGCTCCTACGTGATCTTAGGACGACGACGATGTTAGTGAAGTTTCTGCTGTGGGCTGTCTGCGTCCCGCCAAGGTTCCCAATGGCTCGTTTCATCCCCTCACGCCATGTGGTCCGCCGGCCTGACGACCCCTAGGAAGCTTGGGGCCGTGTCTCCTTCGGTGAGCCCTGCCTCTGCAGGCATGGTGGTTGAGGTGTCGGCCTCTCCCCCACCCAAGTCGCAAGCTGTGGGCCAGGTGGGCGAGGCCGCAGCCGGGGCGATCCCTTCGGCGACATCTCTGGCGCATGGTGCCCCTGTCCCTTGCCGTTGCGGTGCCCTCACCGAGAGAGGCGAGGGCGTCGCTGTCGTCAGAGCAGAGGGGAAGAGGAAGTGGGCCGACATTGAGGAGTGAGTACCTGGTTCGGCCTTTCCTGCCCTCTGTTAGCTTGGGTGCTAATGATTCTTCCTTTGCCTGGCAACTAGGAACGTCCCCATGTTGAAGATGAGGAAGAAGAAGGCAGGCGTCAAGCCAAAGGCATCCTCTAATGCTCTGCCTGCTCCCATCGTGCCGCCGTCGCCTAACGAGGTGCTTGCGGGGGAGGGGATGATGGTTCGCGAGGCAACCCTCCTGGCCACCACCGCAAGGCCCCCGGAGCCCCCAGTGCATGTCGGTGTGCTCGCCCCTGTTCTTGATGGCATGCCGGTGCCACAGTACGAAGGGCCAGCCCCCAAGGGCCAGCCGACCATCGATCCGTCTGTGTCCGTATTGCCCTTGGTTGCTTCGCGGCCTCTTCTTGCAGTCTCCTAGGAGGCGCCTACGGTCGTGCTGGCGACTCCTCTTGAGGAGGCATTGGTGCCCCCGCCGCATGGTCTCGACGTCCTAGACCAAGTTCAGGATACCCTTGCTAGCGCTGATGATCGCGTTGCGAGCGGGCTTCTTGGGTTCCTCTCCGGGTGGCTCCAGGCCAATGCCTTTGTCTTGGTGTCCTACGGCCAAGCCAAGGCCGTCGTGGCGAGAAGTGAGAAGGAGGCCGCATCGGCCAAAGCAGCCTCGTGTTGGCGCTAGCCGGCGCGGAGTCTGCTGAAGGGTGCCGCAATGAGGCGATGTCCCGCATGAAGGTCCTTCAGGAAGAGAATTCCACGCTCAAGGAAGAACTGTGTGAGCAGCGGGAGGCCCTCAAGACATGCAAGGCAAGCTTGCTGACCAGGACTCCGAGCTGTCCCAGGCGAAGGCCGATGGTTTCGCGGCACAAGGGCCCCTGGACGAGCGCGAGAAGGAGGCAGCCCTGGAGAAGGCCCAGCTCGAAACCGCAGAAAAGGCTCCAGCTGAGGCCGTGAAGAGAAAGGCCGTGGAGCTCAGCGCCCTTCCCCCGATCGAGCTCAGGCTTCGCCGAGCGCTCAACTCCCTCTGCCGGGCAGGGTTTGCAGAACCCCTGGTGGCTCCGGAGAGCAGCTTCGCGAAGCTCGCTTCGAAGTTTGTCGAGGCACTGGAGAGCGCCATTCCCAAGGTGGAGGGGGTCTTGGATAGCGAGTGTTGCGACCTCTTTTCTGAGGCCGCAACGCGCATCTTTAGCCATCTTCACCTTCACAAGACAGGCTTCGACTATGACTCCACGATCCGCCCGTTCGCCCTCGAGGTCCGTAGGAGTGCTACGGAAGCAATGAAGGCTGTCATGGAGGCGTTGGTGAAGAGGTTCACCCGCATCACCGTTCAATCCGCCTCCTGAAACTACAGAAGTTAGTGGTGAGGAGGACGACACCCGCATTGTCGATGATAAGTTCTCTGCGGATGGGGCGAGTGGTGGCGAAGGCTCCTCCTGATTGCTCTTCCTTGTTTCTTTCCGGCATCATTTGATGTGCCTCGTGGAGGCGTTAAACTTGTTTGTATTCACAGAAACTTTTAATGCTTGTAATAACTATAGAACTGCATGATTTCCCTCTTTACCTTGTTTCCTTCTTGCTTGCTGTATTGCTCAGCATCATCAGGGCCTGGCCCCGCGCGTACCTTAGCCGCCGTTGGGGCTGACCGGATCACCAAAGACGGTCCCAAGGGGTGAGGGGATATGGGGCCAGTGAGGCTCCTGAGTCGTGATACTCAGGGGTCCCCTTGACGTGCGAGCAGCCCTCGTGAAGGGAACATTATGAAGATAGGCTTAGCTTGGAAATTTTGAACACCTTGCACTCTGCGTCGGCAGGGCCCGGCCCCGCGCATACCTCATTAGCCGTTGGGGCCGACTGGATCACCAAGGACGGTCCCAAGGGGTGAGGGGCTATGGAACCAGTGAGGCTCCTTAGTCGCGATGCTCAGGAGTCCCCCTTGACATACGTGCTCTAGTGTCCTTCTTAATGTTTTGAGTTTGAGCGCACTGAGCTCTACGTCGATAGGGCCCGGCCCCACGCATATCTCAACCACCTTCGGGACCGACCAGGTAACCAAGGATAGCCCCAAAGAGTGAGGGGATACAGAGCCAGTGAGGCTCCTGGGTCGCGATGCTTAGGAGTCCCACTTGGCATACGAGCAGCTCCTATACATTTCCTCATCGGCTTTTCTTGAGAGGGGCATGTGAAGGCCAGGTTTAGCAGACCTGGGAAGGAGGCGAGCACCAGGCCCGACCCGGTAGTAGCCCCCATGCAGCCCCCTCATGCGTACATCCCAGGGAATGCATCGAAATGGGGCCGCAAGGAGCCTTCCTGAGGTTGGATGCAACTGCTAGGGCGCCCTCAGTTGTTTATCCCCAGCATAGGGCGCAGGGCTTCCATATTGTGTGGGCATAGTCATTGGTGGACCGTGTTGACCGCCAACACGGAGTTGTGGCTTCCACATTGCATGGGCATAGCCATTAGTGGACAGTGTTGACTTCTCTGCCAGCGCTGGGCTGTGACTGCCACATTGCCTAGGAAGGAACCACTCCGTGTCCTCGCGGGGCTCAGGGCGTGTACAGCCCATTGATTTCATACGTGTGGCTGGCATGGTAGATTTGGGAGGTCTATCTGGGAGCTCACGAGGGCACTTTGGCCTCGTGAGGACCCTACCTCAAGGCGGATTATGCCAGGGTCTTCTTGTAGATGGCACCACTCAAGGTCTTGGAATCTTCATTGCAGTCTGCATTGAGTGTCCACCCTAGGGCCTTTGGGAGGGCCAAGCACCAGTGCCCCCAGGAGATGAAGTGAATGGGGCCGGCCCGCCAAACAGAGCTCAGTCACTGGATTTTTCAACGCTGCAGGGACGGACCCGAGCACAGACGCCGTGCCCAGTCCTCCCGCTGAGGCGGCCCCAAATAGGATCGCTCGGGAGTGACGACATTCTCGCCAGAAAAAAGCCGAGCAAGCAAAGTGGGAGACGTTACGAAACATGTTGCATACATGAAAAACTGTTGAAATATGGGAAACACGATGGCTGCAGGGGTATGCCCTGATCACCTGGGTAGGACATGGCCTAGCGGGTGCCCTTAAACGAGATAAGTCAAAAACTGACCTGACATAGATCAACCAAAAGTCACCTGGTGTCCATGTCGCTGAAGAGTTGAAGCTGCCGTTGTAGCCTGATCCTGTACCTCCATGAGCACAACCCTCACGGGCCTGTCGTCTCCTGGGGCCCGGGACCCATGCTCGGTCCAAGCATCTCCTCCAACCCCTTGTCGCGTCTCGCTAAGCATGGCGCGAGCATGGCCTGGGCAAGGTGCTAGAACGCGATGTCGCGTTGGCCAGGCCAAAGGGCATGCAGACGAAGTTGCGTGGGTAGCTCCACCTGCAGTCGTCTTGCGCCGGCCCAAAGAGGCCCTGGATCAGGCCCCTTTTGATTGCGCGCGTGTTGATGCAGACACGCAGACGGTCAACCGGGCCGACGATGGCAGCTGCGATTGGTGGTGTAGGGCAGTCCCTTCCTTTCTCGGCATGTGCCTCTTGAAGCTCCTCAGTTGCTTTGATAACTGAGTCTCGCAAACTTTGCGCCTCGCGCCAAGCCCCTGGCTCCGGAGCTTGCATACGTGGGCGCGCCTCTAGGTTGTGCCCGAACACCTCCCTTGTCTCACCGGCCAAGCCGGGGCCTCTTGAACAGAATCCCCCAAGCCCAACCTAAGGGGGCGCCAAGCATGCTTTCCTATGCAACGGAGGGTGTGTCCCCATCCCCGGGTGCAGAGCCCGAGGCTCTGCCCCCGGAGGTTCCGCCCCCAGGCACTCTGCGATAGTGAGCTGCTTCTTCTTCTTGTGTGCATCTTTGAGGCTAGGCATCCCCCTCGTCATCCGAGCATTTGGCTGTAGCGGCATGGTAGGGACGATCGAGGGAGCTGATGACATCCTTCTCATCACAGTCGATGGTGATGACGCTGCCACTCCCTGGCATCTTGAGGACATTGTAGCCATGATGAGTTGTTGCCATAAACTTGGCGAAGGCTGGGTATCCAAGGATAGCATTGTACTGGAGGTGGATGTGGGCGACATCGAAGACAATGCTCTCGGTGTGGTTGTTCTTGCACCCGCCGAAGGTGACGGGTAGGCGCATTTGCCCAATGGGAACGGTGGACCCATCAGTGACTCTTGAGAAGGGCTTGGTCGACATGAGTTGGTCGTGTGGTACTTGGAGCATCTCGAAGGTCTCGATGGAGAGGACATTGAGCCCTGCCCTAATGTCAACGAGGGTCTTGGTGATGAGGACGTTCCTGATGGTCGGGGTGCATAGCATGGGGAGTTGTGGGCCTTGGCTGAGCACCTAAGCTGATCCCTCGACTCGAATGTGGTGGCAGTTTGGGACCACCTGAGGGGGTGCATGGCCTCGGTCTTTAGGAGAGTTGTGTTCACCTCCCGCGCGAACTTCTTGAAGACGCAGTTCGAGGCCGGGGCTTGGGTGCCGCCTAGGATAAAAGCTATGGCCTTGATCTCCTGGAAGCTCTCAGCTCCGTCATCCTGCCTGTCCTCTTCCTTCCTTCTGGGTGGAGGTGTTAGCGGTGGTAGGCTGTCCTCCCGAGGGCAACCGTCATGAGGCGGGCCTCGGCGCGACCACTCCGAAGGGTCATCGCGCCAACGGTCCTCCCGAGCCTGATCGTGCTATTGGTCCTCCTGAGGCTGATCGCACCAGCGGTCCTCCCGAGGCTGGTCGCGCCACCCCTCACACGTATCCCCGCTGTCCTAGCGACCCCCACCACATCCGACGCAATGATTGGTGCGCCCGGGATGCCGGCCGACGTGTTTGGCGAGGACCAGCCTGAGCTTTTGGAAATCCGTGCTGTCGTGGTTGTTGGTGCCGGGGAAGATGCAGATCGATCTTCCACCTGTGGGGTGCTCCTTGCCTTGGCTGCGCTTTGCCTCGTGCTTGGTAGCGAGTACCATTGGGGCCTTGCGCTTCACCTCCTTGGCCTTGGTCTTATTTTACTTTGGCTCTATCGCCGGAGGCTCACGGAGTGACAGGTGGCCCTCTTCGGCCCTCGCGCACATGTTGGCCAGGTTGAACATCTCCAGGGCGGAGCACAGTTCGTCATTCATGGCGAGCTCTTCCTTCATCTTGAGATCTGTGACGCCGTCGGTGAAGGTGGAGATGATAGCCTCATCTGACGCCCTCGGGACCTTAAGGCACGTAGTCGTGAAGCGTTGTATGAACTTGTGCAGGGTCTCTCCATTCTGCTGCTTCACGTGCCACAGGTCGTTCACGGTGAGCACACGGTGGTGGGTACCTTGGTACATGGCAACGAGGCGTTTGCGCAGCTCGTCCCAGGAGGTGATGGACCCCACACGGAGGTTAAGGAGTCAGGAGAGCGCGCCGCCCTTGAGCGCCATGGGGAACCAGCATGCCATGACCTTGTCATCTTCACCGTCCGCCCGAATGCTGAGCGAGTAGAGCTATAGGAACTTAGCGGGGTCCGGGGTGCCTTCTTAGCGAGGGGGTAGATTGGGTTTGAAGTTGCAAGGCCATGTGGTTGGATGGAGCTCCGGAGCGATGGCGAGGCAGCCCACCGGCTCGATGGGTGTTGTTGCGCGCGCGGGCAGGGCCCGGTCTTGACGCTCCTAAGGGGCCACCTCAAGTGGTGCCGGGTCGCGGTGCTGTTTTGGCAGCACAGGGAGCACGCGCGCATCGATGCGCGATCGGGGCACCACCTGGCAGCTTACCTCGTCTCTTGCCCTCGCGCGCGGCCCGCGGGACTGGTCGCGCAGGCGCACCTCACGCCTGGGATCGGGGTCGACGTCGCATTGCGGAGGGGGTGGCGGCGCATCATGGTCCCTATCATCTGCCAGGGAAGGTTGGGGTTGAAACGAGTAGAAGGGCGGGAAGGCGTCGCCAGCAGCACTGACAAGCTCCGCGATGCGCCAAAGCCAGGCATCATAGCGGGGGGGGGGGGGGTAGAGCGGTAGTGGAGTAGCTCATTCACCATGGCGAGCGCGCCTGAACCGCACGCCGGCCCGGGCTTGACATGGGAGGATGACCCATAGCTAGGACGATCGATAGAGTGGCGGTGCGGCCGTCGTGCTGTGCGGTGTCCAGCTAGGAGGAGTCTTGTTGTTTGTGTGCGTCCGGGCTGGCGCCAGCGTTGGATGCAGGCGAGGGGGACCAGTGCGCACTAGCACGGCCCACGAGCGCTGTCTGGGGGGGCAGGCAGCACGGCACTCGACACGAGCTTGGCGGGCCTTAGCCATCGGAGCGGCGAGGTGGAAGGAGAACTTGATTTGAGGAAGACTTCGACACGCCCCCTTCCTTGCGCCAAATGTCAAGTATCGGGCTCCGCAAAACCCTCAAGATTTGAACATGGGGGCGTGTGTGAAGATCCCCTGTAGCCTCGCCATACCTATCTCACTACATGATGTACACAACAGGGGACTTGCACGATGATGAGGAAGAAGATGAACACGACAGTTTACCTAGGTTCGGGCCGCTATGAAGCATAATACCATACTCCTGCTTTGGTGGATTGCCTCTCGAGGAGGTATGGTGGATGAACTAATATAGTGGGGGCGAGCCTCGCGAGGGAGCTCAAGTAGTGTTCTTGGCTTCCTGCCTTGTCTTATGGTTTTGGTGGCTAAGTCGTGGATCACATATATGGTGTGGCCTGGCCTCTATATATAGCGGTGGCCCGGTTCCTCTACCCTTATCACAATGACGGGAAGGGATCCCACAATGGCCAAATTTGAAGGAGGACAGGAGTATACCCGTGCCCTGTCCAAAGGTGGTCTTCGCCTGCAAAGTGGTTGTTGGTGATGCAGTTCTGTGCTCGGCGATGACATCCATCCTGCGGAGCTCGCGGTCGTGGTCTTGTTGCACTGGAATGGAAACCTTTGGGCGGCGCTTTGGGAACCCACGTACGTCCTTGCTCCCTTTGCACCAAAGGGGAAACTGCATGGCCTGGCGTGCTGCCGCCCGCCTATCCTTCCTTGCGTTACGTTTGACTCCTAAGGCCGGGCTTTGCATAGAGATCTCCGCCGCTCAGGAGGGGGCCTGAGGAGGCCCATCCTTGTAGGCCTTGGTGCAGTTCTTCTTCTCTAAGGCCTTGTCTTGAGTAGAGCCACGCTAGGCCATGCCTGGCTGACGAAGTGGGCCATGTCTTGGGCCGCAGGCAGGCGGGACTGGGTACCCCCATTCCAAGAACGCTGACATGCCCACATGGTGCAACTTCGACACATGGTGACCAACTATAAGTCTTCTCCCCCTTCATCATCGTCACGGTGTAGACGCTCAAGTCGCCCATCTTCGATGAAACAAGTGCATGAAGACCAAGATCACCACCAAGGACAACCTTTGACGCCAAGATCAAGGCGATCGACTACATGCATGGATGACCCTTCCATCTTCGGAAGCATCCCAAGGAATATGGCCGAGCATGGGATTTTCCCTTCAGTCATGGCGGGGAGTGATGATGTGCCATCTTCGGCCTTCATCCACGACGACAGCGATGAGTTGGTTGAGCATAGGATTGTCCCTTTGACCACGGTGAAGTTTGTCAATGAGTTGAGAGACTTAGGCCACCATATTGAGAGTGAGAGTGACTTCACCATGACGAGAGTCCGTTTGGGAAGTGACACGTGCCACAACTACTTGACATACATAAAGGTGAATCATCTCCTTTTCACTTGTTCACTTGACTCCTTCAAGGATGGTACACTACTTGACACTCCACTCGTGTGCATACATAGGTATTGTCGGAGCTTCACGGATGACGAGGAGCAGTGCAAGTGACATTGAACAACTACACCATCCGCGAGGGAAGCATGGAAGCGGCGATGGAAGAAGGCTAAGCCACCTCCCAAGCCCCGGACATCCGGCCTACACCCCGGACATCCGGCCCCTGGAGACCCCTCCGATGCCAAGGGTAAGCTGCAGCCGAAGCTACAAGGCCTGGACATCCGTCCGACCCCCGGACATCCAGCGCCACAAGACTGCACGGATATCCGGCGCCCTTGCACGGAAATCCGGCGCAAGGAGTCCATATTCGAGTGAAGCCAGACACCCGAGCCCCGGACATCCGGCCCCAACTACGGACATGCGGCACCCCCATGAAGCCCCGGACATCTGGCCCCTGTGCGGGCAGATGCGAGACAATGGCCCATGTATCCTCTCTCTCCCTTATATCCACTAGCACTTTATAAGGGACCCATCCTCCTCCTTTCTAGGCTTAGCAATGGTTTAGCTCTTAGTTAGTTGAGCTTTGCCATGGAGATGAAGGCCTCCACCGGAGAAGATCCATAGAGGATATAAAGGCCCCTCTCGAGGGAAGATCTTCCGAGATATCAAGTCCCCATCTCCCCATGGGATTTGGGATGAACTCTACCATGTATCCTATTGCCCTTTGTTATTCATGTACCTTTGTGGATCTTGTGGGTGGTGAGTCTAGTGGATGTTTGATTGGACTTGTTCTTGAGTGTTTGCTCTTGTGATTTCTCCTCTTTCTTCCCTTGTTCTTCGTGTTCTTCATGGAATCCCCCTCCAATTTGTGAAAGACCGACACACACGAGCTTGCCCCATATCACCCACTTATCTATTCGTGTGTGGGTTTCCGAGTTCACTCATTGCTATTGATTCACATTGTCTAACATGCATATTTGCGAACCTATTTCTTTATTGCATCATATTCTCGAATTGCTTGAAATTTTGTGCCACCGTCCTAACCAAGCTACTCCATAAGCATTACTTGTATATGTGTGAGAAGGGCAAACTCAGCACCATTTCTACTCTTTCCACGATTTCACATTGAGTGATTGATCCTCATTTCAACCTTTGGAGCGGTATTTGGTATTGTGTTTTCTCATTCTTCCACTTATATCTACTTGAGTACCATGGATAGGAACACTATGCGAAACCCGACATTCGTGGAACATGACGACAACGCGAACAACTATGTCACCAAACTACAATTCTTCACAGCACAAAAGGGAATGCGCCAAGCACATGATGTCATCATGGACCACATCGAGCACCTCGCCACCAACATACGTGAATCTGAAGAACGAATGCGGGACTTCATGACAACCCAAATTGACAAGCTCCACGCCTTGATGGTGAACCTCTCATCATCCACTTCTACCTCAACTCGATGGCGCATCGCAAGTCGACACTCCTCCGAGGACTCCTTCGACGATAGTCCTCCTCGAGCTCGGCCACAACAATGCGATGAACGTCGCCTATCTCAAGACCCAAGCAATTATTTCCACCATGACGAGCCTCAATGTCGACATCGCGATCGTGACCACCGCCACCAACAAGATCAAGGCACATACGAGCGAGAACGCCCACGTTACCGCCGTGAGGAACATCGGCGCCATGAAGAGCAAGAAAATGAGGCGCAACGCGCGCTTCACCAATCAACCCATGACTTGAAAGAATGCAACCGAATAGCTCGCAAGTAACAAGAAGCTCTACCTCGAGAACCCCAAGAGGAAGCTGCACGTCACGAGGAGCACCAAGAGCACCAACAATAGATGCGACAACCACATCAAGAACACCCAAGGCAAGATGAGCTGGCTCCAAGGCAAGAGCAATATCAACATGACAACAACGCCCCTTCATGACAAGAAGCACGACCTCAAGAAAATCCCATTGAACACGTGGATTATCAAGCTCCATGGCAAGGCCTACTTCAACAAGACAACCATGCTCCTCCATGACAAGGATACCACAACAACAACAACAATGAAGAAAATTGCTTTGGCAAGCTCAAGTTCAATATGCCTATGTTCTACGGAAGCAACGATCCCGAAGACTATCTATCTTGGGCACTCAAGGTTGACAAAATATTCCGGTTGCACAACTATGAATACAACAAGAAGATTGCCATGGCCTCCCTCGAGTTCCAAGATTGCGTGCTTATTGTTGGGAGACGTAGTAGTAAATCAAAAAATTTCCTACGATCACCAAGATCTATCTATGCAGAAACTAGCAACAAGTAAGGGAAGAGTGCATCTTCATACCTTTGAAGATCGCAAAGCGGAAGTGTTACAAGAACACGGTTGGTGGAGTCATACTCGCAGCAATTCAAATCGCGGTGGAATCCGATCTAAGCGCCGAACAACGGCGCCTCCGCGTTCAACACACGTGCATCCCGGTGACGTCTCCTACGCCTTGATCCAGCAAGGAGGAAGGAGAGGTTGAGGGTGAGCTCCGGCAGCATGATGGCATGGTGACGGTGGAGCTGCGTGGTACTCCGGCAGAGCTTCGCTAAACACTATGGAGGACGAGGAGAGGGAGGAGTAGGGCTGCGCCGTGGGAGAGAGAGATGTGTGTCTCCGGCTGCCCCAAGGGCTCCACTATATATAGGGGGAGGAGGAGGGAGGTCTGCGCCCTAGGGTTCCCACCCTAGGGTGGTGTGGCAGCCCCAGATCCCATCTGGCTGGCGGCCATAGAGGGAGAGAGGGGAGGGCAGCGCCCTAGGTGGGCCTTAGGCCCATCTGGGCCTAGGGTTCCCCCTTACCACCTTTCCTGCGCCTTGGGCCACGGCGGAGGGCGCACCAGCCCACTCTGGGGCTGGTCCCTTCCCACTCTCGGCCCACGCAGCCCTCTGATGCTGGTGGCCGCACTTGGTGGACCCCCGGAACCCTTCCGGTGGTCCTGGTACGTTACCGGTAATGCCCGAAACACTCCCGGTGACCAAAACCTCACTTCCTATATATGGATCTTTACCTCCGGACCATTCCGGAACTCCTTGTGATGTCCGGGATCTCATCCGGGACTTCGAAAAACCTTCGGTAACCACGTACACTATTTCCCTATAACCCTAGAGTCATCGAACCTTAAGTGTGTAGACCATACGGGTTCGGGAGGCACGTAGACATGACCGAGACACCTCTTCGGTCAATAACCAACAGAGGGATCTGGATACCCATGTTGGCTCCCACATGCGCCACGATGAGCTCATCGGATGAACCACGATGTCGGGGATTCAATCAATCTCGTATACGATTCCCTTTATCTACCGGTATGATACTTGCCCGAGATTCGATCGTCGGTATCCCTATACCTTGTTCAATCTCGTTACTGGCAAGTCTCTTTACTCGTTCTGTAACACATCATACTGTCGCTAACTCCTTAGTCACATTGAGGTCATTATGATGATGCCTTGTGGCCCAGAGATACCTCTCCGTCATACAGAGTGACAAATCCCAGTCTCGATTCGTGCCAACCCAACAGATACTTTCGGGGATACCCATAGCATACCTTTATAGCCACCCAGATACATTGTGATGTTTGGCACACCCAAAGTATTCCTACAGTATCCGGGAGTTGCACAATCTCATGGTCTAAGGAAACGATACTTGACATTAGAAAAGCTTTACCAGACGAACTACACGATCTTGTGCTATGCTTAGGATTGTGTCTTGTCCATCACATCATTCTCATAATGATGTGATCCTGTTATCAACGACATCCAATGTCCATGGTCATGAAACCGTGACCATTTATTGATTAACAAGCTAGCTAACTAGAGGCTCACTAGGGACATGTTGTGATCTATGTATTCACACATGCATTACGGTTTCTGGTTAATACAATTATAGCATGAACAGTAGACAATTATCATGAACAAGGAAATACAATAATATCCATTTTATTATTGCCTCTAGGGCATATTTCCAACAGCCTCCCACTTGCACTAGAGTCAGTAATCTAGTTACATTGTGATGAATCAAACACCCATAGAGTTCTGGAGTTGATCATGTTTTGCTCGTGAGAGAGGTTTAGTCAGTGGATCTGTGACATTCAGATCCATATGTACTTTACAAATATCTATATCTCCCTCCTGAATGTAATCACAGATGGAGTTGAAGCGGCGCTTGATGTGTCTTTTCTTCTTGTGAAACCTGGGCTCCTTGGCAAGTGCAATAGCTCCAGTGTTGTCACAGAATAGAGTCATCGGGCCCGATGCATTGGGAATTACTCCTAGGTCGGTGATGAACTCCTTCATTTAGACTCCTTCCTTTGCTGCTTCCGAAGCAGCTATATACTCTGCTTCACATGTAGATGCCGCCACGACGCTTTGCTTGCTGCTGCACCAGCTGACTGCCCCTCCGTTCAAGATATACATGTATCCGGTTTGTGACTTGGAGTCATCCAGATCTGTGTCAAAGCTAGCATCAACGTAACCCTTTACAATGAGCTCTTCGGCACCTCCATATATGAGAAACATGTCCTTTGTCCTTTTTAGGTACTTCAGGATATTCTTGACTATTGTCCAGTGTTCCGCTCCGGGATCACTTTGGTACCTCCCTACCAAACTTATGGAAAGGTTCACATTAGGTCTGGTACACAGCATGGCATACATAATAGAGCCTATAGCTGAAGCATAGGGGATGACACTCATCTCTTATCTATCCTTTGTCGTGGTCGGGCATTGAGTCGTACTCAATCTCACACCCTGTAACACATGCAAGAACCCCTTCTTGGACTGATCCATATTGAACTTCTTCAATATCTTTTCAAGGTATGTGCGTTGTGAAAGACCTATGAGGCGTTTCGATCTATCTCTATAGATCTTAATACCTAATATGTAAGCAGCTTCTCCAAGGTCCTTCATTGAAAAACATTTATTCAAGTAGGCCTTTACACTTTCCAAAAGTTCTATATCATTTCCCATCAACAATATGTCATCCACATATAATATGAGAAATGCTACAGAGCTCCCACTCACTTTCTTGTAAATACAGGGTTCTCCATAAACCTGTATAAACCCAAACGCTTTAATCACCTCATTAAAGCGAATGTTCCAACTCCGAGATGCTTGCACCAGCCCATAGATGGAGTGCTGGAGCTTGCATACCTTGTTAGCATCTTTAGGATCGACAAAACCTTCCCGCTGCATCATATACAGTTCTTCCTTAAGGAAACCATTAAGGAATGCTGTTTTGACGTCCATTTGCTAGATCTCATAATCATAAAATGCGGCAATTGCTAACATGATTCGGACAGACTTCAGCATCGCTAGGGGTGAGAAAGTCTCATCGTAGTCAACTCCTTGAACTTGTCGATAACCCTTAGCGACAAGCCGAGCCTTATAGACGGTCACATTACCATCCACGTCAGTCTTCTTCTTAAAGATCCATTTATTTTCTATGGCTCGCTTATCATCAGGCAAGTCCACCAATGTACATACTTTGTTCTCATACATGGATCCTATCTCGGATTTCATGGCTTCAAGCCATTTGTTGGAATCTGGGCCCACCATCGCTTCTTCATAGTTCGAAGGTTCACTGTTTTCCAAAAACATGATCTCTAGGACAGGGTTGACGTACCACTCTGGTGCGGAACGTGTCCTAGTGGACCTTCGATGTTCAATAGTAACTTGATCTGAAGTTTCATGATCATCATCATTAACTTCCTCTCCAGCCGGTGCATGCTCCACAGAAATAACTTCCTGTGTTGCGCTACTCTCTGGTTCGAGTGGAGGTACAATTACCTCATCAAGTTCTATTTTCCTCCCACTTACTTCTTTCGAGAGAAACTCTTTCTCAAGAAAGGATCCATTCTTGGCAACAAAGACTTTTCCTTCGGATCTGAGGTAGAAGGTATACCCAATAGTTTCTTTGGGGTATCCTATGAAGATGCACTTTTCCGCTTTGGGTTCGAGCTTCTCAGGTTGAAGTTTCTTGACATAAGCATCACATTCCCAAACTTTTAGAAACGACAACTTAGGTTTCTTTCCAAAACCAATATATCATACGATGTCGTCTCAACGGACTTGGAAGGTGCCCTATTTAAAGTGAATGCGGCAGTCTCTAATGCATATCTCCAAAATGATAGCGGTAAGTCGGTGAGAGACATCATAGATCGCACCATATCCAATAGAGTGCGATTACAATGTTCAGACACACCATTTCACTGAGGTGTGCCAGGCAGCGTGAGTTGTGAAACAATTCCACATTTCCTTAGGTGAGTGCCAAACTCGTGACTCAAATATTCTCCGCCACGATCAGATCGTAGGCACTTTATTTTCCTGTCATGTTGATTCTCTACCTCACTCTGAAATTCCTTGAACCTTTCAAAGGTTTCAAACTTGTGTTTCATTAAGTAGACATACCCATATCTTCTTAAGTCATCAGTGAGGGTGAGAACATAAAGGTAGCCACCGCGAGCCTCAACGCTTATTGGACCGCATACATCGGTATGTATTATCTCCAACAAGTCAGTTGCTCACTCCATTGTTCCGGAGAACGGAGTCTTGGTCATCTTGCCCATGAGGCATGGTTCGCACGTGATGAGGACATGACTACCTTCGATACGAACAAAAATATTGCATATGTGCATATTTGTGAGGTGATTTATTATAATAATTATACAATAATTTATTTATGTTATCCGGAACAAGAATAATTCACCTATTTTTATTTTATGCCTAAATGCAGAATGACCGAACACTTCTATGAACCAAGTGTGATGACAAAGGGAGAGGAAATGGTTGGATGCTATTCAAGAGGTCCTCTCATGTTAAAGGAAATAATTAGGTGTTGTTCAAGAAGTTCTATCACGTCACTTTCAGCCCAAGAGAAGATAGAGTCCAAATCTCTCACGTTCTGGACTCAGATTCGAACTGCACAGACACACCTGTTTCAAAACGCCAACAAATTTTTCATACGGACTAGGAATTGGGTGATTCTTTTTTTTATGGAAACTAGATTTCATATGCGTTCCAGCCCAGTTGGAATCACCTTAAAATTCGTCTGTATCCCAAAGATATCGATGAAACAATCTAACATTGCAGCAGAATCCGAGTCAAACTACAAGTCCAAAGGTGTTGCATCACCTCCACTTGGTCCCATGAGCCTTGTACGACCTAGGGTTTGTTTTAGGGTGTCTTGGGACGTCCTCCCACCTCCTTGGCCGCCACCTCTTACTCCTATATAAGTAGATCAATCTAGTCTTTTCCTTTGGGTTTTGTTTAGATTACAAGTTCGCCATAGCTGCAACTTCGCATTCTTCGTTTGTGTTCCACGACCAGACAAAGGCATCACAGAACCCCACTTCATCAATAAAGCTTTCCTCTTATATTCGCAATATCCAGATTGCAATCTTAGTTTCTTGCTGGTTCTTTGTTTGCGTGCATGAAACAGACCCTCGTGGTCAGGTTGATCGTGCTCCCGCATGGTCAATAACCTCTTAGAGATTTGTTTAGCGATTGCTAAGGCGCAATGTCGTGCACGTTTGTAGTCGGATCGCCAAAGTCTTCTCCACCAAATCGATAGTTATCATCTCATCGAAAGATCGGGACCCTTGCCTCTATTAAGTGGTATCAGTTTTCAGGTTGCTCGGTGAGAATTTCCAGTTATTCATAGATTAGATTTATTTTCCTTACCTATTGCCCAAGAGAAAGCCACACAAAAAAAAGTTAGATCTATTCATGTTTTCTCCAAGCCAGTCTGAGCCTTTGTAATTTTCTTTTTAGTGCTTGCATAGTTGAATTATCGGTTGCATCGTCGTGTCGAGTTGCTGGTCTTAGCATCTAGTATTTTAGAGTTTCGTGTTCTATTCACAACTTGTCATGCCGGTGTCGCACCATCTTCATCGCTGCTGCCATATACCACCACCACGCCAGCGTCATCCCTTTCGTTGTCACCCACCACCAACCATCAATTTTCACCACATGCTACCATTGTTCATTGTTATTATCACACTTGAGGTCGTTCACATGTATGCTTCATCCAATCTACATCTTATCTAATTTGTTGGATAGGAAAAAAAGTGAGCGAGAACGAAAAAGAAAAAAAAAGAAAAAAAGTGAAAAAAAGAGAAGAAAAAAATAGAGAGAAGAGAAAAAAATTCAGATCTACCTAGACTCAATCTCGTATGTGAATTCGGATTGAAATCTGTTGTGCGCAGTGTTCAGTAAAACAAGCGTATCTTCCTCATACGAACTCGGAATTGAGTGATTCTTTTTGCATACGAAAGCTTGAGTCGGTAGAATTCTTGAGAAAAAATATCAGAAATTTCACATAATATTTTTTACAGGAAAGCTGAAGAGAGATTTTTGTATATCTTGCTTGTCGGTCATTTATCATCATTGTCTTTACTGCCATTTTGATCTTCACTTATATCTTGCTGTCGAGAGCTAATTCATATCATCCCTTTCTGCTATTTGTCCTACGTCGTGACTCCATTAGTGTTGTAGGCTCGCGTCTCTAGTACGGTCTAGCCTAAGACCAGCACAATACCGTCGTTGAGCGTTTATTCAACGTTGCATCTCTGAATTGATTATTGCTAATCTTTTGCTACCATATATTAAGCCTTCCAAGCTCCACATATTTCTACATCGTGTATACATACGTTCACCTGGTAATCGCTTTACCCAATCTTTGGAGATATTGGCACCGTCGCTTGCCGGTCGCCACCTGCTGCATGGTAAGAATTCGTAAGACATTGATATTTGCTTTATTGTGAGTGTTTTACCACCACATCCCAATAGTTCATAGGAACAATATACTTGGATATTTGTTTCTTGTTTCTGCTAATCATGACAGGATCTAGAGTTCATGGGCTTCTTCGATAGTGGGAGACGTGCCACCACAAATACCGATACGAGAGATGCAAAAAGATCCAAATGCACATGATCAGGTTAATGTTTCTATACCTCCATTTAATGGCCGATTTAGACCTGCTTTATATATCGAGTGAGAGTTTGAAATAAATGAAATATTTGCTTCCCATAATTTTGCTGCACATAAGAAAGTTAAGATCGCAGTTGGTTCTTTCACTGGTTATGCTTTAGTTTGGTGGAGCGAATATCGTCGGTTACACAAAGATATTATACCTACTACTTGGGATGATTTGAAACTTGCCATGAGACACACATTCATTCTTACTTATTATACTCGTGACAAGCTTAAAAAGTTACAATATTTAAAACAAGGTAGTGACACCGTAATGAAATATTATGATGATTTACAAATGACCTTGTTGCATTCCTCATTAGAAGAAAGTGAAGAAGATTTTATGGATAGATTTTGGGGAGGATTAAACCATGATATTCAGGAGATACTAATTCATGAAAAGTGTTATTCTATGGATTGTTTGTTTCATCTTGCTTGCAAAGCTGAACATGAAATAAATCAACATGTTGCCCAAAAGGAAATAGAGCGCAAGGTGCACATTCCAAGAGTGGATACAGTTATTCCTTCAACTACTAGGCGTACTGTGACAACCACATCAATTCTTGTGAGGGCTACTAATGAGGACATCCCTACTAATGTTACACCCACCCCGACTTCTATACATACAGGACCAATTACTAGAGCTCGCGCACGTCAATTGAATTACCAGGTACTTTCGTTTCTTGGAAATCCTTCTAATATTCATGAACATATGATGCTGCCTAAATTGGATACTTTTGTTTTACTTATGAATGAAGGACCTAGCATGGATAAGAAGGATGACCATTGGAGCGGGATCAAGCATGGAGGAGAAGGTGCGCGTGCGGGGAAGAACAATGGAGCTTCCAGTGATGATTTTCGCACATTGAAGCCACCATAATGGGAGCGGGAAGCCTTGGACGAAATATGCATGATGCCACTTTATAAAATTCGTCCATAGGCTAATATAGGTGCTGCGCCACCTTATTTTTGGGCCAGGCCCATGTAATTTCGAAATACCATATTATAGGCTGTTTTTAGATTCCGTATATATGGGGAAACTCACTTAGGGTCGGTTTCGGACCCCTCCCCAAGGGGCCACGAAATTCCCTTCTATTCCCCCATATATACAGCCCTTAGGGCTTCGTTTTAGGGTGGGGTTTTGTTTAGATTACAAGTTTGCCATAGCAGCAACTTCGCGTTCTTCGTTTGTGTTCCACGACCAGACAAAGGCGTCACAGAACCCCACTTCATCAATAAAGTTTTTCCTCTTATATTCGCAATATCCAGATTGCAATCTTAGTTTCTTGCTTGTTCTTCGTTTGCGTGCAGGAAATAGACCCTCGTGGTCAGGTTGATCGTGCTCCGGCGTGGTCAATAACCTCTCAGAGTTGGTTTAGCGATTGCTAAGGCGCGACGGCTCACACGTTCGTAGTCGGATCGTCAAAGTCTACTCCACCAAAAACGATAGCCACCATCTCATCGAAAGACAGGGACAACTTCGCCTCTATCAAGTGGTATCAGATTTCCAGGTTGCTCGGTGAGATTTTACCAGTTTTCGTAGTTTAGATCGCATCTGTTCTTCATACCTTTAGTCCACGAAAAAGCCAAAAAAAAAATTAGGGTTAGATCATCATATCCGAACCAATCTGAGCCTTTGCATAGTCTTTTCAGTATTTTGCTTTGTTGAATTGGCGGTTACATCGTTGTGTCGAGTTGCTGGTCTTAGTGTCTAGTCCTTTAGAGTTTTGAGTTCTTTTCACAGGTTGTCACGCCGCCACCGCATCATCTTCATAGTTGCCATACCACCACCATCATCGCCGCTGCCATATCTCATCATCCATCATCACTATCCATTGGTGTCCATATATACCACCACAAATCCTCCACCAATCCAAGTCCAGTTCGTTTTAGGTTTAGTTTTGAGATCCTTTTGATTTCGGATCCGTGTTTTGCTACCTGCGCAGGTGTCGGAAAAAAAAGAGTCTGGCACGCTTTGCAGAGCACGTTTTGGCCCAAAAAAATTTCGGCCGAAAATATTTTTTCCCTATCTTGATTTTAGGTTCCCCGGAGCGTTTTGAGACACTTGCTATCATAGTGATTTTTGTCGAAATTTTTGGGTCGTCGCAGCCCCCGGATTGCTCCAGAAAAAAAAAATAGTCCAAAAGAAAAATTCGTGCCCATCTTGCTTATACGACGTGGCAAGAGTTTTGAGACACTCGCCATTGTAGTGAGTTTTTGAAAAAAAAAAAGAGGCGCCGAAAAAAAAAACGAAAAAAAAAATCCGAGTGTGCTTTTCCCTTGCTTACGTGTATCGTCGTGCTTTTGTTGGTGTTTTAGGCTCGCGTCTCTAGCACGGTCTAGCCTAGGACCAGCACAGTACCGTCGTTGAGCGTTTATTCAACCTTGCATCTCTGAATTGATTAATGCTGACCCTTTTTGCTACCATATTATAAGCCATCCCAGCTCCACATACTTCTACGCCGTGTGCTTGACACCGCCTGGCAATCGCTTTATCCAAGCTTTGAGAGTTTTGGCTACAACGGTTGCCGATCACCGCCTGCTACTGGGTAAGAACTGGTAAGAAATTGAGATTCGCTTAAAGGATTTGTGCCACACCACCACCACCACCACGTCCCAGTAGTCTGTAGGTTTGATATTGTGTGTTTCCTATTTCTGCTAACCATGCCAGGATCACACGATGACGAGATCGACTGGGAGAGCATGACCAACAAAGCGCTCTATGATAAATTTCAGCAAATGATGGCTGAGCAGGTACAGGACTTCGTGAACAACTTTGGAGTGGCCATGGAGAAGCTAGATGGTTTGGAGAAGACATTCGACACCAAGATGGACGCCAAGTTCAATGAGGTGCTTGCCCATCTACCTCCACCAGCTGCAGTTCCTATTCCTTTCGAACGACGAGCGCGACGTGTGCCTCTCGGCCACGCCCAACATCCTGGTACTGTTGATACTGCTGCTACTTCGGTGGCTCGTGCGGCTACTGTCGTTGAGCAGGTTGAAGATTATGATGGTGATTTCGATGATGAGGGAGAGGTTGCTCCAGATCCGCCCCAGGGGCAACCCCCACCATACGCATCAGGTCGACCACATGGCTACAACCGTAACGGTAGGGCTGCACCACCCCCGCAGGTACGGGATCATGACCATCTCCCTAAACTTAAATTGAATATTCCGACATTTGAGGGTAGATATGTTCCTGATATATATCTTACATGGGAGTTAGAAACAGAACAACGTTTTACATGCTTACAATTTCCAGAGGATCGACGTGTTGCTGCTGCTGTTTGTTCATTCACTAGTTTTGCTTGTGTTTGGTGGTCAGAACATTGTAGAATACACCCTGATAATATTCCAACTACTTGGGCTGCTTTGAAAACTGCTATGCGAAATCGTTGGGTGCCACCTTATTATCAACGTGAATTGCTTCAAAATTTGCAGCGTTTAAGACAAGGAAAAAAATTCTGTAGAAGAATATTATCAGGAATTACAAACTGGTATGATTAGATGTGGTATTGTTGAGGAGAATGAAGCTATGCTTGCACGTTTTATGGGTGGATTAAATAGAGAGATTCAGACTATTCTAGAGTATAAGGAGTATAACACTATCACTCGTTTATTTCATCTTGCTTGCAAAGCTGAACGTGAAGTGCAGGATCGACAGGCAATGGCGAGAACTACTAATTTTGCAGGCCGTACTTCATCATGGACGCCACGTACCTCCTCTACTTCCGCACGTCCTGCTGCAACACCACCTCCTTCAACCTCCAACTCTAATCGCGATACCAGGAAACAGGCTCCTACTGCACCCTCTGCGAAGAGCACACCTTCTGGGCCTGCACAGAGTTCTTCTTCATCTATTGCATCCACAGGGCAAACACATGAGGTTATATGTCGTCGTTGCAAGGGTGGAGGTCACTATGCGAGAGAATGCCCTTCCAAGCGTGTAATGATTGTTACTGAGGATGGTGGATATGCGTCCCCTAGTGATTATGATGAGGAGACTTTGGCACTTATTGCCAGTGACGAACAGGGTGGCAAGGATGCAGAACCAGAAACACAATACATGGCTGCTGATTACGCTGACAGGTATGAAAGTTTAGTTGCTCAACGTGTTCTCAGTGTGCAGGTTACACACACTGAGCAAAATCAGAGGCACAACTTGTTCCACACAAAGGGAGTTGTGAAAGAGTGTTCTGTTCGCATCATCATCGATGGAGGGAGTTGCAATAACTTGGCTAGCATGGAGATGGTGGAGAAGCTGTCTCTAACCACCAGACCACATCCTCATCCTTATTACATCCAATGGTTCAACAATAGTGGCAAGGTTAAGGTAACACGTACTGTTCGTGTGCATTTTAGCATTGCTACATATTCTGATTATGTGGATTGTGATGTGGTACCCATGCAAGCATGTTCTGTTTTACTTGGTAGACCATGGCAGTTTGATAAAAATTCTGTACACCATGGTAGGACAAATCAGTATACTCTTGTTCATAAGGATCATAATATCACTTTGCTTCCTATGTCTCCCGAACATATTATGAAAGATGACATTGCTAGAGCTAGTAAAGCAAAACAGGAGAAAAATAAGAGTGAAAATCAGATTGTAGCACAGGAATTTGAGCAACACCATAAGCATAATAAACCATCATCTACTGTTGCATCCGAAATAAAATTGAAGAGTGGATGTTTACTTGCTACTAAATCTGATATTAATGATTTGGATGTTGCTACATATGTTTGCTATGCTTTTGTATGTAAAGAGGTATTATTTTCATTCGAGGACATGCCTCCCTCTTTGCCTCCTGCTGTCATTAACATTTTGCAGGAGTTCGCTGATGTCTTTCCACAAGACGTGCCATCGGGATTACCGCCTATTCGCGGGATTGAGCATCAGATTGACTTAATTCCCGGTGCATCCCTACCCAACCGTGCGCCCTACCGTACCAATCCAGAGGAGACAAAGGAGATTATGCGTCAAGTACAGGAGCTGCTTGACAAAGGTTATATACGTGAATCCCTTAGTCCTTGTGATGTTCCTATTATTCTAGTGCCTAAAAAGGATGGTACATCGCGCATGTGTGTGGATTGTAGAGGCATTAATAATATTACTATTCGTTATCGTCATCCTATTCCTAGACTAGATGATATGCTTGATGAATTAAGTGGCTCTACAATTTTCTCTAAAGTTGATTTGCGTAGTGGATACCATCAAATTCGTATGAAATTGGGCGATGAATGGAAGACAGCATTTAAAACTAAGTTTGGATTATATGAGTGGCTAGTCATGCCTTTTGGGTTAACTAATGCACCTAGCACTTTCATGAGATTAATGAACGAGGTTTTACGTGCTTTCATTGGACGATTTGTGGTAGTCTATTTTGATGATATATTGATTTTTGGTAGATCTTTGGAGGAACATTTGGAACATTTACGTGCTGTTTTTACTGCGCTACGTGATGCACGTTTGTTTGGTAACCTTGGGAAGTGCACCTTTTGCACCGACCGAGTATCTTTTCTTGGCTATGTTGTTACTCCACAGGGAATTGAAGTTGATACAGCCAAGATTGAAGCTATTGAGAGTTGGCCGCAGCCCAAAACGGTCACACAAGTCAGGAGTTTTCTTGGCCTCGCTGGTTTCTATAGGCGTTTTGTGAGAGATTTCAGCACCATTGTTGCGCCTCTCAATGAGCTTACAAAGAAGGACGTGCCTTTTTCTTGGGGTACCGCACAGGAAGAAGCCTTCACGGTCTTGAAAGATAAGTTAACACATGCTCCTTTACTCCAACTTCCTGATTTTAATAAGACTTTCGAGCTTGAATGTGATGCTAGTGGAATTGGGTTAGGAGGTGTGTTACTACAAGATGGTAAACCTGTTGCGTACTTTTCTGAAAAATTAAGTGGGCCTAGTCTGAATTATTCTACTTATGATAAGGAATTATATGCTCTTGTTCGGACTTTGGAAACATGGCAACATTATTTATGGCCCAAAGAATTTGTTATACATTCTGATCATGAATCTTTGAAACATATTAAAAGTCAAGCAAAACTGAACCGTAGACATGCTAAATGGCTTGAATTCATTGAGACTTTCCCTTATGTCATTAAACACAAGAAGGGTAAAGATAATGTTATTGCTGATGCTTTGTCTCGTCGTTATACTATGCTTTCACAACTTGACTTTAAAATATTTGGTTTGGAGACCATCAAAGATCAATATGTGCATGATACTGAATTTAGAGACGTGTTGCAGAATTGTAAAGAAGGGAGAACATGGAACAAGTTCGTTATTAATAACGGATTTGTGTTTCGTGCTAACAAGCTATGCATTCCAGCTAGCTCCGTTCGTCTTTTGTTGTTACAGGAGGCGCACGGAGGAGGATTAATGGGACACTTTGGCGTGAAGAAGACGGAGGACGTACTTGCTACACATTTCTTTTGGCCAAAGATGAGACGGGATGTTGAGCGTTTTGTTGCTCGCTGCACTACATGTCAAAAAGCTAAGTCACGACTCAATCCTCATGGTTTATATATGCCTTTACCTGTACCTAGTGTTCCTTGGGAGGATATATCTATGGACTTTGTTTTAGGTTTAACTCGAACAAAGAAGGGGAGGGATAGCATATTTGTTGTCGTGGATAGATTTTCTAAAATGGCACACTTTATACCATGTCATAAAAGTGATGATGCTGCTCATGTTGCTGATTTGTTCTTTCGTGAAATTATTCGGTTGCATGGTGTGCCAAATACAATTGTTTCCGATCGTGATGCTAAATTTCTTAGCCACTTTTGGAGATGTTTATGGGCTAAGTTGGGGACTAAACTGCTTTTTAGTACTACATGTCACCCCCAAACTGATGGCCAAACTGAAGTAGTCAATAGATCATTGTCTACTATGCTTAGGGCTGTTTTGAAGAATAACCTGAAAATGTGGGAAGAATGCTTGCCTCATATTGAATTTGCTTATAATCGTTCGCTACATTCTACCACTAAGATGTGCCCTTTTGAAGTTGTGTATGGTTTCTTACCTCGTGCACCTATTGATTTGTTGCCTCTTCCGTCTTCGGAGAAGGTTAATTTTGATGCTAAAGAACGTGCTGAATTGATATTAAAGATTCATGAGTTAACTAAGGAAAACATTGAGCGTATGAATGCTAAATACAAACTTGCTGGAGATAAGGGTAGAAAACATGTTGTCTTTGCACCTGGAGATCTTGTTTGGTTACATTTGCGTAAGGATAGATTTCCTGATTTGCGCAAGTCAAAGCTAATGCCACGTGCTGATGGTCCTTTTAACGTGTTAGAGAAAATAAATGATAATGCATATAAACTTGAGCTGCCTGCAGAGTTTGGGGTTAGCCCCACTTTTAACATTGCAGATTTGAAGCCTTATTTGGGTGAGGAAGATGAGCTTCCGTCGAGGACGACGTCAGTTCAAGAAGGGGAGGATGATGAGGACATCCCTACTAATGTTACACCCACCCCGACTGCTATACATAGAGGACCAATTACTAGAGCTCGCGCACGTCAATTGAATTACCAGGTACTTTCGTTTCTTGGAAATCCTTCTAATATTCATGAACATATGATGCTGCCTAAATTGGATACTTTTGTTTTACTTATGAATGAAGGACCTAGCATGGATAAGAAGGATGACCATTGGAGCGGGATCAAGCATGGAGGAGAAGGTGCGCGTGCGGGGAAGAACAATGGAGCTTCCAGTGATGATTTTCGCACATTGAAGCCACCATAATGGGAGCGGGAAGCCTTGGACGAAATATGCATGATGCCACTTTATAAAATTCGTCCATAGGCTAATATAGGTGCTGCGCCACCTTATTTTTGGGCCAGGCCCATGTAATTTCGAAATACCATATTATAGGCTGTTTTTAGATTCCGTATATATGGGGAAACTGACTTAGGGTCGGTTTCGGACCCCTCCCCAAGGGGCCACGAAATTCCCTTCTATTCCCCCATATATACAGCCCTTAGGGATTCGTTTTAGGGTGGGGTTTTGTTTAGATTACAAGTTTGCCATAGCAGCAACTTCGCGTTCTTCGTTTGTGTTCCACGACCAGACAAAGGCGTCACAGAACCCCACTTCATCAATAAAGTTTTTCCTCTTATATTCGCAATATCCAGATTGCAATCTTAGTTTCTTGCTTGTTCTTCGTTTGCGTGCAGGAAATAGACCCTCGTGGTCAGGTTGATCGTGCTCCGGCGTGGTCAATAACCTCTTAGAGTTGGTTTAGCGATTGCTAAGGCGCGACGGCTCACACGTTCGTAGTCGGATCGTCAAAGTCTACTCCACCAAAAACGATAGCCACCATCTCATCGAAAGACAGGGACAACTTCGCCTCTATCAGCTACATCACCTACACCATGTAACATGTCACCACCGAGAGTGCCTACATCATCTGAGTTGATCATAAGAGGTAATGGCAAAGGTATTGATCTTCCACCTCCACATAAGTATGTTGAATGTCTTGTCAATTCCAATGTACCTTGTGATGAGCTACCCATTACTTTGATCACACCACCTATTTTAGAGGACTATGTTCATGATTTTACTTCGTCATGTGATCAAATAACTACAATATCAACAATTGTGAGTGCACCCATTGAATTAACTATTGATGAGCAAGAACCGTGCGAATCAGAAAATCAATCAAATTTGGGTCAAATATGTTTGACAATAATTCTGTCGGTGTTTAATCATTTTAATATGACCTCCAATCTTAGTGATAATTCTGTGTCAAATGACATGTTGCATGTTTGCTTATTTAAGGATGTTGTAGCATCTAAGTTTGAAACGATTCATGTTTATCTACCAATATTGGGACGGTTTAATGATGAACATTATGAATCTTTTGATATGAATAAGGACTTCACTTATATATGCAAATTGAGTTGTAATATTGTCATGCCTTCTACTTCTTGTGATGATTTTTTGGCTTCATATTTCATGACGTGATGAGTGCCCTTGCATATATGTGTCACATGTGTCAAAATAAAGAATAATAAAAATGGATGACAACTACATATACAATATGTACGGCTTTTTTCTTTTGGTAGCCACATTTCAGATTAAGCAACGCCGAGGACGGTTTTGTTTTCAAAAAGGGGAGGATGATAAGGACATGACTACTTTCGATACGACCAAAAATATTGCATATGTGCATATTTGTGAGGTGATTTCTTATAATAATTATACAATAATTTATTTATGTTATCCGGAACAAAAATACTTCACCTATTTTTATTTTATGCCTAAATGCAGAATGATCGAACACTTCTATGAACCAAGTGTGATGACAAAGGGAGAGGAAATGGTTGGATACCATTCAAGAGGTCCTCTCACGTTAAAGAAAATAATTAGGAACTGTTCAAGAAGTTCCATCACGTCACTTTTAGCCCAAGAGAAGATAGAGTCCAAATCTCTCACGTTCTGGACTCAGATTCGGACTGCACAGACACACCTGTTTTAAAACGCCAACAACCTTTTCATACGGACTCGAAATTGGGTGATTCTTTTTTTTCTGGAAACTAGATTTCATATGCGTTCCAGCCTAGTTGGAATGACCTTAAAATTTGTCTGTATCTCGAAGATATCGACGAAACAATCTGACGTTGCAGCAGAATCCGAGTCAAACTACAAGTCCAAAGGTGTTGCATCACCTCCACTTGGGCCCATGGACCTTGTACGACCTAGGGTTGGTTTTAGGGTGTCTTGGGACGTCCTCCCACCTCCTTGGCCGCCATCCCTTGCTCCTATATAAGTAGATAAATCTAGTAGCTTTTCCTTTGGGTTTTGTTTAGATTACAAGTTTGCCATAGGTGCAACTTCGCGTTCTTCGTTTGTGTTCTACGACCAGACAAAGGCGTCACAGAACCCCACTTCATCAATAAAGCTTTCCTATTATATTCGCAATATCTAGATTGCAATCTTAGTTTCTTACTTGTTCTTCGTTTGCGTGCAGGAAACAGACCCTCGTGGTCAGGTTGATCGTGCTCCGGCGTGGTCAATAACCTCTTGAAGATTGGTTTAGCGATTGCTAAGGCGCAACGTCGTGCACATTTGTAGTCGGATCGTCAAAGTCTTCTCCACCAAATCGATAGTTATCATCTTATTGAAAGATCGGGACCCTCGCCTCTATGAGCACGTGTCAAATGATTCAAAATCAAGAGACTCCAAAAGTCCATTAGCATGGAGCTTCTTCGTGCGTTTGACACCAATATGACCAAGGCGGTAGTGCCACATGTAAGCGGGACTATCGTTATCAACCTTACATCTTTTGGTACTCACACTATGGACATGTGTAACATCACGTTCGAGATTCATCAAAAATAAACCATTGACCAGCGGGGAATGACCATAAAACATTTCTCTCATATAAATAGAACAACCATTATTCTCAGATCTAAATGAGTAGCCATCTTGCATCAAGCGAGATCCAGATACAATGTTCATGCTCAAAGCTGGTACTAAATAACAATTATTGAGGTTTAAAACTAATCCCGAAGGTAGATGTAGAGGCAGCATGCCGACGGTGATCACATCGACCTTGGAACCATTCCCGAAGCGCATCGTCACCTCGTCCTTTGCCAGTCTACGCTTATTCCGCAGCTCCTGCTTGGAGTTACAAATGTGAGCAACTACACCAGTATCAAATACCCAGGAGCTACTATGAGTGCTGGTAAGGTACACATCAATAACAAGTATATCACATATACCTTTAACGTTGTTGGCCTTCTTATCGCTAAGTACTTGGGGTAGTTCCGCTTCCAGTGACCGGTACCCTTGCAATAAAAGCACTCAGTCTCACACTTGGGTCCATGCTTGTTCTTTTTCCCGGCAACTTGCTTACCGGGCGCAGCAACAGCTTTGCCGTCCTTCTTGAAGTTCTTCTTACCCTTGCCTTTCTTGAAACTAGTGGTCTTATTCACCATCAACACTTGATGCTCCTTTTTGATCTCGACCTTTGCTGATTTCAGCATCGAGTACAAATCAGGAATGGACTTCTCCATACCCTGCATGTTGTAGTTTGTCACAAAGCTCTTGTAGCTAGGTGGAAGCGACTGGAGGATTCTGTCAATGACCGAGTCATCCGGGAGATTAACTCCTATCTGAGTCAAGCGGTTGTGCAACCCAGACATTTTGAGTATGTGCTCACTGACAAAACTATTCTCCTCCATCTTACAGCTGAAGAACTTGTCGGAGACGTCGTATCTCTCGACCCGGGCATATTCTTGGAAAACCAGTTTCAGCTCTTGGAACATCTCATATGCTCCGTGTTGCTCAAAACGCTTTTGGACCCCGGTTCTAAACTGTAAAGCATGCCGCACTGAACTAGGGAGTAATCATCACAGCGTGACTGCCAAGCGTTCGTAACAACTTGGTCCGCTAGTAAATGGGTGGGTCACCTAGCGGTGTATCAAGGACATACAATCTCTTGGAGGCTATGAGGATAATCCTCAAGCTACGGACCCAGTCCGCCTAGTTGCTTCCATCGTCTTTCAGCTTGGCTTTCTCTAGGAATGCGTTGAAGTTGAGGGTGACATTAGTGTTGGCCATTGGATCTACAATTAGATTGTAAAGACAATTTGAGACTAAGTTCATGATAATTAAGTTCACATAATCAAATTATTTAATGAACTCCCACTTAGATAGACATCTCTCTAGTCATCCAAGTGATACATGATCCACGTCAACTAGCCCGTGTCCGATCATCACGTGAGACAGACTAGTCATCCATGGTGAACTTCTCCATGTTGATCGTATCTTCTATACGACTCATGTTTGACCTTTCGGTCTTCTGTGTTTCGAGGCCATGTCTGTACATGCTAGGCTCATCAAGTCAACCTAAGTGTTTCGCGTGTGTAAATCTGGCTTACACCCGTTGTATGCGAACGTTAGAACCTATCACACCCAATCATCACGTGGTGCTTTGGAACAACGATCCTTAGCAACAGTGCACAATTAGGGTGAACAAATTTCTTGAATTTTTATTGAGAGATCATCTTATTTACTACCATCGTTCTAAGCAAATAAGATGTAAACATGATAAACATCACATGCAATCAATATAGTGACCTGATATGGCCAATATCATCTTGCTCCTTTGTCTCCATCTTTGGGGCACCATGATCATCACTGTAACCGGCACGACACCATGATCTCCATCATCGTGTCTTTATGAAGTTGTCTCGCCAATTACTACTTCTACTACTATGGCTAACGATTAGCAATAAAGCAAAGTAATTACATGGCGTTTATGATTGACACGCAGGTCATACAATAAAATAAGACAACTCCTATGGCTCCTGTCGGTTGTCATACTCATCGATAGGCAAGTTGTGAATCCTATTACAGGAACATGATCAATCTCATACATCACAATGCATCACATCACATCCTTTGTCCATATCACATCACAAGGCATATGCTGCAAAAACAAGTTAGACATCCTCTAATTTGTAGTTGCAAGTTTTTACGTGGCTGCTATAGGTTTCTAGCAAGAACGTTTCTTACCTATGCCAAAACCACAACGTGATATGCCAATTGCTATTTACCCTTCATAAGGACCCTTTTCATCGAATCCAATCCGACTAAGGTGGCAGAGACAGACACCCGCTAGCCACCTTATGCAACAAGTGCATGCCAGGCGATGGAACCGGTCTGACGTAAGCGTACGTGTAAAGTTGGTCCAGGCCGCTTCATCCCACAATACCACCGAATCAAGATAAGACTAGTAACGACAAGCAAATTAACAAGATCGACGCCCACAACAACTTGTGTTCTACTCATGCATAAATTCTACACATAGACCTAGCTCTGATACCACTTCTGGGAGACGTAGTAGTAAATCAAAAAAATTCCTACGATCACCAAGATCTATCTATGGAGAAACCAAAAATGAGTAAGGGGAGAGTGCATCTTCATACCTTTGAAGATCACAAAGCGGAAGCGTTACAAGAACGTGGTTGGTGGAGTCGTACTTGCAGCGATTCAGATCGCGGTGGAATCCGATCTAAGCGCCGAACAACAGCGCCTCCGCGTTCAACACACGTGCAGCCCTGTGACGTCTCCTACGCCTTGATCTAGCAAGGAGGAAGGAGAGGTTGAGGGAGAGCTCCAGCAGCACGACGACATGGTGACGGTGGAGCTGCGTGGTACTCCGGCAAAGCTTCGCTAAGCACTACGGAGGACGAGGAGAGGGAGGAGTAGGGTTGCGTCGTGGGAGAGAGAGATGTCTGTCTCCGGCTGCCCCAAGGGCTCCACTATATATAGGGGGAGGAGGAGGGAGGGCTGTGCCCTAGGGTTCCCACCCTAGGGTGGTGCGGTGGACCTAGATCCCATCTGGCCGGCGGCCACAAAGGGAGAGAGGGGAGGGCGGCGCCCTAGGTGGGCCTTAGGCCCATCTGGGCCTAGGGTTCCTCCCCTTCCCACCTTTTCTGCGCCTTGGGCCAAGGTGAAGGGCGCACCAGCCCACTCTGGGGCTGGTCCCTTCCCACTCTCGGCCCATGCAGCCCTCTGGTGCCGGTGGACCCACTTGGCGGAGCCTCGGAGCCCTTCCGATGGTCCTGGTACGTTATCGGTAATGCCCGAAACACTTCCGGTGACCAAAACCTCACTTCCTATATATGAATATTTACCTACGAACCATTCTGGAACTCCTCGTGACATCCGGGATCTCATCCAGGACTCCTAACAACCTTCGGTAACCACGTACACTATTTCCCTATAACCCTAGAGTCATCGAACCTTAAGTGTGTAGACCCTACGGGTTCGGGAGGCACGTAGACATGACTGAGACACCTCTCCGGTCAATAACCAATAGCGGGATCTGGATACCCATGTTGGCTCCCACATGCTCCATGATGATCGCATCGGATGAACCACGATGTCGGGGATTTAATCAATCCCGTATACAATTCCCTTTGTCTACTGGTATGATACTCGCTCGAGATTCGATCGTTGGTATCCCTATACCTTGTTCAATCTCGTTACTGGCAAGTCTCTTTAATTGTTTCGTAACACATCATCTCGTGGCTAACTCCTTAGTCACATTGAGGTCATTATGATGATGTCTTACTGACTAGGCCCAGAGATACCTCTCCGTCATACGGAGTGACAAATCCCAGTCTCAATTCGTGCCAACCGAACAGATACTTTCGGGGATACCGGTAGCGTACCTTTATAGCCACCCAGATACGTTGTGACGTTTCGCACACCCAAAGTATTCCTACGATATCTAGGAGTTGCACAATCTCATGGTCTAAGGAAACGATACTTGACATTAGAAAAGCTTTAGCAGACGAACTACACGATCTTGTGCTATGCTTAGGATTGGGTCTTGTCCATCACATCATTAGGAGAATGATGTGATCCCGTTATCAACGACATCCAATGTCCATGGTCATGAAACCATCACCATCTATTGATCAACGAGCTAGCCAACTAGAGCCTCACTAGGGACATGTTGTGATCTATGTATTCACACATGCATTACGGTTTCTGGTTAATACAATTATAGCATGAACAATAGACAATTATCATGAACAAGGAAATAAAATAATAACCATTTTATTATTGCCTCTAGGGCATATTCCAACACTTATTTGGTGGGAACAAGTGATTGAGCAAAGAAGAGACAGAGGTGACCCTCCAATCACCACTTGGGCACAAATGAAAGATCCTACGAGATCTCGATTCGTCCCAAAACACTACTATCCTGACCTATTCAAGAAGCTACAACTACTCAAGCAAGGCACCAAGTTGGTGGAAGAGTACTACCAAGAGATGCAGATAGCCATGATAAGAGCCAATGTGAAGGAGGACGATGAGCAAACTATGTTACGTTTCTTGAATGGTCTCAATTACAAAGTCAAGAAAATTACGGATTTCCAGCCCTACTCCAACTTGCTCGAGCTAGTGCATCAAGCCACCAAGGAGGAACGCCAAGTTCAAGAGTACTACAAGTACTCAAAGACCTCCTACAAGACCTACGGTGCAACTACTCAAGCTTCTCCAACTACGACACCTTCTTGTACAAGAACCTCCACGGCAAAAGATGACAAGTCAAGCTAGAAGGACAAGTCGTCTTCATCATCCCGCAACGCTCGTACAAGCAAAACAAGAGCGTCATCCTCGACACAAATACCGGATGATGCAAAAACAAGCTCCATCAAGTGTTTCACGTGGCAAGCCCGGGGACACAAGATGTATGAGTGTCCCACAAGGCGGACCATGATCCTTCAAGATGACGGTTCCTATGACTCCATGAGTGAAAATGAGATGGAAGCCTTGGAACGAGTTTCTATGCACCAACAAATCAATCAATATGAAGACTCTCAAATCTTTTGTGACAATGATTTGAGCCCCGCTCTCGTTGTCTCAAAGGTTTTGACTCTACAACAACAACAAGATGAGGACCAATGTTGCCACATCTTCCACACCAAGGCCGGTATCCAAGGAAGATTCGTCAAGGTCATCATCGAGGGAGGAAGTTGCCACAATTTGGCAAGTGAGGAATTTTTCTCAAAGTTGCACTTGGTCAAGACAAAACACCCTCGCACCTACAAGGTGCCATGGCTAAGTGACTCCGGCACAATACAAGTCGACCATACCGTGCAAGTTTCCTTCAAGATTGGGGCCTACGAAGATACCATGGAGTGTGATGTGGTGCCCATGTCCGTTTCCCACCTACTCCTTGGGAGACCTTGGCAATTCGATTGTGGCGCCATACACAATGGCGCACAAATCAATATAGCTTCAAGATGAAGGACACCGAATATGTACTTCACCCTATATCTCCAAGTCAAGTGATCGTTGACAAGCAAGCTTCGTCCCATTGTGAAGAGTAAAGTGAGAGAGTGATCCACCTCAAAGCGAGTGAGCGCCACAAGACAAAATAGAGTGACTCCACGATGAGGGACATGAGTGATCTAGTTCTTTTGCCACAAAAAGATATTTCAGAGATGTGAGTGAGAGCCCATCGATCGTCCTTCACTACGTGATAGTGTGCAAGGATGATGTCACCTGGCCTAACCCTTCACAACATCTTCCTCTTGTGTTATCTCAATTGTTGCAGGAATTCCAAGATGTTTTTCCTAATGAGCTACCTCCGGGACTACCACTAAAATGAGGAATCGAACACCGCATCGACCTCATCCCCAACGCACCGCTTCCCAACAAGGCTCCATATTGCGTCAACCCCAACGAAACAAAGGAGATACAAAGGCAAGTCCAAAAACTTCTAGATAAAGGGCATGTTCGTGAGAGTTTCAGTCCTTGCGTGATTCCCATGATCCTAGTGCCTAAACGATGGTAGTATGCGATGTGTTCCGATTGCCGTATAGCTGCTATCACCATTCGCTACCGTCACCCTATACCACATTTAGATGGCAAGCTTGGTGAACTTAGGGGTGCCACTATATTTTGCAAAATTGACTTGAAAAGTGGTTACTACCAAATTCGCATACACGAGGGTGATGAGTGGAAAACGGCTTTCACAACTAAATTTGGTCTCTATGAATGGCTAGTAATGCCCATGGGCTTATCCGAAGCACCGAGTACGTTCATGCACATGATGCATCATGTTTTGAGCCCCTACATTGGATATTGTGTTGTGGTCTACTTTGATGACATCTTATTTTTAGCAAATCCCTAGATAACACGCCACACATGTTAGGAATGTTTTGCAAACTCTTCGGAAAGAAAAACTTTATGCTAACATGGCCAGACACATTTTTGGTGTAGAAAAAGTTGTTTTCCTAGGATTTGTGGTTTCCTTCAAGGGTGTCCATGTTGGTGAAACTAACATTGAGGCAATTAAAAATTGGCCAACACCCACTAATTTGCACAATGGCGTAGTTTCTTAAGACTAGCCAGTTTCTATCGTTGGTTCATGAAAGACTTTAGCACCATTGCCACTCCTGTACACACTTTGAGCAAGAAAAATGCACCGTTTGTTTGGGGACCATCCCAAGACACCGTTTTCCATGAACTTAAGAATTTGCTCACTCATGCACCTTTGCTTTCCTTGCCTAATTCTGACAAAACTTTTGAAGTGCATTGTGACGCTAGTGGTAATGGTATACGTGGTGTGCTTATGCAAGAAAAGCGCCCAATTGAGTATTTTAGTGAGAAAATTTCCGGTGCTCAAATCAATTATCCTATATATGACAAGGAATTTTATGCATTGGTGAGAGTCTTACAAGCTTGGCAACATTATTTGCGACTGCATGAATTTGTAATTCATACCGATCATGAAACTCTAAAGTACATAAAGGGTCAAACAAAGTTGAACAAACATCATGCTAAATGGAGTGAATTTATTTGAGTCTTTCCCTTATGTTATCAAATACATTAAGGGCAAAGAAAATGTTGTGGCGGATGCTCTTTCCTGCAAATACATGCTCGTTACTCAACTTGAATTGAATGTTGTCGGTTTTGAGCACATAAAATACTTGTATGGCCATGATGATTCTTTTGCTATTCCTTATGCCAATTGCAAATTGAAAACTTGTTGGGAGAACTACTACATGAAAGATGGATATCTTATGCGTGCTAACAAACTTTGCATTCCCAAGCTTTCTCTTTGTTTGTTGCTTTTGCAAGAGGCACACGGTGGAGGACTAATGGGTCACTTTGGATGCGACAAGACATACGCCACCCTCTTCGACAAGTTCTATTGGCTAAAGATGCTTCATGATGTTGAACGCTTCACCAACCAATGCCCTACATGCCGCAAAGCTAAGTCAAAAGCTCAATCCCACGGTCTTTACATGCCTCTTCCTATACCGTTCCAACCTTGGGAAGATATTAGCATGGATTTTGTGCTTGGGCTGCCAAGAACGAAGAATGGCCATGATTCCATTTTTTTTGTTGTGGATCGTTTTTCCAAAATGGCTCATTTCATTCCCTGCCACAAGATAGACGATGCTTCACATATTGAAAACCTCTTTTGAAGGGACATCTTACACCTACATGGAGTACCAAAGACAATTGTCTCGAATCGCGACGTCAAGTTCAGTTCTTGAGCTACTTTTGGAAGACCTTTGCGCCAAGCTCAGCATCAAGGTACTATTCTCTTCAGCGTACCATCCACAAACCGTTGGGCAAACGGAGGTAACGAACTGGACGCTTGGAACTCTCCTCCGCATGTTGATCAAGAAGAACATCAAGGAGTGGGAAGATTGCCCACCAATCGCCGAGTACGCCTACAATTGAGCGTGACACTTCACCACCAACAAGTCTCCTTTTGAGGTGGTCTATGGCTTCAACCCATTGTCCCCTTTGGACATCCTTCCTCTACCACTCCAAGAGCGCATCAACATGGATGGAAGTGCAAGGGCAAGCTACATCAAGAGGATGCATGATGACACGAGGAATACCATCGAGCGCCAAGTGGAATGCACCACCGCCAAACGCAACACCAACAAACACCGCATGGTGTTCAAACCCGGGGATCTTGTATGGGTGCACCTTCGCAAAGACGACTTCCCCACTGAGTGCAAGTCCAAGCTACTACCTTGCGCTAATGGAACCTTCAAAGTTTTGGCACGCTACAACAAAAATCCCTACAAGATAGACATCCCTCACGACAAATACAATGTGAGCGACACTTTCAACGTCATGGACCTATCCCCCTTCTATAGTGATGAAGATCTTGATCCAAGGACGGATCTTCCCCAAGGGGGAGTGGAGATGATGTGAAGCATCCCATGAAATCCACCACGGACCCTTCTCCAACACCGCAAGCCACAAGAGGACTCATGACGAGAGCCCGTGCACGCACCATCAAAAATGAGGTGACATCTCTCCTTGCTCAACCTACGTGTGACCCACTCGAGACATGGTCGCTACCTCATACGGAAGTGCTCTGTGTACTCAGGTACTCGGGAGAAGGACGTCAAGCTGGGAAGGACAAAGAAGGACCCGAGAACAGGCTTCAGTTCTCGGACGTCTGGCGCATGGAGATCGGTCCCGTTTGAAGGCCAACCAGACTACCCAGCCCTCAGACGAATGACGCCGCCCGAACGTCTGTCATGTCCTAGAGCCCGGACGTTCGGCCCATCCCGAAAATCCGGCCCTCAAGCATCCTCTCCAAAACGTCGGAAGACCAAAATCACTGGATGACCGAGCCCCGAACGTCCGACCGCGTCTAGAAATCTAGCCAAGCTGCACACGCATCGAATCCTTAGACTTCGGCCTCCTCCGGATTTTCGATCTGTCCTGAGCCGTCGGACGTCCGATCCCGTCCGGACGTTCAGACCTTGTTTGCATAGAGGCCCAAGGGTTTCGGCCCATGTTCTAGCTCGTCTCAGACTATAGAAACCTCATCCCTCCTCTTTCTAGGGTTAGCTAATGTTTGCTCTTGATCTTAGCTCCATCAGTTGCGTCTTCTAGGGTGTTTGTCCTCCTTTGGGAGTAGATCCAAGTGATGACAAGGCCCCTCTAGAGGGAAGATCCCCCGTGGAATCAAGGCCCCTCCTCCGGAGTGGGAGATCACATACCGCTAATTGTATCGTTGGTTGATTTGGAATCTTGTACTTCTTGTGATGTTATGGACCAGTAGATGTGTGATTGAGTTTTCTCTTGAGTGTTTCCTCTCATTATTCCCCGTGTTATTCGTGATTTCCCCATCCAATCCGTGAAAGATTGACTACCACGGGTCTTGCCTCTACAGGACCCATGACGACAGTCGTGCACGTGCCATTGCAAACAAGGTGACATCCCTCCTATATGATTATCCATTTGATGTCCTTTGAACTTGGATGCTACCTCAAGTGGAGACCCTATGCGTGATCAGGTACAATGGAGATGGCCTAGTGGATACTCGGACTGAAGTACAAGCCCCCATGGAGATGGACACGGAGAAGGATGGATGAGAGCACCAAAGGAAGGTATGTTTCCCCCGCAGGCCCCGGACATCCGGCCAAGGCCCCGGACATCCATCCCCTACATATCTCACCAGCACCAAGGCCACGCTATAGGCGCTGGACATCCGGGTAAAGCCCGGACATCCGGCAGAGCCCGGGCATCCGGCCCCCGGTCCCGGAAATTCGGCCCCTATGCAACCGAACCCAACGGAGCCGGCAAATTCTTCCCAGACATCCGCCCCCCTGTCCCTGACATCCGGCACCCCCTTAAGCCCAGGATATCCGCCCCCTGGCCCGGACATTCGGCACCTGTGCGAGCAGCCGCGGGCTGGAGGCCCTTGTACCCCCTCTCTCACCCCTGTTTCTACTAGCACTATATAAAGAACCCCTCCCCCACTTCCTAGGGTTAGCTAATGTTTGCACTTGAGCTTAGCTCCATTATTTTCTTATCCTATGGAGTTTTCTCTCCTTTGGGAGTAGATCCAAGTGATGCCAAGGCCCCTCTAGAGGGAAGATCCCTCGTGGATTCAAGGCCTCCTCCCCGGAGTGAGGAAGAACTACAGGTTACTTGTATCCGTCTGTTGTTTGTGGATTGAATTACCTCATGTGTTTTCTTGTTCCTAGTGGATGTATGATCAGATTTTGTCCATGAGTGTTTGATTTCTCTCTTGTTTTATGCTTTTCCCCCTCCAAGTGTGAAAAGATCGATACACACGGGCTTGCCCGTATCATATTGGTATCATGAGCCACGTTGATTCACACCTTGGAGTCTCTCCCTCCACTTTGTAGCCGAATTTTGCTTTGATTTGACCTAATTTCAAAAATTCCCATAAAAATAGACATACAAAATTTTCTTGGATTCGTTGGATTTTAGAAGATTTTGTTTATTTGGATCTGTGGATTTCGTAGTAGACAAGTGGATTTACCTTTCCCCCGTAATCCTCATCAATTTCCCCCGCCAAATCACCCCAATTCGTAGAAATATTTTAATGTTCATAACCTAGTTCATGGGGATTTCTGAGATCCAATCGGGATCGGGGCCCCCGGACATCCGGCCTGGACCACGGACATCCGCCCCCCTGGACATCCGGCTCCCCGTACATTCGGCGCATTGGCCCGGACAAGCGGCCCCTGGCAAATAGCAAAGTTGCCTTGCCTCATTTTGACAGACTTTTGGCCGTTTCCAAAATTTCTTCCGTAATATTTCCGACAATTCTTCTGCAACCCTTTTAAATTTGAGATTTTGAGTCGCGAGCATCACTAAGGTGTTTTAGCCAATTAGGAGTGGTTTTTCATCGACATCGCCGCTCATCATTGCCCCAGATGATTGCCAACCAACTCTTTGTTGACACCACACTGTAAGCAAGGACGGTAACCATGACGACACATTTCACATATACCCTTGCCTTTGCATTGTTAGCCGAGCCATTTTGCGTTACTTGCCTATCAAGACTAGCCATTGAGTATTTCCGGGCAACGCCACTTGTGCACTTTAGGGGTACATACTCCGCATAGCTTCAAATGGCGTGCATATATCATCATATCTTCTTTGGTGTTGCGATAGTACCTGCATACATCATTGCTATATTAGTGTGCATGTCCCGCATAGTGATCATTCCAAATATCATCATCCAAAGAAGAAGCATAGCCAAGCTTTTAAGCAAAGGCAAAAGAGCGATACCATCGCAAATTTGCATATGATATTCAATTATTTGAGGAGAGATTTTGTGCCAACCACATGAATAGCAAAAGTTGGGTATAGGAAGATGTCTAGTTTTGCTTCATATAGGTGTGCATAAGTGCGTATCGCGCCCATTCGTGAAATCGTGATAACGTCTCTCCTCTATTGTACACATTTAGCTTATCATGGATTCCACATTTTACGCTCATTTTTTTCGGTGTAACAACCCCACTTTCTTATACGTGTGTGTTTCCGTGCTTACTATTTGCTAGAAGTCTACCTCGTCACATTTACGGATTTGCGGCTCTATCTCAACTTGATTGAATCTTATTCTCGAATTAGTTGCATATTTGTGCCACAATCCTAACCAAGCTACCCCATAAGCATTATTTGTGTAGGTGTGAGCGGGACATTCTTCGGTACCAATTCTACTACTTTCATGTCAGTTTATTGCTACTGTTTTTTGCATGTCAAGTATCTGTTCCTATGGCCATGAGATCATGCAACTCACTAACACTGGAAGAGTGTCTTGTCTGTATCAAACATCACAACGTGACTGGGTGACTATAAAGGTGATCTACAGGTATCTCTGAGGGTGTCTGTTGAGTTGGCATGGATCAAGACTAGGATTTGTTACTCCGTGTGACGGAGAGGTATCTCAGGGCCCACTCGGTAAGACAACATCACAATAAGCCTTGCAAGCAATGTGACTAAGTGTTAGTCACGGGATCTTGTATAGGCAACGAGTAAAGATACTTGCTGGTAACAAGGTTGAACTAGGTATGGAGATACCGACGATCGAATCTCGGGCAAGTAACATACAGAAGAACAAAGGGAACATCGTACGGGATTAACCGAATCCTTGACATAGAGGTTCGACCGATAAAGATCTTCGTAGAATATGTAGGAACCAATATGGGCACCTAGGTCCCGCTATTGGTTATTGACCGTAGAGGTGTCTCGATCATGTCTACATAGTACTCGAACCCGCAGGGTGTGCACACTTAAGGTTTGGTGTTGTTTCAGTAGTATTGAGTTATGTATGGTGGTGACTGAAGGTTGTTCAGAGTTCCGTATGAGATCCCGGACGTCACGAGGAGCTCTGGAATGGTCCAGAGGTAAAGATTCATATATAGGAATTCATGTTTTGGTCGCCGGAAAAGTTTTGGGCTCATCGGTAGTGTACTGGGAGTGTCGGTAGTGTACCGAGAGACCACCGGGAGGGGTATTTTGACCCAAGAGGCTTCATGGGCTGTGGGAGAGTGAATACCAGCCCTTTGTGGGCTGGTGGAAGTCCCACACAAGGCCCATGCGGCTAGGGAAGAAAATCCCAAAGGGAAAAGGTGGCAAAAAGGCAAAAAAGGAGGAATCCTAGTCCTACTAGGATTGGAGGAGGAGTCCTCCTCTCCTCCTCACTTCGGCTGACCCAAAGGAGGCTTGGCCCTTACGCCAAGGCCTCTCCTCCCTCCCTCTGATATATACTGGAGGTTTCACGGTTTTTGCACTAGACTTTCAGCCACGTGCTACCCGTTCCTCCAGTGCATAGTTTCTCCTCTAGTCGGATTTCTGCAGTGCTTAGGCGAAGCCCTGCTGAAATAGCTGCAGCACCATCGCCGCAGCGCCGTCATGCTGCCGGAGAACTCTTCTACCTCTCCGCTCCCTCTTGCTGGATCAAGAAGGCGGTGATCGTCATCAAGCTGTACGTGTGCTGAACGCGGAGGTGCCGTCCGTTCGGCGCTAGATCGGAAGGACCATGATCAAGATCGCGAGACGGATCATGATGAGATCGCGGGACGGATCGTGATGAGTTCTCGGGATGGATCGTGATGAGTTCACGGAATGGATCATGATGAGTTCGCGGGACGGATCGTGATTGGACCGTGGGACGGATCGTGATGAGATCCCGGGACGCTCGGCGATTTGGATCGCGAAGACGTTCGACTACACCAACCGCGTTTCTTAACGCTTCCCGCTTAGCGATCTACAAGGGTATGTAGATACACTCTCCCTCTCGTAGATGCTCATCACCATGGATAGATCTGTGTGTGCGTAGGAAAATTTTGTTTCCCATGCAACGTTCCCCAACAGTGGCATCATGAGCTAGGTCTATGTCTAGATGAGATCTCGAGTAGAACACAAAGAGTTTGTGGGCGTTGATGCTTAGATTGCTTCCTCCCTTGGTCGTCTTTTGGTTCAGCAGTGTTGTGAGATGAAGCGGCCTGGACCAACATTACTCGTACGCTTACGAGTGACCGGTTCCCTCAACCGCAACTTGTTGCACAGATGGCTTGCGGGTGCCAGTTTCTCTCACTTTAGTTGGATCGGATTCGACAAAGGCGGTCCTTGAGAAAGTTGAAAAGCAACTAGTTTATCACTGCTGTGGTTTTTACGTAGAAGAGAATTGTTCTTGCTAGATACCTGTAGCAGCCACGTAAAACATGCAACAACAATTAGAGGACGTCTAACTTGTTTTTGTAGGGTATGTTGTGATGTGATATGGCCAATTACATGATGTGATATATGTGATGTATGAGATGATCATGTGTTGTATAGAATATCACGACTTGCATGTCGATGAGTACGACAACCGGCAGGAGCCATAGGGTTGTCTTTAATTACTGTATGACCCGCGTGTCAATCATTAAGCACTATGTAATGCTTTACTTTATCGCTAAACGGTAGCAATAGTAGTACAAGCATGATGGGTGCGACAACCCCAATGGCGACACGTTGATGGAGATCAAGATGATGGAGATCATGGTGTCATGTCGGTGACAATGGAGATCATGTCGGTGCTTTCAAGATAGAGATCAAAAGCACAAGTTCATGGCCATATCATGTCACTTATGATTTGCATGTGATGTTAATCCTTTTATGCACCTTGTTTTGCTTAGGACGACGGTAGCATTATAAGGTGATCCCTCGCTTAAATTTCAAGATGAATTGTGTTCTCCAGAATGTGCACCATTGCGAAAGTTCATCGTGTTGAGACACCACGTGATGATCGGGTGTGATAGACTCTAAGTTCACATACAACGGGTGCAAGCCAGTGTTGCACATGCAGAACACTCGGGTTAAACTTGACGAGCCTAGCATGTACATACATGGCCTCGGAACACAAGAGACCGAAAGATCGAACATGAGTCATATAGTAGATATGATCAACATGATGATGTTCACCATTGAAACCACCTCAACTCACGTGATGATCGGACTTGAATTGGTGAATTTGGATCATGTATCACTCGAATGACTGGAGGGATGTCAATTTGAGTGGGAGTTCTTAAGTAATATGATTAATTGAACTCATTATCATGAACATAGTCAGTAGTGTCTTTGCAAACTGTGTTGTAGATTACTAGCTCATGCTGTAGCTCCCTTGAATTTTTATATGTTCCTAGAGAAATAGAGTTGAAAGATGATGGTAGCAATATTGCGGACTGGCTCCGTGATCTGAGGATTGTCCTCGTTGTTGCACAGAAGGCTTATATCTTTAATGCACCGCTCAGTGCGCTAACCCCTCTAGCATTGTTTGTAGATGTTGTGAACATTTGACAGACACGTTCTGATAATACTTGATAGTTTAGTGTGTCATGCATTACGGCTTAGAATTGAGGCTTCGAAACGTTTTGAACGTCACGGAACATATGAGATGTTCTAAGAGCTGAAATTAGGATCTCAGGCTCGTGCCCATGTTGCGAGATATGAGATCTCGAACAAGATTCTTTGCCTGCAAGATGAAAGACTTAGCTCAATGGTTGAGCATGTGCTCATATTATCTGGGTGCTACAATCGCTTGAATCGAGTGGGAGGTGATCTTCCAGATAAGATAGTGATTGATATAGTTCTCCAAGTCACTGTCACTAAAGCTACTAGAACTTGGTGATGAACTATAAAATGCCAGGGATAGAAATAATGATCCCCGAGCTATTTGCGATGTTTGACACTGCGAAGTTAGAAATCAAGAAGGAGCATCAAGTGTTGATGGTTAGTCAAACCACTAGTTTCGAGAAGGGCAAGAGCAAGGAGGGAAAATTGATGGATATCAAGTCAGTTGCTACTCCAATGAAGCAACCCAAAGTTGAACCCAAACCTGAGACTAAGTGCTTCGATTATGAGGAGAGCGGTCGCTGAAGCGGAACAACCCTAGATACTTGGTAGATAAGAAGGCTGGCAACGTCAACAGAAGTATATTTGATATACGTGTTATTGATGTGTACCTTGCTAGTACTCCTAGTAGCACCTGGGTATTGGATACCGGTTCGGTTGCTAAATGTTAGTAACTCGAAATAAAAGCTACGGAATAAACGGAGAACTAGCTAAGGGTGAGGTGACGATGTGTGTTGGAAATGTTTCCAAGGTTGATGTGATCAACATCGCACGCTCTCTCTACCTTTGTGATTAGTGACAAACCTAAATAAATGTTATTTGGTGTTTTGCGTTGAGCATGAACGTGATTAGATCGTGTTTATTGCAAACACGGTTATTCATTTAAGTTAGAGAATAATGATTATTCTGTTTACATGAATAATACCTTCAATGGTCATGCACCGAGTGAGAATGGTTTGTTGAATCTTGATCGTAGTAATACACATGTTCATAACATTGATGCCAACAGATACAAAGTTAATAATGATAGTACCACATACTTGTGGCACTGCCGCTAAATATCATATTGGTATAAAGTGCATGAAGAAACTCCATGCTGATGGATCTTTGGACTCATTCGATTTCGAATCGGTTGAGACATGCGAACCATGCCTCTTGGGCAAGATGTCTAAGGACCCCGTTTCCAGATGGATGGAGCAGGCAAGTGATTTATTGGAAATGATACATGTTGATGTATGCAATCCAATGAGTCTTGTAGCATGCGGTGGATATCGTTACTTTCTTACCTTCACTGATGATTTGAGTAGATATAGTGTATATTTACTTAATGAAACACAAGTCTAAATCGTTTGAAAGGTTCAAGCAAATTTAGAGTGAAGTTTAAGATCATCGTGACAAGAAGATAAAAATGTCTACGATATGATCGTGGAGGAAAATATCTGAGTTACGAGTTTAGCATACAACTTTAGACAATGTGAAAGTTGTTTCACAACTCACGCCACCTAGAACACCATAGTGTGATGGTGTGTTCGAACGTCATAGTCGTACTCTATTGAAAATGGTGCTTGCTATGATGTCTCTTATCGTTTTGCTACTATAATTTTGGGGTTATGCATTAGAGACAACTACATTCACTTTAGATAGGGCACCATCTAAATCCGTTGAGATGACACCGTGTGAATTATGGTTTGATAGAAACCTAAGCTGTCATTTCTTAATGTTTGGGGCTGCAACACTTATGTGAAAAGGGTTTTCACCTAATGAGATCGAACCCAAAGTGGACAAATGCATCTTCATAGATTACCCTAAGAACAGTTGGGTGAACCTTCTATCTCAGATCCAAGCAAAAAGTGTTTATTGCTAAAACGGGTCCTTTCCCGAGAAAAAGTTTCTCTCGAAAGAATTGAGTGGGAGGAAGATAGAACTTGATGAGGTTGTTGAACCTTTGTTTCAACCAGAGAGTAGCACAACGCAGGCAGATGTTTCTGTGAAGCCTACGTTAGTTGAAGAGGAAGTTGATGATGATGATTATGAAGCTTCGGATCAAGTTACTATCGAACCTCGTAGGTCGACAAGGATGTGTACTGCTCCTGAGCGGTATGACAACCTTGTCTTGCAGGTCATGTTGTTGGACAACGATGAACCTACGAGCTGTGGAGAAGCGATGATGGGCCCAGATTCCGACAAATGGTTAGAGGCCATGAAATCCGAGAAAGGATCCATGTATGAAAACCAAGTATAGACTTTGGTAGACTTGCTCGTTGGACGGAAGGTCGTTGAGTACAAATGGTCCTTTAAGATGAAGACAGACGCTGATGGTGAATGTCACCATTTATAAAGCTCGACTTGTTGCAAAGAAGTTTTTGCCAAGTTCAAGGAGTTGACTGCGATGAGACTTTCTCACTCATAGCAATGCTAAAGTCTGTTGGAATTATGTTTGCAGTTGCTGCATTTTTCAATTATGAAATCTAGCAGATGGATATCAAAACATCATTTCCTTAACGGTTTACTTGAGGAAAGGTTGTATGAGATACAACCAGAAGGTTTTGTCAGTCCTAAGGATGCTAAAAGGTGTGCAAGCTTCAGTGATCCTTCTATGGACTGAAGCAAGCATCTTGGAGTTGGAATATACACTTTGATGAGGTGATCAAAGTTTTTTAGTTTATACGAAGTTTACGAGAAACTTGTATTTACAATAAAGTGAGTGGGAGCACTATAGAATTTCTGATAAGTATATGTGGATGACATATTGTTGATTGGAAATAATGTAGAATTTCTGGAAAGCATAAACGGTTGTTTGAAAAGTGATTTTCAAAGGAAGACCTGGATAAAGCTACCTAATTGTTGGACATCAAGATCTATAGAGATAGATCAAGATGCTTGATGAGACTTTCAATGAGTACATACCTTGACAAGATTTTGAAAGAGTTCAAAATGGATCAGTCAGAGAAAGAGTTCTTGCCTGATTTGTAAGGTGTGAAGTTGATTGAGACTCAAAGCTCGACAACGGCAGAAGAAAGAGAAAGAACAAACATCATCCCCTATGCCTTAGCCATAGGCTCTGTATTATGCCATGTTGTGTACTGCACCTGGTGTGTGCCTTGCCATGAGTCCATTAAGGGGTACAAGACTGATCCAGGAGTGGATCACTGGACAGCGGTCAATATTATCCTTAGTGACTAAAAAAACTAAGGAAATGTTTCTCGATTATGGAGGTAATAAAGGGTTCATCGTAAAGAGTTACGTCGATGCAAGCTTTAACACTAATCCGGATGACTCTTAGTAGCAATCCGGATACTATAGTGGAGCAGCCATTTGGAATAGTACCAAGTGGCGTGTGGTAGCAGTGTTTACAGTTTGACATAGAGATTTGAAAAGTACACTCGGATCTAAATGTCGCAGACCCGTTGACTATAAGACCTCTCTCACATGCAAAGCATGATTGAGCCCCAGAACTAATTGGGTGTTAGATTCATAACAATGCGAATCACATGGTGATGTGAACTAGATTATTGACTCTAGTGCAAGTGGGAGACTGTTAGAAATATGCCCTAGAGGCAATAAAAAATTAGTTATTATCATATTTCCTTGTTCATGATAATCGTTTATTATCCATGTTATAATTGTGTTGATCGGAAACTCAGATACATGTGTGGATACATAGACAACACCATGTCCCTAGTATGCCTCTAATAGACTAGCTCATTGATCAAAGATGGCTATAGTTTCCTAGTCATGGACATGAGATACCATTTGGTAACGGGATCACATCATTAGGAGAATGATGTGATGGACAAGGGAAAAACTACAAACGCAACATATGATCGTGTCAGTTTATTGCTACTGTTTTCTGCATGTCAAGTATCTGTTCCTATGACCATGAGATCATGTAACTCACTAACACTGGAAGAGTGCCTTGTGTGTATCAAATGTCGCAACGTAACTGGGTGACTACAAAGGTGCTCTACAGGTATCTCCGAGGGTGTCTGTTGAGTTGGCATGGATCAAGACTGGGATTTGTTACTCCGTGTGACGGAGAGGTATCTCAGGGCCCACTCGGTAATACAACATCACAATAAGCCTTGCAAGCAATGTGACTAAGTGTTAGTCACGGGATCTTGTATTACACAATGAGTAAAGAGACTTGCCAGTAACAAGGTTGAACTAGGTATGGAGATACCAACGATCGAATCTCAGGCAAGTAACATACCGAAGAACAAAGGGAACATCATACGTGATTAACCGAATCCTTGACGTACAGGGTCGACCGATAAACATCTTCATAGAATATGTAGGAACCAATATGGTCATCCAAGTCCCTCTATTGGTTATTGAACATAGAGGTGTCTCGGTCATGTCTACATAGTTCTCGAACCCGTAGGGTCTCCACACTTAAGGTTTGGTGATGTTTCGGTAGTATAGAGTTATGTATGGTGGTGACCGAAGGTTGTTCGGAGTCCCGGATGAGATCCCGGACGCCACGAGGAGATCCGGAATGGTCCGGAGGTAAAGATTCATATATAGGAAGTCCTGTTTTGGTCGCCGGAAAAGTTTCGGGCTCATTGGTAGTGTACCGGGAGTGTTGGTAGTGTACCGGGAGACCACCGGGAGGGGTATTTCGACCCAAGAGGCTTCATGGGCTGTGGGAAAGTGAATACCAGCCCTTTGTGGGCTGGTGGAAGTCCCACACAAGGCCTATGCTGCTAGGGAAGAAAAGCCCAAAGGGAAAAGGTGGAAAAAAGGCAAAAAGGGAGGAATCCTAGTCCTACTAGGACTGGAGGAGGAGTCCTCCTCTCCTCCCCACTTCGGCCAACCCAAAGGAGGCTTGGCCCTTGGACCAAGGCCTCTCCTCCCTCCCTCTTATACATACTGGAGGTTTTAGGGTTTTTGCACTAGATTTTCAGCCACGTGCGACCCGTTCCTCCAGTGCATAGTTTCTCCTCTAGATCGGATTTCTGTAGTGCTTAGGCGAAGCCCTGCTGGAATAGCTCCACCACCATCGCCGGAGCGCCGTCATGCTGCCGGAGAACTCTTCTACCTCTCCGCTCCCTCTTGCTGGATCAAGAAGGCAGAGATCGTCATCAAGTTGTGCGTGTCCTGAACGCGGAGGTGCCGTCCGTTCGGCGCTAGATCGGAAGGACCGTGATCAAGATCGCGAGACGGATCGTGATGAGATCACGGGACGGATCGTGATGAGTTAGCGGGACAGATCCTGATGAGATTGCGGGACGGATCGTGATGAGTTCGCGGGACAGATCATGATTGGATCGTGGGACGGATCGTGATGAGATCGCGGGACGCTCGGTGATTTGGATCGCGAAGACATTCAACTACACCAACCGCGTTTCTTAACGCTTCCCGCTTAGCGATCTACAAGGGTATGTAGATGCACTCTCCCTCTCGTAGATGCTCATCACCATGGATAGATCTGCGTGTGCGTAGGAAAATTTTGTTTCCCATGCAACGTTCCCCAACATGAGGATGAGATGGAAGCTTTGGAACAAGTGTCTATGCACCAAAAAGTCAATGAAGATGAGGAAGCTCAAATCTTTTGTGACTACAATCCGAGCCCCTCTCTCGTTGTCTCAACGGTTTTGACTCTACCACAACAACAAGAAGGGGACCAACGTTGCCACATCTTCCACACCAAGGCCAGTATCCAAGGAAGATCCGTCAAGGTCATCATCGATAGAGGAAGTTGCCACAATTTGGCAAGTGAGGGACTTTGCTCCAAGTTACACTTGGTCAAGAAAAAGCATCCTCGCCCCTACAAGGTTCAATGGTTAAGTGACTCCGGCACAATACAAGTCGACCACACCGTGCAGATTTCCTTCAAGATTGGAGCTTACAAAGACACCATGGAGTGTAATGTGGTTCCCATGTCTGTTTGCCACGTACTCCTTGGGAGACCATGGCAATTCGACCGGGGCGTCATAGACAATGGGCGCACAAATCAATATAGGTTCAAAATGAAGGGGACCAAATATGTGCTTCGCCCTATGTCTCCAAGTCAAGTAACTGCCAACAAGCAAGCTTCGTCCCATCATGGAGAGAAAAGTGAGAGAGTGATCCACCCTAAAGTAAGTGAGCGCCACAAGCCAAAACTAAGTGACTCCACGATGAGGGACATGAGTGACCTAGTCATGTTTGCCACCAAAAGAGATTTGAGGGATAGGAGTGAGAGCCCATCGACTGTCCTTCAGTACGTGATAGTGTGCAAGGATGATGTTAACCGGCCTACCCCCCTTCACAACATCTTCCTCTTGTGTTATCTCAATCAATGCAGGAATTCCAAGATGACTTTCCCGATTAGCCACCTCCGGGACTACCGCCAAAATGAGGGATCGAACACCGCATCGACCTCATCCCTAGTGCACCGCTCCCTAACGAGGCTCCCTACCGCTTCAACCCCGACGAAACAAAGGAGATACAAAGGTAAGTCCAAAAATTCCTAGAAAAAGAGCATGTACACGAGAGTTTGAGTCCTTGTGCGGTTCCCGTTATCCTAGTTCCTAAACAAGATGGTAGAATGTGCATGTGTTCCGATTGCTGACCTATAAATGCTATCACCATTCGCTACCGTCACCCTATCCCATGCTTAGTTGACATGCTAGATGAACTTAGTGGTCCCACTATATTTTCCAAAATTGTCTTGAAAATTGGTTACTACCAAATTTGCATATAAGAAGGTGATGAGTGGAAAACGGCTTTTAAAACTAAATTTGGTCTTTATGAATGGCTAGCGATGCCCATGGGTTTACCCGAAGCACCAGGTACGTTCATGCGCATGATTCATCATGTTTTGCGCCCCTGCATTGTTGTGTTGTGGTCTATTTTGTTCACATGCTTGTTTTTAGCAACCCTCTAGAACAACACGCCAGACATGTTAGGGACGTTTTGCAAACTCTTCGTAAAAAAAACTTTATTGAAACATGGACAAATTTATTTTGGGTGTTGACAAAGTTGTTTTCCTAGGATTTCTTGTGTCCTCTAAGGGTGTCCATGTTGATGAAACTAAGATTAAGGCAATTAAAAATTGGCCCACACCCACCAATTTGCAATAAGTGCGTAGTTTTTTAAGACTAGCCGGTTTCTACTGTCGGTTTGTGAAGGACTTCAGCACCATTGCCACTCCTCTACACACTTTGAGCAAGAAAATGCACCTTCTGTTTGGGGACCATCCCAAGACACCACTTTTCATGAACTTAAGAATTTCCTCCGCACCTTTGCTTGCCTTGCCTAACTTTGACAAACTTTTGAAGTGCATTGTGATGCTAGTGGTACTGACATAGGAGGCATGCATATGCAAGAAAGGCGCCCAATTATGTATTTTAGTAAGAAACTTTCAGGCGCTCAACTCAATTATCCCATCTATGACAAGAAATGTATGGATTGTTGAGAGTCTTACAAGCTTGGGAATATTAGCTGCGACCGCCTAAATTTGTCATCGATACCGATCATGGAACTCTGAAATACCGAAAGGATCAAACTAAGTTGGACAAACAACATGCTAAATGGAGTGAATTTATTGAGTCTTTCCCTTATTCCATCAAATACATTAAGGGCAAAGAAAATTTTGTGGCGGATGCTCTTTCCTGCAAATGCATGCTTATTACTCAACTTGAATTGAATGTTATCGGTTTTGAGCACATAAAAGATTCGTATGAGCATGATGTTTCTTTTGCTATTCCATATGCCAATTGTCAAGTGAAACCTTGTTGGGAAAACTACTATATGAAATATGGCTATCTTATGCGTGCTAGCAAACTTTGTATTCTCGAGTCTCCTCTTCGTCTATTGCTTTTGTAAGAGGCTCACGGTGGAGGACTAATGGGTCACTTTGGACGTGACAAGACATATGCCACTCTCTCCAACAAGTTCTACTAGCCTAAGATACTTCGTGATGTCGCACGCTTCACCCATCGATGCTCTACATGCCGCAAAGCTAAGTCAAAAACTCAATCCCATGGTGTTTACATGCCTCTTCCTATACCATTTCAACCTTGGGAAGATATTAGCATGGATTTTGTGCTTAGGTTACCACGAACAAAGAATGGCAATGATTTCATTTTTGTTGTTGTGGATCGTTTTTACAAAATGGCTCACTTCATTCCTTGCCACAAGATAGAGGATGCTTCACATATTGCCAATTTCTTTTGTAGGGACATCTTACTCCTACATGGAGTACCCAAGACCATTATCTCGGATCGCGACGTCAAGTCTTAAGCTAATTTTGGAAAAGCCTTTGCGGCAAGCTCGGCATCAAGTTACTCTTCTCTTCGGCCTATCATCCACAAAGCGATGACCAAATGGAGGTGAAGAACTGGATGCTTGGGACTCCCCTCCGCGTGTTGATCATGAAGAAAATCAAGGAATGGGAAGATTGCCTCCCCATCATCGAGTACGCCTACAATCGCGCACTGTTGTAGAATGCCCTAGAGTCAATCATGTATGATGATATTTCATATGTGTTTATGAATAAAGATAGTCGATGGATATTATCACTGATGTGTATTAACAAGTATGTGACTTGTTTGTGAGACTATGCATTGTATGATGACTGTCCTAAATGGTCCCTAGTCGAAAGGGTTGTGTGGACGCACATCAGTTAGACTATATGACACAGTGGATGGTTCGGTCTCACTGACCATGTAGCATTGGAGGCTAGCCGGATAATATGGACTCAGAAAGGTCTGGTCGGATTCGACATAGTCGGATACGAGTCGAGATAAGGTCTGAGTTGGACAAACCCAACTATGAGACACAGTGATAGGTCATCTATGAGGAGCTAGTACCACATATGTTCTATGTCCTAAGACCTGAGCTGGCACATGTACTCGGGATGGTGACACACTTTCTTTGGGCCGACCAAATGCTACTCTGTGACTGGGTAGTTACAAAGGTAGGTTTCGGGCTTGTGCAGACCCATATTGCGAGACATTGTCGAGCAATATGGGATTTGCCCCTCCGATCAGGAGAGATATACTCTAGGCCCCTCGGGTGATCCGACCTGGATAAGCATGGCCATGCGATGAGATAATATGAAGTGTTGGCCGGATTCACCAGAATGTGAAAGAGGTCCTGTAGCAACAAGGATCACCATGTCGCCTTGTGCACGACAACATATATCGCCTGGCAAAGGGAATAGAAGTGTGAATTATAGGTTCGCCTAACCAGCTTCATCAAACACTTGGAGTCGGCACGCCTTGCTAGAGGCCACTACCGACTGGTCGAGCCGGATGTGATCTGACTCGCGACCAAGTGAACGAGAACCTAAGGGGTCACGCGCTTAAGGGAAGGAACACATGGGCTTTAGGATCCGTGCGAGGCCCAAGAGTTGAGCCTGTGTCTAATGCTTATATATAGTGGAGGTGTGGCACACCCATCCGATTGATCGCTTTGGCGCCGTCATTAGGGCTTTGCTTGTGTTGCAACTAGCCACCTCCACTCGTCGCTGCAGATTGTGTGATCGGACCTAGCAGTCCACCACACGGTGTTCCTCCTACACGTGCAAATACCATTAGAGGCGGTGCACTTGCGCCGCTCCGGAGAACCTGTACGTGGGATCTGGCGACCGGTGGTTAGAGGGAGATCGGATTGGATGTTCGTGGGAAATCAAACAAGGAGGAGACGAACCACGCGAACGTGGTGCCCTAACTCTACTTTCGCTGCACGGCACTACGAGTCTAGTTGTAACGATCTATGATCCATCGCCGAAGCATGTTCTTGGATGTTCTGCGCGTAGGAACATTTTAATTTGCATGCGATGCACTTACACTAGAACCCAACAGTGGTATAAGAGCCTTTGTTATAGGATTTGGATTCAGATCGGATGCATATTAGTTATGTGGAGGCGGCAAATGAGATGTGTCGTCATTCATGAGATCGGCTACGTGCACGGTTGATGAGATCAACTGCACATTGGGATAGATTGAGGCTACATTTTCTGTCAATCAGAATCGATGAGGTCGTGACACAACCTACCCCTACCAGTCGGTATCCACCATCATGGTTAACCTTGAAACATAAATCCGAGTCAGGACCGTCGTGTGCGTAGCGCCTTGTATTTTGTACACGATGACACAAACCGGTAGAATGTGGTTTTGTGCATAAGTTTGTTTTGCGGGTTTGATGTGAATAGTATGGCTCATATGTATGTGATGCATGTGTGTAACTTAACATGACCCACGTCTCATGATTATCAGCCGGCAGGAGCCAAAGTGTTGTCATTATATTGTATAACGACCTGCGTGTCAACTTGTGATTCTCTGTAAATTCATTACTAGTTGTAGTAGTTGGAGGACAGAGATCAAGTTCGAAACTTTGGTTTCCCGGCGTGACGAACAAGATGGAGTTCATCCTTGGTCATCGGAGTAGGAGTCGGCCATGGAAGGACGCCCATGAAGGAGCCATACTATTTCACATATTTATGTTTATATGTGATGGATATTCATTCTTATTTCTATGCGTGTTAGTATGGTAGAACAATCGCTCATTAATATCAAGCATATTGCCATTCCAGATGTTGCACCTTCGCATGTCAGGTACGTCTAGTAGTGGGCTCATAAAATGGATGTGCTACTAGGTGTCCTGGAACTGGAGGGTTCATGTCGGACACGGACATGCACTGCATCAGGTTAACTTGACAAGGCTATCAAAACGGTTTTGGGCCTTGTGGCAAAGAAGGTTGGGAGCCGGGGTGTAAGATATCTACCCGACCGATAGGAGTTGTATGGAGATACGATTAGCAAGGTGTTGATTACCGGATAGACAAGTTGGCTAGCAGTGATGCTAAAGCTCACTACTCGCTCGCGCTAGATGGGTCCTGAATCATTGAGAGTTTGTGGAGGGATGCTGACTTCAGCGGGAGTAGTTTTGTTTAAGTCTTGAATTACTCTACATAAACACATTGCTTAGTGATTGCATATTTTCTGTTGTAGATCAATGGCACCACCTGCTCAACCCAACTTTGCATTGAAATCAATTCTGGAAAAGGATAAACCAAATGGAACAAACTTTACCACCTCGTATAGAAATTTAAGAAGTGTTCTCAAGCACGATAAAATGGAACATGTTCTAGAGGATCCACTTCTATAGGAACCTTCCGAGAATTCTAATGCCACAACCAAGAATGCCCATCAGAAACTCGTTGATGAATCAAACGAGATCAGCTGCCTCATGCTGGCTTGTATGGAGCCCAATTTGCAACAGCATTTCGAAAACATTGGGGCTTTCGATATGATCGAGAGTTTGAAGAGCATGTTTCAGGTGCAGGCTAGGACCGTGAGGTTCAATGTATGGCAATCCATGACCGATTGTAAGCTCAAAGAGGGTGATCCACTGAGTCCACACGTGATCAAGATGATCGGGTACGTGCAAGCTTTGAATCGGTTAGGCTTCCCACTTGGGGACGAGCTATCCACAGATGCAATTTTGAGTTCTTTTCCACCTAGCTATGGGACATTCGTCTCGAACTATCATATGCATGGCATGGATAAGACACTCATTGAATTGCATGGGATTCTCAAGGTGGCAGAGCAAGATATTAAGAAAGGCACACATCAAGTGTTGATGGTGTAGAACTCGGCTAAGTTCAAGAAGAGTTGGTCCAAGAAAAAGGGTAAGGCAAAGGGAACAAAGATGGTTCTCTCCGCCACTAAGCCGAAGTCCGGACCAAACTCAAAGCCATTTTATTTCATTGCAAGGAAGCCGGTCCCTAGAAGAGGAACACCACCGAGGACCGGCCCAATGCGGGCTCCAGCGCCGGCATGGTCCTCAGCGCCCTCAAGCCTTCGCCCTGCCCCTTCTTGGCGGCCATGGCGAGAGAGCGGGGCGATGCATGCGCAAGGATTTTGTGGAAGAGGTGAGAGCCGCGGACGAGGGGAGAACAAACAACGATATTGATGGGGAACAGGAACGGCGTGTTCGCGTGTGCCTAGCAATTTAATAGACCTGACAATTGCCGAGCCAACATGAAGAAGGGGAGGCGCACCTATAAAAAAAGAAGGGGAGGCGCCAGCCTCTCGGAGATTGCCGCGTGTCGAGCCTGGCCCACAAGCAATCAGGGCCCGCGGCGCTTCGGGCCACCTACAACAGCTTCGCCTAGAAGCCAACCCGGGCACACATTGGGCCAGGCGATACTATGGGTGTTCTGGGCACGGGGGTACCCACACCTGCTAGCTTGTGGCCCAGGGCGTAGCCCACTCCACCGGCCGGTGTCGACCACCATGGCGTGACTCAAGACAAGGCCCTCGTGAGGGCCTGAGCTCGCAAGGGAAGCATCATCAAGACCAGCAAGGATGGGCCTCCTCAGGCCCCCTCCAGAGCGGCAGAGATCTCTATGTAGCATTTGGCCACAGGAGTCCAAGGATGACGCAAGGCAGGACAGGTGGGCGCCAGCGTGCCAGGCGGACAGTTTCCCCTTTGGTGCAAAGGGGGCAAGGACGTACGCGAGTTCCCTGGATGCCCCCACAAGTTTCCATTCCGGTGCAACAAGACCACGACCGCGAGCTCAGCAGGAAGGATATCATCGTAGAGCCCATCTCTACATCATTGATAGCCACTTTCCAGGCGAAGACCACCTTTCATCAGGATAAAGATGTACTCCTGTTCCCCTTCGAATTTTGCCATTTTGGGATCCCTTCCCACCATGGAGATAAGTGAAGAGGACCCGGGGCACTATAAGTAGAGGATAGGCTGCACCATAGGAAGGGAGAGCGAAACAGGGAGACAACCGAAGAGAGGTAACACCACCAGAGCCCTCTCGCGAGCCCACACACCACTGTACTAGTTCATCCACCAACCTCCTCATGAGGCAATCCACGAAAGCAGGAGTAGGGTAATACGCTTCACAGCGGCCCAAACCTTGGTAAATCATCTTGTGCATCTGCTTCCTCGTCATCGTGCGAGTTCATCGTAGAAATCGTGGAGTAGCAAGCTATGTGGGGCGAGGCTGCAGGGGATCTTTGCACACGCCCTTGTGTTCGAACTTCTTCGGGTTTGGGGGAGCCCAACATCCGACACAGGTTTGGTTTTCGCACCCACATGCCAGATAACCTTCATTACCATAGAGCATAGTCATGCTCTTCCAGATTTACCTCCATTACCAAAGAATAGCTCACCAATCTTACAGCTAGCACTAAGATAGTGCTATAGTACTAAGTTTGTACTAAGCCAATACATGGTTTCGTTTTGGGACACATAGGCTACTACGTCCTCAAATAAAATTGATTCAAGAGTAAATCTTGTTTTGCTTGACGATCCAAAAGATTTTAATATTAAAAAGTTTCATTCAATTCCATCTTGGATCTCGATCAATAGGTGGTCTTTGCACAGGATTATGAGAGAAATCTCAAGTAAAAATCCAAGCTAGCAAGATAGGCATGCGTCGGTTGCCCATGCCAACCAAAGAAAGCGGGCGTTCCACCCCCAAGGGAATGTTCCATTGGCTAAGCTTGTCATAGAGGTTAAGGTGTCCCGTCTTTCTATGTGCTCGTGGTTATCATTTTTGGCGGATTCGTCTTTGATGATCCGAATACGAACATCTGAGGATATCGCGCCACGATCCACTTAGATCCATCAACACCATATATTATTTTGTTGTCCCTACCACTTTAGCTCTCTTGCCACATAACACTTTCACACTCTTACTGATTTACCTCCATTACAATAAAGTACATTGTCGCTATAATTGCTAGCACTAAGCTAGTGCTACAGTACTAAGTTAGTACTAAGCCAGTACCAATTTTTATTTTGGGACCCAGAGGCCAAATAACATACATTACCATATAGAAATTTTACGCTCTTACCGATTTACCTCCATTAGCATATAGTACCTTGCCACTATTATAGCTAGCACTATATTAGTACTACTGTACTAAGTTAGTACTAAGCCAATACCATGTTTCATTTTTGGACTCACGGGCCACTTAACGTTCATTAGCATATAGCATCTTGACACTCTTACCGATTTACCTCCATTACCAAATAGTACCTCGCCAATATTATAGCTAGCACTAAGATAGTGCTATAGTACTAAGTTAGCACTAAGCCAATACAATGTTTTCTTTTAGGACATATAGGCTACATAGGACCTGATTAGGACATGACTACCTTGGATACGACCAAAATATTGCATACGTGCATATTTGTGAGGCGATTTATAATAAGAATTATGCAATAATTTATTTATGTTATTCGGAACAAAAATACTTCACCTATTTTTATTTTATGCCTAAATGCAGAATGGCCAAACACTTGAATGAACCATGTCTGATGACAAAGGAAGAGCAAATGGTTGGGTGCTATTAAAGAGGCCTTCTTACGTCAAAGGAAATAATTAGGTGTTGTTCAAGAAGTTCTCTCGCGTCACTTTTAGCCCAAGAAAAGATAGTGTCCAAGTCTCTCATGTTTTTGACTCAGGTTCGGACTGCACAAATAAACCTGTCTCAAAACACCAAGAACTTTTTCATACGGACACGGAATTGGGCGATTCTTTCTTTTGCGAGAAAGTAGATTTCATATGCATTCCATCTCAGTCGGAATCACCTTCAAAATCGTCCGAAGCATGGAGATATTGATGAAACAATATGACGTTGCAGCAGAATCCGAGTCAAACTACAAGTCCAAAGGTGTTGCATCACCTCCACTTGGGCCCATGGGCCTTGTATGACCTAGGGTAAGCTTTAGGCTGCCTTGGGACGTCCTCCCACCTCCTTGGCTACCACCCCTTGCTACTATATAAGTAGATCAATCTAGTAGCTTTTTCTTTGGGTTTTGTTTAGTTAAAAGTTAGTCATTGCAACTTCGTGTACTTCGTTTGTGTCCAATGACTAGACCAAGACCGCATTCGGAACCCCACCTTTATCAATACTTCATCTATATTCACAATATTCAGATTGCATTATCATATTCTTGCTTGTTCTTCGATTGCTTGCAAGAATAGAACTTCGTGGTTAGGTTGATCGTGCTCCGGCGTTGTGAATAACCTCTAGAAGATTGGTTTAGCGATTGGTAAGGCGCAACGTCGTGCATGTTTGTAGTCGGATTGTCAAAGTCGTCCCCACCAAATCTATAGATATCATCTCATCGAAAGACATGGACAACTTCGCCTCTATCAAGTGGTATCAGTTTCCAGGTTCCTCGGTGAGAATTTCAAGTTATTCCTAGATTAGATTTGTTTTTCTTACCTATTGCCCAAGAAAAAGCCACAAGAAAAAAGTTAGATCTAATCATCCTTTGTCCAAGCCAATCTGAGACATTGCAATTTTCTTTTCCGTAGTTGCATAGTTGAATTATCGGTTGCATCGTCATGTCGAGTTACTGGTATTAGTATTTAGTCCCTTAGAGTTTCCAGTTCTGTCCACATATTGTCATGACGATACTGACATATTTAATGGCCGTTTTCGACCTGCTTTATATATTGAATGTGAGTTTGAAATAAATCATATATTTTCTTCCCATAATTTTGTTGAACACAAGAAAGTTAAGGTCGAGGTTGGTTCTTTCACTAGTTATGGTTCAGTTTGGTGGAGCGAATATTTTCGGTTACACCATGATATTATACCTACTACTTGGGGTGATTTGAAAGATGCCATGAGACACACGTTCGTTCCTGCTTATTACACTCGTGACATGATTAAAAAGCTACAACATTTAAAACAACGTAGTGACACCGTAACAAAATATTATGATGATTTACAAATGACCTTGTTGCATTCCTCATTAGAAGAAAGTGAAGAAGATTTTATGGACAGATTTTGGGGAGGATTAAACCGTGATATTCAGGAGATACTAATTCATGAAAAAGTGATATCCAATGGATCATTTGTTTCGTCTTGCTTGCAAATCTGAACAGGAAATAAAACAACGTGTTACCCACAAGGAGAACGAGTGCAAGGTGCACATTCCAAGAGTTGATATGGTTGTTCCTTCAACTACTAGGCATACTATGACAACCACATCAATTGTTGTGAGGGTTACATCACCTTCACCATGTGACACGTCACCACCGAGAGTGCCTACGTCATCTGAATTAATCATAAGAGGTAATGACAAAGGTACTGATCTTCCACCTCCAGAGGAGTATGACGAATGCCTTGTCAAATCCAATGTACCATGTGATGAACTACCCATTACTTTGATCACACTTCCTATTTTGGAGGACTATGCTCATGATTTGACTTTGCCACGTGATCATATATCAACAATTTTGAGTGCGCCCATTGAATTAACCGTTGATGAGAAAGAACCATGTTTATCAGGAAATAAATCAAATTTGAATCAAATATGTTTGAAAATAATTCTACCACTGTTTAATCATTTTGATATGACCTCCAATTTTGGTGATGATTCTGTGTCAAATGACATGGATGTTTGCTTATTTAAGCATGTTGTAGCATCTAAATTTGGAGTAATTCAAGTTTATCTACCATTGTTGGGATGGTTTAATGATGAACATTGTCCACCTTTTGATATGGATAAAGACTTGACTTATATGTGCAAAGTGAGTTGCAATCCTTTCATGCCTTCTACTTCTTGTGATAATATTTTAGCTTTATATTTCATGACATTGGAAGCATGCTCTTATATAAATGTGTCACATGTGCCACAACTGAGACTAATAAAAATAAATGACATATACATATACAACATGTACACCTTGTCTCTTTTGTTAGCCGCATTTCAGACTAAGCAATACCAAGGACGGATTTGTTCAAGAAGGGGAGTGATACGGGGCAAACCCATAGGTGTCGATCTTTTCACACTTGGAGGGGAAAGGGGAGTAAAATCAAGAGGCAAACAAACACTCAATGACGATCCTCAAGTCACACATCCGCTAGATCCAACAATTCACGAGATACAAGATTCCAAACCAACACAAGGTTACAAGTACCGGTAATTTTCCCACTCCGGAGAGATGGGCCTTGAAATCAACGATGGGGTCTTCCCTTAGAGGGGCCTTGGCACTCGCTTCGGATCTTCTCACGTAGAGGTATCTCCACGAGGGAAGGGAAGTAGATGGAGATATTCTCAACAATGATCTTTGCTAAACATAAGTTCACCCTAGATAGAAGGGGAGGGGTCCTTTATATAGTGCTAGTGGAAAGAGGGGCGACAGAGAGGGCACATGGGCCTCTAGCCCGCGTCTGCCCACACAGGGTCCGGATGTCCGGGCCAGGAGGCCGGATGTCCGGGGCTTCAGGGGGTGCCGGATGTCCGGGCCATGGGGCCCAATGTCCGGTTTCGCTCTGTTCGCCCACATAGAGGCCATATTTCTTGGGTTGTGGGCCAGGTTTCTGGGGGCTGCCGGATGTCCGGGCTGGGTCCAAATGTCCGGCGCGTGTAGCTTTGGTTGCGGGACCCTACACTCAAGGTTGACAAGATATTACGGTTGCACAACTATGAAGAGGACAAGAAGATTGCCATGGACTGCCTTGAGTTCCAGGATTATGTTCTCATTTGGTGGGAACAAGTGATGGAGCGAAGAAGAGAAAGAGGTGACCCGCCAATCACCATTTGGCCACAAATGAAGGACCTCATGCGAGCTCGATTCCTCCCAATTGTCGAGACCCCGATCCTAAGTCATAGGAATCCAGCCTATAACACATCACATCACTTTGCGGCCTCACGCACGGTAACTCCATGACTGCAGCCTTCCCTTAGCCGGGACCGTTTGCGTCTTTTGGCCCACGTATGTGAATATGTCGCTACCATTCAAACGACAGAGAACCCGGGCTGACATGACTAGTCATAGAACCCAAGTGGCACATCTGTACAGGAACAGGCATACATAATCCAACAATGCAGGTGTTGGCCTCAAGCGTGTGTAGACGAGTCATAGCAAGCTACAAGGACTCCATTACGTCGTGGGACATAAATGTCATCATTGCATGTAGACGAGTCGTATCAGGCTATAGGGACTCCATTACACTGCGAGACATTTCCCCGAAGGAACAGACACAACAGCAAAGAAGGATACATGTCAGTCAATCAATGTGTCCGGAGCAGTATCAAGCTACCAATGCTCGGTGGAAGCACAAAGAGGCAGTTCCCTCGTAAAGAGTACTACTAAAGTCACATGTCTAGGTGTCGGATCCCATACATACCGTTGCACGTCACACGTACGCACGACATGTCCGGTATGCATAGATACAACTATGGCATCACAACATAACCATATAACGACACAACTTTTATTTAAGAGGCTCAGAGGAGCCTTGCATAACATGTTCTTACAGATAGGGGTCACACGACCCGACACTCAAGTCATACAAGCAAGTTCATACAAACCAAGCGGAAGCATAAAACTATCTGGGTACAGACAGATGAAAGGGTAAAAAGGCACATGGCCTGACTATCTACATCTGCCACAGGGTGTAAGGTCATAGCTGGGACACCAGCTATTCGGCGTCGTCGACATCTAGGTAGAACCCACTTGATGGGTCCTGAGTCTCATCTACAACCTTTATTAAGAAAACATGAGTACAAACGAATATGCAAGTCTTTAAAACAGACCTAGTCTATATATGCTCATGTATCAACAAGGGGAGTGGTGGAGTTTAAGCAGCAATGCCAGCTTTGACTCATGGCTAACCTATATTACACATATTAATTCTTTGTTCAAATTTTAGATATCGCACACGAGTTCACTAACTCCACATCAATACACCACCATGGATTCACTTCCGTCACCTACGAGAGTGCCATCCACGGTACTCACACTTGTCTTGAGATTTTCATGAGTATCCATCAAGTTATCTATGAATAGCATAAGTTCTCCAAGTAGTCCATATCCGAGGATGCGGCTATTCGAACAGATTCATACCCTGCTGGGGTGTACTCCTTCACACACTCTCTTGCCACTTATCGTTGTGTGCTCATAAAACCATGCACCTAGGCAACCTTCAAGCGGAAGCCCAGCAAGGGAGTCGGCCATGACCATCAATCACACAAGCCCTCTAGTCCAGGCTATCGCTTTGAGACTGAACCCGCACGGAAGTCTGGCCGAAGTTTCCGCTATGACCCCAAACAATGTGCGCAGGGTTCCCAACCCCACTATTCGGGTGACCCTTGGTACACCGTGCCACTGCCTACCACGTCGTAACCCACCCCTAGGGTCATCGCTACGCACGACCTCCAGCATTACTATGAACACCAGAAACTACTTGCAACACCTAGACCAAGGACTAGGCGGTTGATAAGTCGAGAGGGTCAATTAAGTATCCCAACGTGTGGTAGTAACTAGTCTTGTATTACAAACACGGAACTCAGTTCCTAAGAATGGTCCAAATGAGACAACCCGCCATGTACTCCTACATAGCCTCTCATCGCTACCTTTACCAAATTGGGTTCATCATTTAACTCATCACATCAAAACAATACGGTTTCACTCCAGTTCATCACCCAGATGAATCGGACCAGACACAACTCTAAGCATAGCAAGCATAGCAGGCATAGCAGGTAAGCACATGATGGCTCAAGCATCTACCGGGTATGCTAGGTTGCAGGTCACGGATGGCGGAGGGGGTCGGAAAACCTCCTCCGGCGACCAAATGGACGGCGGAAGGCACCAGACGGACCTGCGTGCTCGCGCACGTTGAACCCGACACTTCCCAAGGGATGAGATGGCTGGAGACGATGCCGGCGTTGAGCACGGCGGCTGCCGGAGCTTGGGCGAGCGCGGGCTTGTCGAGCCGGAGCTCGAGCGGGCCATCTATTGGCTCCTAAGGCTCACTGGGGCCCTCCTGAGCACGCCTACGTGCTCAAGTGCGAGCTTGGGACACCGCAGCAACGACAACATCCTCACCGACGGCAGGAAGCTCTCGTGCCCGAGGCAAAACGGTGCTAGAGGGCGCTAGCGACAGGGAGAAGAGGGGGAATGGGACCAGGGGCTCATGGCGGTTGCAACGGCATCGAGAGGGGGCTCGGGGAAGGTCTGGAGCGGCGGCGAGCTTCGATTCTTCGCCGGTGGCCGGAGGTTGAAGACGATGGCGATGCGGCGATGGATGACTCCTAGTGACGCGTGGCTCGGTGAGGAGGAAGAGGGCGTCGAGGTGGAGCGATTGGGAGGCTCAGGAGCAAGGGGGAGCAACTGGAATGGCGGCTACGGTGGCGAGAGAGCAGCGGCCATGGCAAGGAAAAGGGGGAGAGAGAGAGAAGCGGGTGGATGCGAGGGAGAGAGAGCGATGGGGACGGCTCTGCGGGTTTATCCCCATCGCGCTAGTGATGGGGAGGCAGGCAGGCAGCTGCCGGCGTGGCGGCACGACCGTGCACGCACGGCGGCCACACGCCCAGCCTCCTAGCCACCAGGAGGACGAAGACCTCCCTGGGCCAGATGGACCGGCCTGGAGCTGGCCTCAGGTTAGCTCCCGCTTTTCTTTTTTTTATTCTTGTTTTATTTTTGTTTTCTGACATTTGTTTTATGTTGTCAGGGCCTCAAAACCTGTTTCAAATTATATTGAAGTATTTTGCAGGCTCAGTTTGAATATTTCAAACCTCCACAAAAAGTTTCAATATTTTTGAATGACTAAAATATTTATAATGCTTTATTTGCATTTTCAGAAGCTTTACTATTTCATTTCAATTGACATATGTGTTCTGAAAATTAAAATGACCCCTGATATATTGATGTCAATAATTATCAGACATGGGGGGCATTTTTGATGGGTATCTTGGATTTGTTGATTTTTCACACCATTTGAATTGGTTGACTCAGGTGAGGTGCTAGGGTTTCTATTGATCCCCACTTCAAATTGATGCAAAAATAAAAACATGATGCACACACATGCTAACCGGAGCAATGCTAACTAGGGATGTGACAACAATACACTACAATCATCATCTCTTCAAGAAGCTACAACTCCTCAAACAAGGCACAAAGTCGGTGGAAGAGTACTAACAAGAGATGGATATGCCCATGATAAGAGCCAATGTATAGGAAGACGATGAGCAAACTATGGCACATTTCTTGAATGGTCTCAATTACCAAGTCAAGATAATTGCGGATTTCCAACCCTACTCCAACTTGCTCGAGCTAGTGCATCAAGCCACCAAGGCGGAACGTCAAGTTCAAGAGGACTACAAGTACTCCAAGACCTCTAATAAGACCTGTGGTGCAACTACTCAAACTTCTCCAACCACGACACCTTCCTCTACAAAGACCTCCACGACAAAAGATGACAAGTCAAGATACCAGGACAAGTCATTTTCGTCATCCCACACCGCTCCTACAAGCAAATCAAGAGCGTCATGCTCTACAGCAACACCGGATGTCGCGACAACAAGCTCCATCAAGTGTTACACGTGCCAAGGCCAAGGACACAAGATGTACGACTGTCCCACAAGGCATACCATGATCCTGCAAGATGACAACACCTATGAGTCCATGAGTGAAGATGAGATGGAAGCTTTGGAACAAGTGGCCATGCACCAACAATTCAATGAAGATGAAGACTCTCAAATCTTTTGGGAGAACGATCCGAGCCCCGCTCTCATTGTCTCAAAGGTTTTGACGGTACAATAACAACAAGACGAGGACCAATGTTGCCACATCTTCCAGACCAAGGCCGGTATCCAAGGAAGATCCGTCAAGGTCATCATCGATGGAGGAAGTTGCCACAATTTGGCAAGTGAGGAACTTTGCTCCAAGTTGCACTTGGTCAAGAAAAAGCATCCTCGCCCCTACAAGGTCCAATGACTAAGTGACTCTGGCACAATACAAGTTGACCACGTCATGCAAGTTTCCTTCAAAATTGGAGCTTACAAAGACATGATGGAGTATGATGTGGTGCCCATGTCCGTTTGCCACCTACTCCTTTGGGAGACCTTGGCAATTCGATCGTGGAGTCCTATAGAATGATCGTTGACAAGCAAGCTTCGTCCCATCGTGGACAAGCCAAAATTGAGTGACTCCATGACGAGTGACAAGAGTGACCTAGTACTTTTTGCTACCAAAAGAGATTTGAGGGATGTGAGTGAGAGCCCATCGACCGTCCTTCACTATGTGATAGTGTGCAAGGATGATGTTACCTGGCCTAACCCTTCACAACATCCTCCTCTTGTGTTATCTCAATTGTTGTAGGAATTTCAAGATGTTTTCCCTGATGAGCTACCTCTGGGACTACCACCAAAACGAGGGATCGAACACCGTATTGACCTCATCCCCGGCACACTGCTCCGTAACAAGTCACCCTATCGCGTCAACCCCGACGAAACAAAGGAGATACAAAGGCAAGTCCAAAAACTCCTAGATAAAGGGCATGTACCTGAGAGTTTGAGTCTTTGTGCAGTTCCCATGATCCTAGTGCCTAAGCAAGATGCAAGTATGCGCATGTGTTCCGATCGCCGACCCATCAATGCTATCACTATTCGATATCGCCACCCTATCCCTCGCTTAGATGACATGCTAGATGAACTTAGTGGTGCCACTATATTTTCCAAAATAGATTTAAAGTTTGGTTACTACCAAATTCGCATCCAAGACGATGATGAGTGGAAAACGTCTTTCCAAACTAAATTTGGTCTCTGTGAATGGCTAGTGATGCCCATGGGTTTATCCGAAGCACGGGGTACATTTATGCGAATGATGCATCTGGTCTTGCGCCTCTATATTGGATATTGTGTTGTGGTCTACTTTGATGACATCCTTGTTTTTAGCGACTCTCTAGAACAACACGCCACACATGTTAGGGAGGTCTTGCAAACTATTCCGAAAGAAAAACTTTATGCGAACATTGACAAATGCATTTTTGGTGTTGAGAAAGTTGTTTTTCTAGGATTTGTTTCTTTCGTCTAAGAGTGTCCATGTTGATGAAACTAAGATTTAGGCCATTAAAAATTAGCCCACACCCACCAATTTGCAACAAGTGCGTAGTTTCTTAGGACTAGCTGGTTTCTAACGCCGGTTTGCGAAAGACTTTAGCACTATTGCCACTCCTCTACACGCTTTGAGCAAGAAAAATGCACCTTTTGTTTGGGGACCATCCCAAGACACCACTTTCCATAAACTTAAGAATTTGCTCACTCATGCACCTTTGCTTGCCTTGCCTAAGTTTGATAAAACTTTTGAAGTGCATTATGACGCTAGTGGTAATGGCATAGGTGGCGTGCTTATGCAAGAAAACTGCCCAATTGCGTATTTTAGTGAGAAACTTCCCGGCGCTCAAGTCAACTATCTTATATATGACAAAGAATTTCATGCATTGCTGAGAGGCTTACAAGATTGGGAACATTATTTGCGTCCGCATGAATTTTTCATTCTTACCGACCATGAAACTCTCAAATACATAAAAGGGTCAAACTAAGTTGAACAAACGTCATGCTAAATGTAGTGAATTTATTGAGTCTTTCCCTTAAGTCATCAAATATATTAAGGGCAAAGAAAATGTTGTGGCGGATGCGCTTTCCCACAAATGCATGCTCGTTACTCAACTTGAATTGAATGTTACTGGTTTTGAGCACATATAACACTTGTATGAGCATGATGTTTCTTTTGCTACTCCATATGCCAATTGCAACGTGAAAACTTGTTGGGAGAGCTATAGTATGAAAGATGGATATCTTATGCGTGCTAACAAACTTTGTATTACCAAGTATTCTCTTCGTTTGTTGATTTTGCAAGTGGCTCACGGTGAAGGACTAATGGGTCACTTTGGACGCGATAGGACATATGCCACACACTCTCCTACAAGTTCTATTGGCCAAAGATGCTTTGTGATGTCGCACACTTCACCAAACGATGCTCTACATGCCGCAAAGCTAAGTCTAAAGCTCAATCCCATGGTCTTTACAAGCCTCTTCCTATACCGTTCCAACCTTGGGAATTCATTAGTATGGATTTTGTGCTTGGTTTGCCATGAACGAAAAATGGCCATGATTCCATTTTTGTTGTTGTAGATCATTTTCCAAAATGGATCATTTCATTCCTTGCCACAAGATATACGATGCTTGGCATATTGCCAGTCTCTTTTGTAGGGACATCTTACGCCTACATGGAGTACCCAAGACCATTGTCTCGGATCGTGACGTCAAGTTCTTGAGCTATTTTGGAAGACCCTTTGCGCCAAGCTCGGCATCAAGCTACTATTCTCTTCGGCATACCACCCACAAACCAATGGCCAAACAGAGGTGAAGAACTAGATGCTTGGAACTCTCCTCCACGTGTTGATCAAGAAGAACATCATGGAATGGAAAGATTGCCTCCCCATCGCCGAGTACGCCTACATTCACGCACGACACTTCACCACCAATAAGTCTCCCTTCGAGGTGGTCTATGGCTTCAACCCTTTGTCCCCATTGGACATTCTCCCGCTACCACTACAAGAACGCGTCAACATGGATGCAAGTTGAAGGGAAAAACTACATCAAGAAAATGCATGAAGATACAAGGAACACCATTGAGCGCCACGTGGAACGCATCACCGCCAAGCGTAACACCAACAAATACCCCAGGGTGTTCAAGCCCGGCGACCTTGTGTGGCTACATCTCCAGAAGGAGCTTTTTTCCGATGAGAGCAAGTCCAAGCTACTACCTCGAGCCAATGGACCATTCAAGGTGTTGGCACGCTACAACAACAATGCCTAGAAGGTCGACATCCCACGCGACAAGTACAACGTGAGCGACATCTTTAACGTCGCCGACCTCTCCCCATTTCATGGTGATGAAGATCTTGATCCGAGGACGGATCTTCCCCAAGGGGGGGGAGATCACGCGGAGCATCCCTCACTCATCCCCATGAAGCCTACACCATCTCCACAAGACACAAGTGGTCCTATGACAAGAGCTCACGCACGCGCAATAGAAGCTAAGGTGAACTCCCTCCTATTTGAGTTTACATGAATGCTAAGGGAACTTGGATGCTACCTCATCTAGACACCCTATGCATCATTAGGTATGAGGAAGACATCCTAGGCCAAGGGGAGCAACCACGAGGAAGCACGGAAGACTGAGATGAAGCTGTTGACAAGTCCCTCAGCTAAAGCCGACCCCGAGCGCACGGGCTGCCTGGACCCCATGCGCACGAGGGTAACCGGGTAAACAAAGACCCTGTGTGCACGGGACCAAAAGACCCCGTGCACACGGGCCACCCAGGAGCTACAGCGGCCACCCCATCTGCATGGGCCCAGAAGACCCCATCCACACGGACCTCCTAGGAAGCTACAGCGGCGACCCCGTGCGCACAGTCGTGTCCCATGCCCACGAGACCACCCGTGCGCACGGGCTGCCCAGGCCTACCGACCCAACCGCCCACTTCGACCACTCTCTTGTTCTTCCCCCTGTTCTTCATGTTTCCCCCCTCCAATTCATGAAAGATTGACCCCTATGGGTCTTGCCCCGTATCAATAGAGCATAGCGACGCTCTTCTCGATTTACCTCCATTACAAAATATTAGCTCACCAATCTTACAGCTAGCACTAAGGTAGTGCTATAGTACTAAGCTTGTACTAAGCCAATATAATGTTTCATTTTGGACACATAGGCTACTACGTCCTCGGATAAAATTGAGTCCAGAGTAAAACTAATTCCAAGATATTTTCCCAATGAGCTACCTCCGGGACTACCACCAAAATGAGGAATCGAACACTGCATCGTCCTCATCCCCGAAGCACCGCTTCCTAACAAGGCTCCTTACCATGTCAACCCCGAAGAAACAAAGTAAATACAAAGGCAAGTAAAAAATCTCCTAGATAAAGGGCATGTACGTGAGAGCTTGAGTCATTGTGTGGTCCCGGGGATACTAGTACCTAAGCAAGACGGTAGTATGCGCATGTGCTCCAATTGCCGCCCTATCAATGTTGTTACCATTCTATATCGTCATCCCATTCCTCGCCTAGATGATATGCTATATGAACTTTGTGGTGCCACAACTTTTTCTAAGATTGACTTAAAAAGTGGTTACTACCAAGTACGCATACACGAGGGTGATGAGTGGAAAACGGTGTTTAAGACTAAGTTTGGTCTCTATGAATGGCCGGTGATGCCTATGGGTTTATCCGAAGCACCGGGCACATTTGTGCATATGATGCATCATGTTTTAAGCCCTCTCATTGGTTATTGCATTGTGGTTTATTTTGATGACATCCTTGTCTTTAGCAAGTCACTTGAGGAGCATGCTACCCACATAAGAGATGTTTTCAAATTCTTAGGAAAGAACAACTCTATGCAAACATGGAGAATGCACTTTCGGTGTTGACAAGGTCATTTTCCTAGGATTTTTGGTTTCTTATAAGGGTGTTCATGTGGATGAAACTAAAATTGATGCAATTAAAACTTGGCCCACACCCACCAATTTGCAACAAGTGCATAGCTTCCTAGGACTAGCCGGTTTTATCATTGGTTTGTCAAGGACTTTAGCACTATTGCATCCCATCTTCATGCTTTGAGCAAGAAGAATGCACCATTTTTTTGTTACCATCCCAAGACACCGCATTCCATGAACTTAAAAATTTGCTCACTCAAGCACCTTTGCTTGCTCTGCCCAACTTTGATAAAACTTTTGAAGTGCATTGTGACGCTAGTGCTGATGGAATAGGTGGTGTACTTATGCAAGCAAAGTGCCCAATTGTGTATTTTAGGGAGAAATTATAAGACGCTCAATTAAACTATCCCATATGTGACAAAGAATTGTATGCTTTTGTAAGAGTGCTACATGTTTGGGAACATTACTTGCTACCGCATGAATTTGTCATTCATACCGACCATGAGACTCTTAAATATCTCAAGGGTCAAACTAAGTTGGACCATTATTGAGGATATCGCTTATCCTTAGCATCTCGGTCAGCTAGGGATAAGAGATTAATCAGAAATCGACCGATTAATCGATTTTATTGGTTGACTGTTAATCAACCATTTTTTGTGAATCTATGTTTCCCAACGCTATAATATGCTATATTAAATATTGGGTAGAAGTGTTACCATGATTCCTAGCCCTTGAATCCTCGTATAATGACAAAAAATAGGACAATAATACATATTGCATAACAACGTCGACAAAAACACAAATGAACATAGTTTTTTGCAAACATAGTGCTAGGAATAGGCCTAATTTATCGGTAGATTCCCTCGCTTGTCAAAGTGACAAATCGGCCCAAACGATAAATTCTGAAGATAAGGCATAATCTTATCGATCACCCCATGAGTAGGGATAAATTTTACGATAAATCATTGAATCGGAAGATTTTTTTTAACAATGAGTTGAACAAATGACATGCTAAATGGAGTGAATTTATTGAACCCTTTCCTTATGTCATCAAGTACAGTAATGGTAAAGAAATCTGTGTGGCGGATGCTCTTTCTCAAAAATGCATGCTTGTTACCTCCATTACCGTATAATACATTGCCGCCATTATTGCTAGCACTATGCTAGTGCTACAATACTACGTGAGGACTAAACAAATTGCAATTTTTGTATGGGAACTAGAGGCCACAAAACCTTCATTACCATATAGAACTTTAACGGTCTTACCACTTCACTTTCATTAGCATATAGTACCTTGCCACTATTAAAGTTTCATTACCATAGAGCATAGTGACGCTTTTCCCGATTTAGCTCCATTACCAAATAATAGCACGCCAATCTTACAGCTAGCAGTAAGATAGTGCTATAGTACTAAGTTTGTACTAAGACAATACAAGGTTTTGTTTTGGGACACATAGGCTACAACGTCCTTGGATATAATTGATTCAAGAGTAAACTTGTTCAGCTTGATGAGCAAAAATATTTTAATATTAAAGTTTATCATTCAATTCCATCTCGAAACTCGATCGATAGGTGGTCTTCGCGAAGGATTATGAGGGAAAACCTCAAGTAAAAAATCCAAGCTACCAAGATAGGCATGCGTCGGTTGCCTGCACCGACCCAAGAAAGGGGGCCTTGCACCCCCAAGGGAACTTCCCATTCTCTAATGATAGAGGTGAAGGTGACCCGTCTTGTAATCATATGGTGGCTATCGTTTTTGGTAGAGTCAACTTTTACAATCCGACTACGAACGTGCGAGAAAATCGCGCCTTAGCAATTGCTAAACCAACTCTAAGAGGTTATTGACCATGCCGGAGCATGATCAACCTGACCACGAGGGTTTGTATCCTGCACGCAAAAGAAGAACAAGCAAGAAACTGAGATTGAAATCTGGATATTGCGAATATAAGAGGAAAGCTTATTGATGAAGTGGGGTTGTGTGACATCTTAGTCTAGTCGTGGAACACAAACGAAGGACACGAAGTTGCAGCTATGGCGAACTTGTAATCTGAACAAAACCCAAGTCTAAACGATGCCCTAAGGGTTGTATATGTGGGGGAATAGAGGGGGATTTCGTGGATGGGGACATCAGTACTAATGTTACACCCACAACCCCTGCTACTATACATACTGGACCGGTTACTAGAACTCGCGCACACCAATTGAATTACCAGGTACTTTCATGATAAAAGCGAGGGTCCGGATCTTTCGATGAGATGATAACTATCGATTTGGTGGAGACGACTTTGATGATCCGACTACAAACGTGCACGATGTTGTGCCTTAGCAATCGCTAAACCAATCTCCAAGAGGTTATTGACCACGCCGGAGCACGATCAACTTGACCACGAAGGTCTATTCCTGCAAACAATTGAAGAACAAGCAAGAATATGATAATGCAATCTGAATATTGTGAATATAGATGAAGTATAGATAATGGTGGGGTTCTGAAAGCGGTCTTGGTCTGGTCGTTGGACACAAACTAAGTACACAAAGTTGCAATGGCTAACTTTTAACTAAACAAAACCCAACCCTAAAACGATGCCACAAGGGCTGTATATATGGGGGAATAGAGGGGAATTTCGTGGCCCCTTGGAGGAGGGGTCCGAAACCGACCTTAACTCAGTTTCCCCATACATACGGACTCTAAAAACAGCCTATAATATGGTATTTCGAAATTACATGGGCCTGACCCAACAATAAGGTGGCACAGCACCTATATTAGCCTAGGGACAAATTTTATAAAGTAGCATCATGCATATTTCGTCCAAGGCTTCTTGCTCCCATTATGGTGGCTTCAAAGTGCGAAAATCATCACTGGAAACTCCATTGTTCTTTCCCTCGCGCGCACCTTCTTCTCCATGCTTGATCCCGCTCCCATGGTCATCCTTCTTGTCCATGCCAGGTCCTTCATTCATAAGTAAAACGAAAGTATCTAATTTAGGCAGCATCATATGTTCATGAACATTAGAAGGATTTGCAAGAAACGAAAGTACCTGGTAATTCAATTGACGTGCGCGAGCTCTAGTAATTGGTCCAGTATGTATAGCAGTCGGAGTTGTGGGTGTAGCATTAGCAGGGATGTTCTCATCATCCTCCCCTTCTTGAACTGAAGTCACCCTCGACGGAAGCTCATCTTCCTCACCCAAATAAGGCTTCAAATCTGCAATGTTAAAAGTGAGGCTAACCCCAAACTCTACAGGCAGATCAAGTTTATATGCATTATCATTTACTTTCTCTAACACCTTAAAAGGACCATCAGCGCGTGGCATTAGCTTTGACTTGCGCAAATCAGGAAATCTATCCTGACGCAAATGTAACCAAACAAGATCTCCAGGTGCAAAGACAACATGTTTTCTACCCTTATCTCCAGCAATTTTTTATTTAGCATTCATACGCTCAATGTTTTCCTTCGTTAACTCATGCATCTTTAATATCAATTTAGCACGTTCTTTAGCATCAAATTAACCTTCTCCAAAGATGGAAGAGGCAACAAATCAATAGGTGCACGAGGTAAGAAACCATACACAACTTCAAAAGGCCACATCTTAGTGGTAGAATGTAGCAAACGATTATAAGCAAATTCAATAGGAGGCAAGCATTCTTCCCACATTTTCAGGTTATTCTTCAAAACAGCCCTAAGCATAGTAGACAATGATCTATTAACTACTTCAGTTTGGCCATCAGTTTGGGGATGACATGTATTACTAGAAAGTAGTTTAGTCCCCAACTTAGCCCATAAACATCTCCAAAAGTGGCTAAGAAATTTAGCATCACAATCTGAAACAATTGTATTTGGCACACCATGCAACCGAATAATTTCATGAAAGAACAAATCAGCAACATGAGCAGCAGCATCACTTTTATTACATGGTATAAAGTGTGCCATTTTGGAAAATCTATCCATGACAACAAATATGCTATCCCTCCCCTTCTTAGTTCGAGGTAAACCTAAAACAAAGTCCATAGATATATCCTCCCAAGGAACACTAGGTACAGGCAAAGGCATATATAAACCACGAGGATTGAGTCGTGACTTAGCTTTTTGACATGTAGTGCAGCGAGCAACAAAATGCTCAACATCCCGTCTCATCTTTGGCCAAAAGAAATGTGTAGAAAGTACGTCCTCCGTCTTCTTCATGCCAAAGTGTCCCATTAATCCTCCTCTGTGTGCCTCTTGTAACAACAAAAGATGAATGGAGCTAGCTGGAATGCATAGCTTGTTAGCATGGAACACAAATCCATCATTAATAACGAACTTGTTCCATGTTCTCCCTTCTTTACAATGCTGCAACACATCTCTAAATTCAGCATCATGCACATATTGATCTTTGATGGTCTCCAAACCAAATATTTTAAAGTCAAGTTGTGAAAGCATAGTATAACGATGAGACAAAGCATCAGCAATAACATTTTCTTTAACCTTCTTGTGTTTAATGACATAAGGGAAAGTCTCAATGAATTCAACCCATTTAGCATGTCTACGGTTCAGTTTTGCTTGAATTTTAGTATGTTTCAAAGATTCATGATTGGAATGTATAACAAATTCTTTGGGCCATAAATAATGTTGCCATGTTTCCAAAGTCCGAACAAGAGCATATAATTCCTTATCATAAGTAGAATAATTCAGACTAGGCCCACTCGGTTTACCATCTTGTAATAACACACCTCCTAACCCAATTCCACTAGCATCACATTCAAGATCGAAAGTCTTATTAAAATCAGGAAGTTGGTGTAAAGGAGCATGTGTTAACTTATCTTTCAAAACCGTGAAGGCTTCTTCCTGTGCGGTACCCCAGGAAAAAGGCACGTCCTTCTTTGTAAGCTCACTGAGAGGCGCAGCAGTGGTGCTGAAATCTCTCACAAAACGCCTATAGAAACCAGCGAGGCCAAGAAAACTCCTCACTTGTGTGACCGTTTTGGGCTGCATCCAACTCTCAATAGCTTCAATCTTGGCTTTATCAACTTCAATTCCCTGTGGAGTAACAACATAGCCAAGAAAAGATACTCGGTCGATGCAAAAGGTGCACTTCCCAAGGTTACCAAACAAACGTGCATCACGTAGAGCAATAAATATAGCACGTAGATGTTCCAAATGCTCCTCCAAAGATCTACCAAAAAATCAATATATCATCAAAATAGACTACCACAAATCGTCCAATGAAAGCACGTAAAACCTCGTTCATTAATCTCATGAAAGTGCTAGGTGCATTAGTTAACCCAAAAGGCATGACTAACCACTCATATAATCCAAACTTAGTTTTAAATGATGTTTTCCATTCATCTCCCAATTTCATATGAATTTGATGGTATCCACTACGCAAATCAACTTTGGAGAAAATTGTAGAACCACTTAATTTATCAAGCATATCATCTAGTCTAGGAATAGGATGACAATAACGAATAGTAATATTATTAATGCCTCTACAATCCACACACATGCGCGATGTACCATCCTTTTTAGGCACTAGATAGGAACAGCACAAGGACTAAGGGATTCACGTATATAACCTTTGTCAAGCAGCTCCTGTACTTGACACATAATCTCCTTTGTCTCCGCTGGATTGGTACGGTATGGCGCACAGTTGGGTAGGGATGCACCGGGAATTAAGTCAATCTGATGCTCAATCCCGCGAATAGGTGGTAATCCTAGTGGCACGTCTTGTGGGAAGACGTCAGCGAACTCCTACAAAATGTTAATGAGAGCAGGAGGCAAAGAGGGAGGCATGTCCTCGAATGAAAATAATACCTCTTTGCATACAACAGCATAGCAAACAGATGTAGCAACATCCAAATCATTAATATCAAATTTAGTAGCAAGTAAACATCCACTCTTTAATTTTATTTCGGATGCAACATTAGATGATGGTTTATTATGCTTATGGTGTTACTCAAATTCCTGTGCTACAATCTGATTTTCACTCTTATTTTTCTCCAGTTTTGCTTTACTAGCTCTAGCAATGTCATCTTTCATAATATGTTCCGGAGACATAGGAAGCAAAGTGATATTTTGATCCTTATGAACAAGAGTATACTGATTTGTCCTACCATGGTGTACAATTTTTTTATCAAACTGCCATGGCCTACCAAATAGAACAAAACATGCTTGCATGGGTACCACATCACAATCCACATAATCAGAATATGTAGCAATGCTAAAATGCACACGAACAGTACATGTTACCTTAACCTTGCCACTATTGTTGAACCATTGGATGTAATAAGGATGAGGATGTGGTATGGTGGTTAGAGACAGCTTCTCCACCATCTCCATGCTAGCCAAGTTATTGCAACTCCCTCCATCGATGATGACGCGAACAGAACGCTCCTTCACAACTCCCTTTGTGTGGAACAAGTTGTGTCTCTGATTTTTCTCAGCATGTGGAACCTGCACACTGAGAACATGTTGAGCAACTAAACTTTCATACCTGTCAGCGTAATCAGCAGCCATGTAGTGTGTCTCTGGTTCTGCATCGTCGCCATCGTGTTCTTCACTTGCAATGAGAGCCAAAGTCTCCTCATCATAATCACTAGCACACGCATATCCACCATCCTCAATAACAATCATGACACGCTTGGAAGGGCATTCTCTCGCAAAGTGACCTCCAACCTTGCAACGACGACATATAACCTCATGTGTTTGCCTTGTGGATGCAATAGATGAAGAAGAGCTCTGTGCAGGCCTAGAAGGTGTGCTCTTCGCAGAGGGTGGAGTAGGAGCCTGTTTCCTGGTATCGCGGTTGGAGTTGGAGGTCAAAGTAGGTGGTGTTGCAGCAGGACGTGCGGAAGTAGAGGAGGTACATGGCGTCCATGATGAAGTGCGACCTGCAGAAAAAGTAGTTCTCCCCATTGCCTGTCGATCTTGCACTTCACGTTCAGCTTTGCAAGCAAGATGAAATAAACGAATGATAGTGTTATACTCCTTCTACTCTAGAATAGTCTGAATCTCTCTATTTAATCCACCCATAAAACGTGCAAGCATACCTTCATTCTCCTCAACAATACCACATCTAATCATGCCAGTTTGTAATTCCTGGTAATATTCTTCTACAGAATTTTTTCCTTGTCTTAAACGCTGCAAATTTTGAAGCAATTCACGTTGATAATAAGGTGGCACCCAACGATTATGCATAGCAGTTTTCAAAGCAGCCCAAGTAGTTGGAATATTAGCATGGTGTATTCTACAATGTTCTGACCACCAAACACAAGCAAAACTAGTGAATGAACAAACAGCAGCAGCAACACGTGTATCCTCAGGAAATTGTAAGCATGTAAAACGTTGTTCTGTTTCTAACTCCCATGTAAGATATATATCAGGAACATATCTAGCCTCAAACGTTAGAATATTCAATTTAAGTTTAGGGAGACGGTCATGATCCCGTACCTGAGGGGGTGGTGCAGCCCTACCGTTATGGTTGTAGCCATGTCGTCGACCTGGTGCGTATCGTGGTGGTTGCCCCTGAGGCTGATCTGGAGCAACCTCTCCCTCATCATCGTAATCACCATCATAATCTTCAACCTACTCAACGATATTAGCAGCAAGAGACACAGAAGTAGCAACAATATCAACATTACCAGTATGTTGGCCTTGGCCGAGAGGCACACGTTGCGCTCGTCGTTCGAAAGGGATAGGAGCTGCAGCTGGTGGTGGTAGACGGGCAAGCACCTCATTGAACTTGGCGTCCATCTTGGTGTCGAATGTGTTCTCCAAACCATCGAGCTTCTCCATGGCCTCTCCAAAGTTGGTCACAAAGTCTTGTACCTGGTCAGCCATCATTTTCTGAAATTTATCATAGAGCGCTTTGTTGGTCATGCTCTCCCAGTCACTCCCGTCATCGTGTGATCCTGACATGGTTAGCAGAAATAGGAAACACACAAGAATATGTAACCTACAGACTACTGGGACGTGGTGGTGGTGGTGGTGTGTCACAAATCCTTTAAGTGAATCTCAAATTCTTACCAGTTCTTACCCAGCAGTAGGTGGTGATCGGCAACCGTTGTAGTCAAACTCTCAAAGCTTGGATAGAGCGATTGCCAGGTGGTGTCAAACACACGACGTAGATGTATGTGGAGCTAGGATGGCTTATAATATGGTAGCAAAAAGGGTTAGCAATAATCAATTCAGAGATGCAAGGTTGAATAAATGCTCAATGACGGTACTGTGTTGGTCCTAGGCTAGACCGTACTAGAGATGCGAGCCTAAAACAACAACAAAATCACGACGCTACACGTAATCAAGGGAAAAGCACACTCTGAAAAAAATCGTTTTTTTGTGCCTCCTTTTTTTGCGCTCTTTTTTTGCTCAAAAAATCACTACAATGGCGAGTGTCTCAAAACTCTTCCCACGTCGTATAAACAAGATGGGCACGAAATTTGTTGGACTAATTTTTTTCTTTTTCTGAAGCAATTCGGGGGCTGCGACGACCAAAAATTTCGACAAAAATCACTATGATGGCAAGTGTCTCAAAACGCTCCGAAGAACCTAAAACCAAGATAGGGAAAAAATTCAGCCGAATTTTTTTGGGCCAAAACGTGCTCTGCAAAGCGTGCCAGACTCTTTTTTTTCGAGACCTACGCAGGTAGCAAAACACGAATCCGAAATCAAAAGGATCTCGAAACTAAACCTAAAACGAGCTAGACTTGGATTGGTGGCAGATTTGTGGTGGTATATATGAACACCAATGCATAGTGATGGTGGGTGGTGATATATGGCAATGGTGATGATGGTGGTGGTATATGGCAACCATGAAGATGATGCGGTGGCGACGTGACAACCTGCGGATAGAACTCAAAACTCTAAAGGACTAGGCACTAAGACCAGCAACTCGACACGATGATGTAACCGCAAATTCAACAAAGCAAAATACTGAAAAGACTATGCAAAGGCTCACATTGGTTCGGATATGATGATCTAACCCTAATTTTTTTGTGGCTTTTTCGTGGACTAAAGGTATGAAGAACAGATGCGATCTAAACTACGAAAACTGGTAAAATCTCACCGAGCAACCTGGAAATCGGATACCACTTGATAAAAGCGAGGGTCCCGATCTTTCGATGAGATGATAACTGTCGATTTGGTGGAGACGACTTTGATGATCCGACTACAAACGTGCACGACGTTGTGCCTTAGCAATCGCTAAACCAATCTCCAAGAGGTTATTGACCATGCCGGAGCACGATCAACCTGACCACGAAGGTCTATTTCTGCAAACAATCAAAGAACAAGCAAGAATATGATAATGCAATCTGAATATTGCGAATATATATGAAGTATTGATAATGGTGGGGTTCCAAAAGCGGTCTTGGTCTAGTCGTTGGACACAAACGAAGTACATAAAGTTGCAATGGCTAACTTTTAACTAAACAAAATCCAACCCTAAAATGACGCCCTAAGGGCTGTATATATGGGGGCATAGAGGGGAATTTCATGGCCCCTTGGAGGAGGGGTCCGAAACCGACCTTAACTAAGTTCCCCCATACATACAGACTCCAAAAACAGCCTATAATATGGTATTTCAAAATTACATGGGCCTGGCCCAACAATAAGGTGGTGCAGCACCTATATTAGCCTAGGGACGGATTTTATAAAGTAGCATCATGCATATTTCGTCCAAGTCTTCTTGCTCCCATTATGGTGGCTTCAAAGTGCGAAAATCATCACTGGAAACTCCATTGTTCTTTCCCGCGCGCGCACCTTCTTCTCCATGCTTGATCCCGCTCCCATGGTCATCCTTCTTGTCCATGCCAGGTCCTTCATTCATAAGTAAAATAAAAGTATCTAATTTAGGCAGCATCATATGTTCATGAACATTAGAAGGATTTGCAAGAAACAAAAGTACCTGGTAATTCAATTGACGTGCGCGAGCTCTAGTAATTGGTCCTATATGTATAGCAGTCGGAGTTGTGGGTGTAGCATTAGCAGGGATGTGCTCATCATTTTGTTTCTTGGAAATCGTTCTAAGGTTCAGGAACATATGATGCTGCCTAAATTAGATACATTTGCTTTAATTATGAATGAAGGACCTAGCATGGATAAGAAGGATGGCCATTGGAGCGAGATCAAGCATGGTGAAGAAGGTACGTGTGCGGGAAAGAACGATGGAGCTTCTAGTGATGATTTTTGCACTTTGAAGCCACAGTAATGAGAGCAAGAAGTCTTGGACGAAATATACATGATGCTACTTTATAAATTTCGTCCATACGTTATTATAGGTGTTGCACCACCTTATTTTTGGGCCAGGCCCATGTAATTTCGAAATATCATATTATAGGCTGTTTTTAGAGTCCGTGTGTGTGGGGAAACTGAGTTAGGGTCGGTTTCGGAACCCTCCTCCAAGGGGCCACCAAATCCCCCTCTATTCGCCATATATACAGCCCTTAGGGCGTCGTTTTAGACTTGGGTTTTGTTTAGATTACAAGTTCTCCATAGCTACAACTTCGCATCCTTCGTTTGTGTTCCACGACCAGACCAAGATGTTACAGAACCCCACTTCATCAATAAAGCTTTCCTCTTATATTCACAATATCTATATTGCAATCTTAGTTTCTTGCTTGTTATTAGTGTGCGTGCAGGAAACAAACCCTCGTGGTCAGGTTGATCGTGCTCCGACGTGGTCAATAACCTCTCGGAGTTGGTTTAGCGATTGCTAAGGAGTGACATCCTCGCACGTTCGTAGTCAGATAGTCAAAGTCGACCTACCAAAAAAGATAGCCACGTCTCATCAAAAGACAGGGACAACTTTGCATCTATCAAGTGGTATCCGATTTCCAGGTTGCTCGCTGAGATTTTATCAGTTTTTCATAGTTTAGATCGTATATGTTCGTCATACCTATAGTCCACGAAAAAGCCACAAAATAATTAGGGTTAGATCATCATATACGAACCAGGCTGAGCCTTTGCATAGTCTTTTATTTTTCTTTTTTGAATTTGTGGTTACATCCTCGAGTCGAGTTGTTGGTTTTAGTGTCTAGTCCTTTAGAGTTTCGAGTTCTGTTCATAGGTTGTCACCCCGCCGCCGCACCATCTTCATCGCTGCCATATCCGACCACGCTACCATCCACATCAGCGCTGCCATATACCACCACCACACCAGATACATCACCGCTTGATACGGGGCAAACCCGTGCGTGTCAACCTTTCACGAATTGGAGGGGAAACCTCAAGAACACGAAAAACACGGGGATTAACAGGGAGAAATCAAAAGAGGAAACACTCAAGAACAAGTCCAATCACACATCCACTAGACTCAAAACCACACAAGATCCACAAGGTACAAGAACAACAAAGGGAAAGTAAGATACATGGTAGAGTTCATCCCAAATCCCATGGGGAGATGGGGCCTTGAATCCACTAGGGATCTTTCCTCGCAAGCAGCCTTGACATCCACTAGGGGATCTTCTCTCATAGAGGCATCTACTCCATGGGAGAGGTAGTGGAAGGATCTAGGCTCAACTAACTAAGAGCTAAACCATTGCCAACCCTAGATGGAGGAGGGAGGAGAGTATATATAGGTCCAAGGCAACCAAGGGGTGAGAGAGGGGTACATGGGTCAAGCCCAGCCGAAACACATAGGGGACGCCGTGCGCACGGGGTAAGTGGAGCCCGTGCGCACGGGGTAAGTGGAGCCCGTGCGCACGGGGTCTCCGGGTCACCGCTCCACTTAGCTCGTGTGCACGGGCGTGTCCCGTGGACACGGGGGATCCGTGGGCACGGAGTCTTCTGGGCCCGTGTGCACGGAGTATCGAGGAAGTCACAGGTACCCCCGTGCGCACGGGGTCTTGGTAGCCCATGTGCACAGGGTCATCTAGGACTCTTCTTCCTCAGGCTTCTAGACTCTATCTTCTTCCGTCTGTGCTTCCAAGTGTCCCTCGCGTATGGTGTTGTTGTACGTAGGTGCTCACACTCTTCATCATCGTCCATGAAGCTCTGGCAATACCTATGCATGCACACGAGAAAAGTGTCAAGTAGTATACCATCCTCGAGGTGGTCAAATGAGCACATGTAAAGGAGATGATTCACCTCTATGTATTTGGAGTAGATGTGGCACATGTCACTTGGAAAAGGGACTCTTTCCATGGTGATGTCCATAGGATTCTCCGCATCATAACCTCCCCCTTGGTAAAGATCCGTGCTCGTATCAAAATCCAAATCACCATGGAAAGGACATTGCATCACCGTGGAGAAGTGGACGATCACCAAACACTCATCATCATCAAGCATTTAAGGGGCACTCTCCAATGTCTCACCATCATGGAATTCCTTGAAAAGGAGCAAATACGACAAACACTTGGAAAAAAGTGGTTAGCTTTAGTGCAAAACCAAGCATTCAAGTGGTGAATCACCGCACAAGTGTTGTCATCATGCATAACATATGGTGTGACAAGGGATTGTGTCATGTAATGTAAGCATACAAATTGAGCACAAGCAATGCAATCATGGAAACAAGTATGCCTAGGTGAGGTCGGGATGCCGATATGTGTGACAATATAACAAGCATCTACCCCAAGGTCATAGCAGGCATGCACAATGCAATCAACAAAAGGTCAATGGTAGGCATAGGAATCATTCACAACACCAAGTAGAATGAAGTTTTTAAATACATGGTGCAATCCAAAGTGCAATACAATCCAATCATAATATGCACATGGTGTAGTGATTATAGTGAGGCTCTCAACACAATAGAAAGAGAAATTGGTCATCATGTGTGAGGCAATCAAGTCAAGCTTGTAGCAAGCAATGTGGCATAGAAAATGTGAAGGATGGACATTGTTGCAACCAAGCATATGATAAGAGCGAACAATCCACAAGTTCAATGCAACACACAAGGCATATATGTCATGAGGCATGTCAATGTGGCAATCATGAGTGGAAACAATATCTCTATCATGTGTGCAAATATGTGGTCCAAGATGACCAAAATGTGTCATGGTACAAGAAACACAAGTAGGATGAACCACAATATCCATGCTCAAGAAGGATGTCACCTTGAAAACGTGTGCTTGTGCATCCTTCACAATATTGATGCCCAAGCAAGTGCGATGGAGAAACACATCGGTGTAGCAAGGCTCGCTCTCAAGGACTTGAATCATGAACTCACGTGAAGTGGAAATTGATATGTAGTCAAAGTATCCTACAGATACACACAACAAAGCAAAGAATGTATGTGCATGGTAGATAAACACATCATCCATAATGATGGTTCTCCTCTCTTGCACATAAGCATTAGGAACAAAAGTGCATGAACAATACGACGCAAAAATGGTTATATTCATGGCACTAGGCATATAGTGCGAAGAAGGAAGACAAGCATGCTCACATGAAAGATGTCAAAAGCTCCAATAATATGTGAGAAAGCTATTGGGGCAATCTCATTAGCAACATTAATAACATGTTTGCACTCAATACATGGCAAAGCATCGAGCATGAGAGAGGAAATATGTGGAGACATATGACAACAAACAATATCAATCATGTGTGAAGCATGTCAATGGTTGTCATGAACCGCATAAAAGGAGCACATCGGTGATGCAACATAAGTAAGCATAGTGATCATGTCATGCAAACTATTAGTGCGAAGATGCAAGATACTAGAGGAAATTATGACAATCATGTCATGCAAGCAAATAGTAGACATAGGCAATGCGCATGACATATCACAAGCACAAAACATGATCAAAGTATCATCATATGCATGGAAGCCAGTAGTGCGAAGATGCAACATACTAGATGTAGTCATGGCGATTGTGTCACACATGTAAATAGTGGGCATATATAATGCACATGACATATCACAAGCATGAAAACAAGATATGAGCAAAGTATCATCATTGCATTGGAAAGAAGTCCTATGTGAATAGCAATGGACCATGATAACTCTACCAACACAAGAAGCAACAATAGCATAGTTATCAAGGTAAACATGGCAATAACAACTAGGATTTCCACCAAGCATGCAAATACACATAGTAGTAGTTGAATTCTGAATCATGGGTAAATGCAAGCAAGGGTCACAATAGCATGGCAAAAGCATAGAAATTAGCATATCATGCAAAGTGAACATGGCAATATGGGAAAAGGATATATGATGCACAATAATTCATAACCATCTGAGGGCCATGTAGAAGATATGCGCGTAGTCCTTGCACGAGGGGAATGGTTGGGGATACATTCCAAGAAATCCCAAACCGTCGTTGCTCTCAAGAGCTCTTTTCGTCAAATCATGGGATTGTGAGGTTAAACGAGTAATCATGAGTACCTACACACAACAAAGTCAAAGGGAAAATTGTGTGTGCGTGGTATATGTATACATCATCCTTGAGGATGTGCATGTGCTTGTGTTCGTTAGCACAAAATATCCAATGCTCAAATAAATGAGATACATCATATAAGAACATGTCATCCATCATGAAATGATTGTTGTTACATATAGCATAATGGAGAACAGAAATATGTAGTGCATCATTTAAATTATCGGGAGCATCGTTATTCATGATATGCGGATGGTGCACACAATAATTGGGATCATGCAATGGATGGGGTGGAACAAAATCTCCTAATATGTATGAGGAAACTATTAGGGTTTCCTCATGTGCAATAGTGGAAGCATAATATGGAGAATATGGACAACATCCAAAACAATGCATATTCGAAGATAGGTGGCCATGGCATGTCATATGAGAATTACTGCGCAAATGATGCAAAGGGAGCATGGCAATATCATCACAAGAAAAGAAAATGTCAATAACCATGGGTATGCCATCTATGCCATATTCGCAAATTGGATTAATTTTTATGGGATATGCATATTTACTATGGTGAGATTGCAAAGATGCAATATGGGAAATTTCACGCATAGCATATGACAAGTTTAACAGATTGTCAAACATGATGTGGCCAATAGAATTTTACATGTTATCCTATGGAGTATAACATCACAACTAGGTAATTCAACATGCTCATCATCATATTCATCGTAAATAGGTGGCACATCTAACCATGAAGAAGATATAGCGTGTGAAGTATCCATAAGGTGATCAACATCATACAAGGAATCAATGTCAACTAGTGGGATAGGAGCATCACCTTCACCTAAGTTACCTTTTTCATTCCACTCATGTGGTGTAGGTGAGGTTGCATAGACCAACTTGTGGTCATCTTCATCGTGATGGAACAATGTGGAGTGCATCATATTCCACCATGGCCATCATCTTGTCCAAAGGATGGACGAAGTCTGCACGGATCGGTGCATCATCAAATATGGGACCTTGCACCAAAGGAGAAGACACAATAGAGGTAGATGTTAAGTTGTTAGAAATCGAAATGGCCTCACATGCCCTATCAACTACCTCACTCGCTCTATGTGGTGGTGGCTCACTCCCTCCCTCTAGGTAGTTGGCAGTCATACTCACCTATGGTGGAGTCACTCATCTCACTCAAGTGGTGAGGGTTGTGGCTCTCCTCACATGGGAATCTGGGCAGCTCATCATATATGGGGCTAGTGGTGAAGTCAGTCTCACTCTCAATATGGTGGCATAAGTCTCTCAACTCATCACCAAATGTCGCCGTGGTTGAAGGGAAAATTCCATGCTCAACCAACTCGTCACTATTGTCGTGGATGAAGGCCGAAGATGGCACATCATCACTCTCGTCTCCAAAGATGGAAACATCCTCCATGCTCGCCACCTTGTCACTAGCCTCCGAAGCTTGTTCCTTGGGTGGCTCCATAGTCATAGTCGTCATCGCGAAGTGTGCTCGGGGTCAAGTAGCCTTGGCCTTGAGTTCTTGTTCCGCCTTGAGAGCACAAACGTAGAAGTCATCGAGAGACTCGTAGCTGTTGTGGAATATAGTCTTGGGGATGTCGTTGTGTAATCCCATCATGAAGTGGAACTTCATCCAGATGGGGTCATCCACGCTGGGTCGTCACAAGGCTTTCTTCATCTTCATGAAGTACTCGTTGATGAACTTGGATTCTCGTATGGTGTCTCCAAATGGCGTTGAAGATGTTCCATGTACGTGAAAGTCACAAACTCTCTCCGCATCGCTTTCTTCGTCTTATACCAACTCATGTCTAAGCTCTTCAAAGGTGTGTGAAGCCACCATGTTGATGCGTAGCCATGGAAGTTTCTTGTGGCACACTTCACTTGATCTTCGGAAGGTACTTGAAGTAGCTTGAGGTGGGTGTCCATCTTGCTCTCCCACTCGAGGTACTCTTCGGGGTCACGAGTCCCATAACATGGAATGTTGATGTCTTGTAGCTCGTGGAAGCCGCGGTCTTGAGCTTGGGGATCCTCTCTTCACGAGCTTGTCAGTGAAGATGCTGCATATCCAAAGGCGAATATGCCAAGGTAGGTGGTGAAGTAATCGAGCGGTGGTTGGTGTCGAGCTCGTGACCTTCACACTTGTTCTCTTTTGGACGCCTTCATGTTGGCGTTGTTATTTCGTTATGTCATTGATGGTGTCGATGCCGAGATGATCTTGCCGGAGATGGTAGCTTGAGAGCATGTGCACTTGAGCGTCTTCTCGAAGATGATGAATACCTCTTGTCGATGTTGATGAGGACTTTGAGCTCCTCCATTTGAGAATCCAATGTGGCATCGATGGTTTTCTTCATGGCATTGAAATTGTCATTGTTGTAGTAGACCGAAGGTGATAATGTGCTTTACCTATCCATCACAAGACTCGAGCAATGGTGAGTAGGAAATGAGATAAACAACATCAATATACTGTTCCCAAAGTTGAGGATGTATCTCATTTTACTCAATGTGAATTGAGAAAATATTAGAATCGGTACCGAACTTGTTCACTCACACCTGCAACATAAAGCTTATCGAGTGGCTCGGTTAGTACAAGTGGCACAAAATTCAAGCAAAATGAAGTCCAAGATATTGTAAATGTTGAAATAAATCCAAAGGACTCAAAATGCAAAGGAAGGGATCACAAATATAGAGGAGAGCAATAGAGAAACACATGCGGTGGGATAATGGGGCTTGTACAACTATAGGGATGAGCAATACAAAATCGCCTAATGAAGAGTAAGATCACGTTACACAAACACAAGGAGAGACACTATCTCGATTGCACGTTTGGGCACGATTCACCACTTGGCACCAATCCTATTCATGCAAGCATATGTTTCATATTCCATCTATCCTCATGCACAAGTATCTCTTTTCATGTGCAACTCTTTTTGCTTATAAGCTTATGGTCTTTCTTTTCTTGCTTAGAAGCTTTTTTATTTTTTTATTCTCTCTTTTTTTCTCTTTCACCTCCTTTCCAGTATTCTTATTGAGCCTCAACCAACTATATGAGATAAATATCGCAAGATATGCATGGGAGCAAGCAATTTCACTATATGATATTTCAAATGATGCAACAATATAATATCATATCACTAAGGTGCACAAGTTTTTGCGAAGCCCGGCAATACTCGGATAGCTAGTCTCAATAGGTATGAAGGTAATCGCAAAGATGGTTGGGCTAACAAGATGGAATGCCAAGAAAGGAAAAGTGTATGAGGGAATGTATACCTGCGTCATGCTTAACACGAAGTGAGGGTAAAATGGCCTTGCTTTTGGTTGAAGATGGCCTCAAAGGATGGATGGTCGTCGTCGATGTTGAACGTCGGTGGTTGATATAGATGATGGACCGATACAAGTCACTGGTGGTTCATGAAGAAGTAACCATACTTAAGTATCCGAAACTGCTTAGGATACACAAATCACAACTCAAGCAACCACAAATGCAAAGGGAATTGAAATGGGTTAGGTTGCAGAAGTTTTGGATGGTGGTGGGAAGTTATGGTGGAAGGCCTATGCAAATATGGAAAAATGTGAAAGTTTTGAAGTTATCAAATGATATTAAAACCAATATGAGCATCTTGGGCACGTCGATAGCTTCAAAACGAGCCAAAGAACACTCAAATCAGAGTTCAGGAGCGAAAGTTAAGGCCGAAAAGGTGAAGTGGTTGATGCTTGTCTGGGGGGGTCGTGCGGATGGGGTCTTAGGCCCGTGGACACGGGGTCCCGTGCGCCCAGGATATGGCCATGGGCACGGGGTGGTCACGAACTTCGCGCGGGCCCGTGCGCATGGGGTGGGGACTCCGTGGGCATGGGGTGGGCGGAAATTTAGCGATTTTGGAGGCCAAATTCGATGTGGCAAAGAAACATTTGGCTAAGGGGACGCAATGGAGGTGGATCTACTTCCTAAACACCAGATCCATGGATTGGAATCAAAAAATGCGCTAGGAACAACAAATCACAAAGAAACTGGTATGGCTCTTTTTGGTGGGGATTTTCGAATTGGGACGAAATCAAACAAAATTAGGCTAGAAAACGAAGGGGGTTGTGATGGTGTCCTGGACTAGGGGGTACTCACCAAGTCGCCTCCCGACCTATGGGTCGGGCCGATTGACTAATGGGCCATTTCGGGCAGACCATGATGCGTACAAGGGAGATTCCACAAGACTTGGCATGCAAGACAAGGACTGCTCTAAACCCTAGGCCCCCTGTATTATATAAACCGAGGCCAGGCTAGTCAATAGATCTATCATATTCATTACTACAATCTCGTAGTAGATACTTGTACTATGTATTATCCCCCATATGAATACAATCAAAATAAGGACGTACGGTATTATCTCCTCGAGAGAGCCCGAACCTGGGTAAAATCCTATGTCTATGTTACCATCGCTCCAAGACGCCTAGCTTAGGACCCCTACTATGAGATATGCCGAATTTGACACTGACATTGGTGCTTTCATTGAGATCCTGCTGGGTCGTCGCCGTGGTGCGATGGGAATTCAGATCGGCTCCATCGCGATCTATGCGTCGGAATCGAGCTACATCGTCAACGTCGGCATCTTCGTCGTCGGCTTGACTGGTCACCTTGGCTATGCTGAGGACTGCACTCCACGTCGGATCATATAGCTCGGACGGGTGTCTTCATCAACATCAACTCCAATCTCAACCAAGATCATGGAAGAATCCTCCATGGTGCTTGGAGGCTCAATGTCAACATTGCCCTCGCACGATCATGCGGTTTTTCTAGACAGCGGATATGTGTTCCTCGTCCCCGCCTCCTCGAGTGTCGTTTTGACAATTGCTTCAGTGGTATTGTGTAGAATTGAGTCTATAACAACCATGCAAAATTTCGTCGCATTTCGATGGAGGAATCTCCGGCGATCTACAATATACCGGAGCCCTATCAAATCTGGATGACTTTAGGGCGAGGAGTCCAGCGCCCAGCTCATTCATCCTTTGGAAGATCCAACCCTTGAACCTCTATGGCATTCCCATATCAATAACATCTCAAAATTTCAGCTCGATCCGACCGTTCAAACTCCGAGAACGGCCCCATGAGTGCTCAATTTTCGTATCTGTTTCCTACGCGAAAATGAATCCCAGCCGAATTCATCTTTGTTCATGAACGGGATATTGGACATACTTTTTGAAGGAATTTTTTTAGGGTATTATGTTGTTCTCAAACATGTACCCAAAAATTTAAAGTCTTTTTTAAGGAAATTTTCACCATTGTGCCGATGTCAAACCGGCCCGACAACATTGCTCCACGGCTGCTGACCCGCGCTAGATCGTCGCTTCGTCGAGCCAAGGTCAACCTCTTCAGATTCATCACCTCGGCAATCCATCCAAGAGTTTGGCAACACAACCAAGAGTTCGGCAAACCGACCAAGATTTTGGCATCGTCGCCCCACGGATTGCACAGGGCTGACACACCAGAATCGCCGCACGGTCAATTCTTCAAGCTAGCATCAACCGCGTCACAAATTTTGACTTGCATTAGCACTGACGTGCCGTCTTTTCTTCAAGCCAATAACCACCACGCCGACCTAATGTAACACATCGCTTGACATGGAGGCTCCAACATCTATCTGCCGATTTGCTCCAACATCCCGGCTAGACCGGGGGCTTCTACATCTCTTCATCGACCTGCTCTGGGGACTTCGGCGTCACCAGCCGACCACTTTCGTCTCCTCGGCTGGACCTGGGGCTTCACGTCATCACATCGACCCTGTTGCATCACCAATTCATCAAGCCGAGCTTTCCACCCGCACACCTCGGGACCAGCTTGGGGGCTGGGACCACGACCTGCCGCAAGTTCGGACCACGTCATCAGCACCTAGCACATTAATCAGCTAAGTCTCTTTCATGCTCAACTTTTTTCAATTTTCAATTTTTTCTTAGTTCGACCACGCATTATATTTATGTTAAATAGATAAGTTTGTTTGTTAAAAACACTTCATTTTCCCATGATAACTAGGGGCTTCACCGTCATACTGCCGAACTACTTTGTCTCCTCGGCTGGACCGGGGGCTTCACCTCGTCGCATCAACCCTGTTGCATGCCATGTCTCAACCGGAGCTCTTCGCTCGATTACCTCAGGCTTGGGGTCTGGGACCTCGGCCAGGCCGAGGACTATATTTCCGTCCCGCCACAACCCCAAACTACACCGACCACATTAACAAGCGAAGTCGTTTTCATGCTCAGCTCTCTTTGAAATTCTATTTTTTGTTCGATTCAACCAAACATTATATTTTTTGTTAAACAACAAAATCAAATTGTTTGTGAAAAAATTTATTTCTTAAAATTTTCTTTACCCGGTTTAACCGGGGGCTCTCGAATTTGTATGATCTACTTTATAATAAATGTGTTTTCTTCTTAGTCGTTGCAAAGTATTTATCTACTACTCCTGTTTCCAACACAAGTGTATGGTCAATAGTCGGGTAACCTGCTTTCTCTCTAAAGTCGTTCGAGTTTAGTTCGCTAAAATGGCATGAGAAGCACTCCGCCTTCGGGATAGGACGTTGAAGCCGAAGGCTAGCCTGCTTGAAGTCTAGAGATCGGATGTATCATGTTAAAGCATGACCGAAGCTCGTATTAATTTTAATACCAATTTTGGATTGACACAAAAAAAACTTGATTCAGTTTGGGCGTCAAAGTTTTTTACATGAGTTTTTTAGCTTTTCAAGCTTATGGAACTTTTGAACTATTTGTATGTTTTTGTTTTAGGAGGCAGGACATCCTCTTGTTCGAGGTATTCTGCATGGCGGATCTTCTCGGAAAATCTTTACTAACCCACAGTTTGGCATCTTCCCTGTCGACCTGCACCTTGGCATCTCGATATTGCTCTATATGCATCAGTTTCAAATTGTGTTTTCGGTCAACAGTTGGGTTGCCCGGCTCCTATGATAGCCTCCTAGATTCCGCTTTGTTCGGCTAGGAGTGCAAAGGGAACCACTGCGATTGTACTTCTAGTTTAACTGGTCAAGTACCTCAATGGAGAAAGTTGAAAACTGACTGTCACAATGAGCGTAAACTGGTCGGCGATCCAATGATCGTATTCAACAATGGGCCTTTCATATAACTGGCCGGAGTGTTAACGACTTGACCTCGGCTAACGTCAAACACTAACTGGGGGCTAGTAACAAGCCTCCCAAACTTTATGCTCCCATGACCAAGTGAAAGTTATAAAGCCTAGATATCTGATTGCCTCATTTTCGCTAACACAACCGCCTCCAGGCACCGAGACGCTGGCTAAGGGTTGTCATGTTACTACGGAAACACCCTGCATAGCATCTACAAAGGGGTAGAAGCCGACAATGACCCACTCTCAAATGATAAATGGTCACAAAGGAGTCAAAATAGCATATAGCATAAACACATTTGTATTCAATATACGAGTGCTGCCTTCCGCAGTCATCGCTATAAAGCCATAAATATGCATCAATTTGACTTAAGATTTTGGCCAAGCTGGGTTGGCAGGCTCCTGTACTTATCCCCTACGTTCCCGATTGTTCGGCTAGGGGGTAAAGGGAGCACCTCTACGATTTTTACTTCTGGGTCATCTGTGTTAGTACCTTAGACTGGGTGAAGCCGAAAGCTAGCCATCTTAAGAATATAATTGGTCGGCAACAATGGAAGTGAAAATTTAGTTCTCAGAGTTCGAAAACTTTCCCCAACTAAATCCTCAATATTTTCCTCCCACATTGATCGGAGTTGACATGATAGCCTGGGAAAAGGAACGTATAAAGGAACTATTTTTCCCAGGAGATATTTCTTATGTTAAATAGTAATATAACATATCTCTCTACATACCTTTGTTTATAAAACTGCATGGCCAGATTGTCTTGTTTGTCGTAAATCTTTTCCCTTATAAAGGCTTTATAAAGCGGGACAAAAACTCCTCGGCTACTGGCCGTGGAGGTTGAAGCCAATGGTCGGTTAACAAAGTCTTGTACAATGCGGATCCGAGCATTAATGATGCAAAATACTTGGATACATAGAATCATTACACATAAATTGTGTCAAACATAACAAAGTTTGTGTCAAAAAAATACCAATCCTTAATTCAACCACTCATGCCTAAATTAAGGCTCTGGGGCTACTGCATTGACTAATCAATGCAGCAAATCCAAAGTGCAGTATGGTTTCCGAGGAGATTCGATCCTCAGGTTGGTCGGCCGCACCCAACCCGAGTCTCGGAAACTACTGTGTGTACCGCCTTTCCATCCTTTACATATGCCGCCGAGCAAGAACTTGATCCTCGGGCCGATTTTGCAAATTGACCCGAGTCTCATGGGCTACAGGGATTAGTGGTTTTCTTTTATACTTCAGGTGCATGTCGAGTTTTAGCCCATCACACACCTTGAGGCCTATTGGTTATACAGCTCATCAGAGAATAAGTTTCACCAATCGGAATTAAATATCCTCAAAAAATCAGCCTACGGCCGGGGTCGTGCATCACCTCAGAAGCAGTCAGGCATAAAGCTCGGGCGCAAGTGGCTAGCACCATAGTGGGCATTTCCTGCATTAAGCTTGGTTGAATTCTTTCAATCTTTTAAAGACCAAGGTAATTATTGAGACCTCGGACACTGATCATCGTTCGAGCTTGGATGCAGTCCGGCATTGGAGCTCAGAAGCAGTCGGGCAAAAAGCTCAACATCAGAGACACCACAGAAGAAGTCCAACATAAAGCTCGGATGTGAAGGGCTGGCTCCATAGAAGTCTATTCCGGCATTTAAGCTCGGATTGACTCCTTCAATTTTTCAGAGACCAAAGTAATCTATGACACCTTGGATGCCAACAAACGTTGGAGGTCGGCTTCAAAAATACACCTCTAATGCAGTTCAGCGTTGGAGCTCGGACGCAAGAGGATGCCACCGCACGTGAAACACTTCAAACCCCAGGTGTGGTGTAAAAATTACAAGGCATTAATACAGGCCGAGAACCTGAAGGGGCTCCTCGGATTCCCGATGTGTGAATTCTTTGGATACACTTCGAGGATCCTCAAGATGAAAGATGGGAAGATTTGTTCAACTGGTATTCAAGACCGATGACCAAAGACAAAGAACCATTCGGAAGAACCGAGGAGCGTCCCCAATAGGAAGACCGGTTCAGGGGGCTACGGATGGTGTCCTCGACTAGGGTGTACTGACCACGTCGCTTCCTGACCTATGGGTCGGGCCGAGGACCCCCATGACGATTCACTAATGGGCCACTTCAGGCAGCCCATGATGCATACAAGGGAGATTCCACAAGACTTGACGCGCAAGACAAGGACTCCTCTAAACCCTAGGCCTCCGATATTATATAAACCGAGGCTATGCTAGTAAATAGATATATCATATTCATTACTACAATCTCCTATTAGATTCCTATACTAGGTACTATCCCCCATATGAATACAATCAAAAGCATGGTGTAGGGTATTATCTCCTCGGGAGAGCCCGAACCTGGGTAAAATCTTGTGTCCATGTTACCATCACTCCAAGACGCCTAGCTTAGGACCCCTACTACGAGATATGCCGTATTTGACACCGACATGGGGGAACTCCAAATTCATGATCAACATTACCCATGATACCATAATGATACGTGGCAAACCCACGTGTGTGGATCTTTCACGAATTGAAGGGGGAAACCTCAAGAACACGAAGAACACGGGGATGAATGGAGATAAATCACAAGAAGAAATACTCAAGAACAAGTCCAATCACACATCCACTAGACTCAAAACCACACAAGATCCACAAGATACAACAACAACAAAGGGAAAGTAAGATACATGGTAGAGTTCATCCCAAATCCCATGGGGAGATGGGGCCTTGAATCCACTAGGGATATTCCCTCGCAAGGGGCCTTGACATCCACTAGGGGATCTTCTCTCATAGAGTCATCTACTCCATGGGAGAGGTAGTGAAAGGAGCTAGGCTCAACTAACTAAGAGCTAAACAATTGCCACCCGTAGATGAAGGAGGGAGGAGAGTATATATAGGTCCAAGGCAACCAAGGGGTGAGAGAGGGGTACATGGGTCAAGCCCAGCCAGAACACACTGGGGGGCCCCGTGTGTCCCTGTCAAAATCGGCGGATCTCGGTAGGGGGTCCTGAGCTGTGACACTAGAATCAATGGTAACAGGAGACGAAGGAGACGATGTTTACCCAGGTTTGGACCCTCCTATGGAGGTAATACCCTATGTCCTGCTTGATTGTATTGATGATATGTGTATTACAGAGTTGATCTACCCTCGAAATCGAATAGCTAAACCCTAGATGAGTTGTCCTCTCTACAACCTAAAACCCTCTGGCTTATATAGTCGCCGAGGGTACCTAGGGTTTACACATGGCTGATTACACGTCGAAGGGATAAACATGCCTATTCACTGCTCCAAACACGGAGGATAGGCCACGATTCCCGAAGCTTCCTTCCTGGAGACATGGCCTTCAATCGGTCCAGTGCTTGGTAAGCGGCCCATATAATCTGGCCCATAAGAAATAGGTCGGCCACCCGAGGACCCCTTAAACCAGGACTCCCTTGGTAGCCCCCGAACTTGCCTCCAATGCAAAGGGTCTGAGCTCCAGCTGCTTCATATGATCAGAGTTTTTGGCTTGTGAGGCGAGTTCTTCCCTCCTAGTTTTGTTCGTTCTCCGATTACATGTATTTTTTACGATCAGAGGATCGTCCGAACACCATGAATAGCTCAGCCACGAAGGCCAAATGTCAAATAGTAAATACAGTTCCCTGACAACCTTTCTAATGAAAGGTCGCAGACTACCATGACCATTGGACTATTTGCAATAGCTCGATTCGCGTCTTGAGTCCGATAATATCAGCACGATCCATCAATGCATAGATTGTGCTCCGTTTCACACGGGATATGTTTAATCATGTGTGTATAACGACACACACGTCTTGGGAAGCGGAGGGATCCACGACATAGCAAATGGAGGTTAACCACAGACTAGCCCCATAAGAAGGGAAAACCCCGCAAGGCACAACCATGCTTCCCATTCACATCCCCTGCTTCCCCAATCTCTTGAATCTCTAGAGTGCAGATCTAGGTTTTCCACAACTCCCCCTTCGAGCCCGACCATGGCTGGTTCTAGTTCCAATGACAAGTGGGAGGCTTCCACGGTCACCGACCAGGACATCCGGGACCTCAAGGACAACGGCTACCTCCCCGCCAACATCTACCATCACATGCTAGAGAAGGGCTAGGTGATTCCCACTCCCAGGCCTGGCGAGAGGGTGGTGTTTGTCCCTCACTTCATCCGAGGACTGACTTCCTGCTCCACCCCTTCATTAGGGGGCTTATGTTCTTCTACATGCTCGACTTCCACGACCTCCCGCCGAACTCCTTCATGCACATATTGGCTTTCATCATCATCTGCAAGGCCTTCTTGCGGGTCGAGCCACACTTCGTACTATGGCTCAAGATATTTAATATCAAGCCGAAGTGTGCCGCGGGTTAACACACAGACTGTAGTGGGGCAGTCATCGGCAACCTCCCCCGTGTCGGATGGCCATCCGACACATTCACCGAAACCATCAAAACTTGCCAAAAAGAGTTGTTTTATATCACCGAGCCAAGGGAGGAAGGCCGAGCTGCTCCGATCGAATTCAGATCAGGTCCCCCACCATATTGACCTCATGGCTCCGAAAGGGCCTCGATTGGGGGTGGGATTCAGAGGTGGACCACCTGCAAAGGCGCATCGCCTCCATGATCAAAGGTAATATCGAACTGGCCAATGTGGTCCAGATTATGCTTCGGCTACGTATCCTCCCTTGCCAGCGCCCAGACTCTCCCATGAGGATTGTAACACCCCAAAAAATTAATAATATTTTATTAAAGAAAATGTTGCCAAAAATAATTTTTTTCTATTTTCTAGATTTTCTATTAATTTTAGAGCCACTACTTTTGTCTGAATTTTAAAAATTCCCCTATCCTATCTGAAACTTTTAAATAATGTTAAGTGGCTTGAATGTTTTATTAAATCATTTATTTCATTTAGTAAAACCAGTGGAATAATTTTGATAATAAAATTTTCCTAGTTTTAATTCATTTAATAGCATTTTAACCCTTTTAAAGGCTCCCGTTGCACTGCAACCATATGATAACTTCATTTATAAATTCTACAAAAATTTGTAGATGACATGTGATGTTCCTGGATCACTTTTCTGGAAAAAATCAACTTGGTGTTTTGGAAAAGTTGAGCAAAGCATCCTATTTTCTATTCTGGTCCAGTTTGAGGTTTTGTACCGCAACCCCTTTGTAGTCCACCTTGAAATCCGATCTCCAAAAGGAGCGGGTGGATAGGTGGTTCTTTGAGGAGGAAGTCTGCCAAGTGAAGGTTATCACGGATGGTAAGCCGTATTTACTGCAGTGTGTCTTTGGGGATAGCAATTTCGAGTTGCTTACCCAGGCGTGGTGTTCCTTAGGCGCCTGCTTCGACCTCCGGAAGAGCACAACAGACTCGAACCAGTTCTAAGCTTCAAGGGGAGAGGGAGATGAAGCTTGGCTATTTTGGGCGCAATTTGAAGCCCCTGAGCGCTCTCCTCTTCTTACCAAGCAGCTTAGGCAGCTGATGGAGCTGCACCAGATGGAGAAGCCGGCCAGGAAGGATCTGTGCATCTGGTTATGGCCCAACGAGGCCTTGCCGAGCAGCTACTTTGGCCTGGTGCACAAGCTGAGCACGCCTCGCCTCGGATAAACACGCTAAGGCATTCCTCATGTATCGAGGGAGCCCGGATGACCTTTGCAAAAGCCAAGGTACACTAGCCGGGGCTTGATCTGATGAAGATAGCCAGGGCCCCTCCGCCTCCTAGAAAGGAGCATAGGTTCCTTGAGCTATACTTCTCCATATTAATGGAGGGTGCTCAGGCAATAGAGTCGTAGTGTTCGAAAGAGAACATTTAGGATTAAATGCGATGTAATATGTCCGAAGACCTTTGAATGCTTGTACATTAATTATGAATGGTTTATCATATTTTCAATGTTTTGCATTCCTTATAACTCCTGTGTGGCTGTTGAAACTAAAAGTTGCGAGTCGTTGGCTTCATCCCCCATGTAGATGCTACGCGGGGTGTCTCTACTTATGCACTATAACCCTTAGCCGAGCTATTGGTACACGAAGGCAGTTGTGTGTGGCAGACTAGGCAATAAGACCATAATGCTTCATTGCTTTCACTTAACCGTATGGGTGCGAAAAAGGACTGCGGGAGGCTGATGACTAGCCCCGGTAAATTGTGATGTTCGGATGAACCGCGGCTAAAGCCGATATCACATGGTTTGTACGAATACCAAACCCATCGTATGACACGGAATAACCTCTGACGAGGTCTTGAGTATAACACTTAAGTTCGGATTCGCAGACCGGTTATCGCATACTATGACACTCAGTTTTCAGCTTTCTCCCCTGAGGTGTTTGACCAGGCTAGCTGGAAACATAATCGCAGAGGTTCTCCCTTTTCCCTCTTAGCCAAACGAGTGGAACGTAAAGGGGCAAGCATAGGAGCCGGGAACCCAACTATTGACCCAAGACATAGTTCGGAACCAATGCATATAAAGCAAATTCCAAGATGCCGAACGCATAATCAATTGGGAATAAGGCGATTTTTTAAACTCGAGCCCCCGGTCTATTTGTCGGTTGCGTCAAAATGTACCAAACAATTTCTCAGGAAGAGGGAGAAAATAGAATATGTGCCCAAAAGGACAATGAGACACCCATGTATAATGATTTTATATTTTTCTCAACAACTCTAATTGCTTGAATTGTCAAAGCAACTGTTTAGAGGTATTCGAAGTATAAATTTTACAGGAGTTGTTGTACCAGGGGTCTTCGATTGGTGACCTAACGTCCTTGATGTGCCTTGTCGCTTGTCTGCTCCTGCGCCTCCTAGGGAGTGGTGCACCTCAATGGGTGGTATTTTTCGGTGAACGGATCTTGTAAACAAAGTATTGAGAAGTCGCCGAAGTGTGGACTAGATTTACACCTTTAGAAGGCCCTTGATGGTACCTGTAGTGTGTCCGAAGACTTTTAATGGTAGTAGTTCGGTCGAGCCGAACACTTACCCCTTTTCTCCCTACCACCACCCGTGGAATTTTGAGCGTGAAGTTGTGCCTCCTTGGCACGTACTTCGCTGGTCCTAGTGTTGTGTGATGGAGGGTGAGTCCCTATTTACGGGGAGGAGAAGGTTCTGAGAGTTCGGACTAAGACTGAGCTTGTTTCCCAACCTTACGTGCCTTTACGGCAGGTGTCGGCATTTGCCGATCATTATTGTAGTGGAATTCAGTCGCCAAGGCGAACGCATGTTCCGCAGTTCATAGGGAGCGCTCTATATTATCGTTGACCTTAATGACCCCCTTGGGGTCAGGCATCTTGAGCTTGAGATATGCGTAGTGTGGGACATCGTTAAAGCGAGCGAACGTTGTACGGCCTAGTAGGGTGTGATAGCCGTTGTGGAGAGGTACGATGTCGAAGATCAAGTCTTCGCTCCAGAAATTATCGAGCGAGCCGAACACTACTTACAGGCTTACAGAGCCTGTGCGTCGGGCTTCGACACATGGGATCACCCCTTTAAAGGTAGTATTTCTGGGTTTCATCCTTGATGGATCTATACCCATCTTTTTCATCGTGTCTGAGTAATCAGATTAAGGCTACTTCCTTCGTCCATTAGGACTTTAGTGAGGTGATACTCGTTTATGATGGGGTCTAGGACGAGGGCAGCCAAACCCCCGTGACAGATATTGGTCAGGTGGTCACATCGATCGAAAGTGCTCGGGTACGTCGACCATGGGTTACACTTTGGGGCTATAGGCTCTACAACGTATACCTCTCGAAGGGCACGCTTCCTCTCCTTTTTGGGTATATGAGTGGTGTATATCATAGTTACTGTTTTCACCTCTGGAGGGAACTTCTTTTTTCCACCACTGATTGGACCCTGAGGGTCATCCTCATCTTTGCTACGTGGGCTCTTGCCTTGATCCTCAGATGCGAGCTTGCCGGCCTGTTTGAATACCCCAACAGTTACGGTTAGTGTGATTGGCGGGCTTCTCTCGAGTGCCATGGATCTGGCCAGGCCTCTCCATGATCTTGTCCAGCGGAGTGGGTCCATCGTGATTGCCTTTAGGAGGCTTCTTCCGCTGACCTGGTCGGGAGTTGGGGAAGCCGGCATTGACGTCCGTTTCATCGGCATCACTAATGATGTTCCTGCATTTATTTTTGTTGCGCTTTGGTTTCTCGTTTCTGTCCCGAACTTCGAAGGTTCTGGGGTCTTCGGGTTGTGGCTCCGTCTTGCGAATCAGTTATTCTTGCCCATGCAAAAGCGGGTCATGAGGGATGTAAGGGCGGACATTGTCCGAGGTTTATCCTGGCCAAATTGGTGAGCCAGCCATTCATCCTGAATATTATGCCTGAAGGAGGCTATTGCCTCGGCGTCCGAGCAGTCGACGATCTGGTGTTTCTTGGTCAAGAACCGATTCTAGAATTGTCATGTGGACTCTCCTGGCTTCTGGACGACGTTTCTTAGGTAGGAGGAGTCTGGCGGCTGAACATAGGAGCCCTGGAAGTTAGATCGGAATGCGTCCTCTAAATCTTCCCAACACCCTATGGAGTTTTTGGGGAGGCTGTTCAACCAGTGCCAAGCTGGCCCCTTAAGTTTTGGGGGTAAATATTTGAGTGCATGGAGATGATCTCCTTGCGCCGTGTGGATGTGGAGGAGGAAATCCTCAATCCATACGGTTGGGTCAGTTGTCCCATCGTATTCCTCTATGTTTACGGGTTTAAACCTCTCTGGGAACTAATGTTGCATCACCTCGTCCATGAAGAACAGTGGATGGGCAGCGCCTCTCACCCGACCTATGTCGCGCAGGTAGTCGGCGTCTGTTCTAGCTCGGTTTCGTTTCCGGCCGCTGTTGTTGCAGTTGAGACAGGGCCGGTACCCGTCCCGTTGATCGGGTGAGTACCCTCTGGATCCATAGATGGATCTTGTGCGACCTACCCTATGGTCCAGGTTGTGCCGCATGTCGAACCTGTCATCAGGCTCTATTGGCTCTTTTCCCCGTCTTCGGGGTATCGCCGACCTATAACTGGTGTAGTCAGCCGTCATGTGTCATCCTCGAGGAGGGCGGTCTGGCTTGTCATATGGGGTATGCTTGGGAGACGGCGTGTTAGTAAGCTCGTCATCGAATTGTGGCAGCAGCCTTCTGCATGGATAGCTCTTAGGTTGGTTCGATAGACGTATTGTATCCCTCCTCAGCTGAGAGGACTCTTGTCCATCGATCGTTGAGGTTGTCCTCTTTGACCTTAACCTACCGTTCTTTTGCTTTCAGGTTGCGGCTTGTGGCTATAAGTTGTTGCCTGAATGGTTCCTGATCTTTAGGGTTGTCGGGAATGTCGAAGTCATCGACTTCCGGGATGTCCTGCTCCTCGACATGGGGGGAGGTAATTGCCGTCCTCGGAATCGTCTAGGTCATCAGGGTTGCGCTGGTCTTCAGGCCTCTCCTGATCCTCTAGCGGGTGTTCGAGGACATCGGGATCGTCGAGGTCTTCTGGGGTATCTTGTCCCCGGTGCCGATGATAGCTTTGCTTCCCTTTTTGCCTTTTGACCGTTTATGCAGCTTCCAACGCCTTTACGATGCTTCACTCGACTTGTCGCCATCGTTTTTAGGTGTGTTCTCGCCATTAGAGGCTAGAGTGTCCATCATGTAGACATCGTATGTGGAGGTGGGTGCCAATCGTCCGGTGTTAATAGGGGTGGGAGCACAATCCTACTCATAAAAGTATTCTGGCTCCTCGGAGGCATAGTACAACATGTTGGTTAAATCTTTTACTATGGCTATCAAGTGTGTGGTGGGTGGGACGAAAATTTCGTCCTTACCCGCCTTGAGACCGATCGAAGCATGGATCGGGGTTGGGTCATCGATAATCTTCATTGAAGAGATCCGATCTAGGGCCTCGTTGAGTATCGAGAGCTCGATCAGGTAAACCTACTCGGAACTTTCGGAGTTGACCTCCGTTGTGTCTGCCCTAGGGGAGTGTTCGATAAGAACACGTATCTGGTCATCTGCCACTATGGCTGGTTCCGTACTAAGAGTCAGGTCATTATCGGGTAGATCCCGTGGGCGTGCCAAAAGAGGGATCAGAGGTTAAAGCCTCAGAGTCTTCGAGCATGGCAGGCGAAACTGTGAGCCCGGATAGAGAAAGATCGCCCCGAGAGTCTACGGAGAACTATAGGTTCCCGAATCTGACCTCTTGGTCAGGGGCGAAGCTTCCGACGCGGCCTAGATGGCCGGTTGTGTCAGCGTGTAGCACAATGTTGCCGAAGGCGAAGATCTATCCGGGGAGAAAGGTGTCAATGTTGCGGACCTCTTCGTTGATGACACCGCGATCCATCGATTCCTTTGGTGATCATAGCGGAATTCTCAATGAAAGCACCAATGTCGGTGTCAAAACCGGCGGATCTCGGGTAGGGGCTCCCGACCTATGAGACTATAATCGATGGTAACAGGGTACAAAGGAGATGGTGTTTACCCAGGTTCGGGCCCTCCTATGGAGGTAATACCCTATGTCCTGCTTGATTGTATTGATGATATGTGGCTTACAGAGTTGATCTACCTCGAGATCGAATAGCTAAACCCTAGATGAGTTGTCCTCTCTACAACCTAAAACCCTCCAGCGTATATAGTCGCCGAGGGTACCTAGGGTTTACACATGGTCGGTTACACATCAAAGGGATAAACATGCCTATTCACTACTCCAAACGTGGAGGATACGCCATGATTCCGGAAGCTGCCTTCATGGAGATAGGGCCTTCGATCAATCCAGTGCTTGGTAAGCAGCCCATATAGTCTGGCCCATAAGAAAAAGGTTGACCACCCAAGGACCCCTTAAACTAGGTCTCCCTCACCGTGTGCATGGGGTAAGTGGAGCCCGTGCACACGGTGTCTCTAGGTCACCGCTCCACCGAGCCCATGAGCATGGGTGTGGCCCGTGGACACGGGGTCTTCTAGGCCCGTGCGCACAGAGTATTAGTAAGTCACGGGTACCCTCGTGTGCACGGGGTCTTCGGAGGCCGTGCGCACAGGGTCATCTGCGACTCTTCTTCCTCAGGCTTCTGGACTCTGTCTCCTTTCGTCTTCGCTTCTGAGTGTCCCTCACGGATGGTGTAGTTGTATGCAGGAGCTCTCACTCCTCCTCATCGTCTGTGAAGCTCCGGCAATACCTATGCATGCACACGAAAGGAGTGTCAAGTAGTATACCATCCTCGAGGTGGTCAAATGAGCACGTGTAAGGAGAAGATTCACCTTTATGTATGTCGACTAGATGTGGCATGTGTCACTTGGCAAAGGGACTCTTGCCATGGTGATGTCCATAGGATGCTTCGTGCCACCGCTGCTATCTACCACCACCGCATATCTGCCACCAATCCAGGTCATATAGACCACCACATATCCGCCGGTCCAAGTTCCACCACCCCTACATACATCCGCCACTAGTTCGAGTTACACCAGATTCATATCCGCCACCAATCCTAGTCCGAGTCTAGTATTTGCTGCTTTGTTGTTTATTTCCATATTCCACGATACTACGTGTCATGGGTATGGCAGACTCTCCAACGTCAGTGCTACCCACAGAAGAAAAAAAATTGCTGAACAAAAGAAAAGAGGAAAAAGAAAAGTCAAAAAAAAATTAGAGTGTGCTCTGCCCTTGTTTACGTGCAACGTCGTGATTTTATTGGTGTTCTGGCTCACGTCTCTAGCACAGTCGGGCCTAGGACCAGCACAGTATCGTCGTTGAGCGTTTATTCAACTTTGCATCTCTGAATTGATTATTGCTGACCCCTTTTGTTGCCATATTATAAGCCATCCCAACTCCTCATACATCTACATCGTGCATTTGACACCACTTGGCAATCGCTCTATCCAAGCATTGAGAGTTTTTACTACAACGGTTGCCGATACCGCCTACTTTTGGGTATGAACTAGTAAGAATTTGAGATTCGCTTGACAGATTTGTGACACACCACCACCACCACCACCACCGCCGCCACTTCCTAGTACTCTATAGGTTTCATATTCTTCTGGGTTTCCTATTGCTGCGAACGACCTGATTTTTCGATGAGCTGATAATTATCGATTTGGTGGAGGCAACTTTGACGATCCAACTACAAACGTGCATGACGTTGCAACTTAGCAATCGCTAATCCAACTCCTAGAGGTTATTGACCACGACGAAGCATGATCAACCTGACCACGAAGTTCTATTCATGCATGCAATCGAAGAACAACCAAGAATATGATAATGCTTTCTAATATTGCGAATATAGATGAAGTATTGATAAGTGTGGGGATCCAAAAGCGGTCTTGGTCTAGTCGTTGAACACAAGCGATAGTACACGAAGTTGCAATGGCCAACTTTTAACTAAACAAATCCCAAACAAAAGCTACTAGATTGATCTACTTATATAGGAGCAAGTGGTGGCGGCCAAGGAGGTGGGAGGACGTCCTAAGGCATCCTAAAACTAACCCTAGGTCATACATGGCCCATGGGCCCAAGTAGAGGTGATGCAACAACTTTGGACTTGTAGTCTGACTCGGATTCTACTGCAACGTCAGATTGTTTCGTCCATATCTTCACGCTCCGGACGAATTTTATGGTGATTCACATTGGGCTGGAACGCATATGACATCTACTTTTCACCAAAAAAAGAGTCACCCAATTCCGAGTTCGGATAAAAAAGTTCTTGGCGTTTTGAGACAGGTGTGTCTGTGCAGTCGGAATCTGAGTCCTGAACGTGAGAGACTTGGACTCTATCTTCTCTTGGGCTAAAAGTGAGGTGAGAGAAGTTCTTATACAACACCTAATTATTTCCTTTGACGTGAAAGGACCTCTTGAATATCACCCAACCAGTTCCTCATCCTTTGTCATTACACGTGGTTCATACAAGTGTTCGGCTATTCTGCATTTAGGCATAAAATAAAAAAGGTGAAGTATTTTTGTTCCAGATAAAATAAATAAACTATTGCATAATTATTATAAGAGATCACCTCACAAGTATACACGTATGCAATATTTTTGGTAGTATCCAAGGTACTCATGTCCTTATCATCCTCCCCTTCTCGAAAACAAAGTCGTCCTTGGCGTTGCTTAGTCTGAAATGTGGCTAACCAAAGAGACTAGGTGTACATGTTCTATATGTATATGTTATGTATTTTTATTGATCTCAGTTATGGCACATGTGACACATTTATACAAGAGCACACTCTAAATGAAATGAAATATAAAGCCAAAATATTATCACAAGAAGTAGAAGGCATGAAAATATTGCAACTCAGTTTGCACATATAAATGAAGTCCTTATTCATATCAAAAGATTGACAGTGTTCATCATTAAACCATCTCCACATTGGTAAATAAACTTGAATTATTGCAAATTCAGATGCTACAACATGCTTAAATAAGCAAACATGCAACATGTCATTTGACACAGAATCATCACCAAAATTGGAGGTCATATCAAAATTATTAAACAATGGCAGAATTATTTTCAAACAAACTTGATCCAAATTTGATTTATTTCCTGATTCACATGGTTCTTTCTAATTAACAGTTAATTGGGTGCACTCAACATTGTTGATATATGATTACATGGAAAATTAAAATCATGAACATAGTCCTCTAAAATAGGTGGTGTGATCAAAGTAACGGGTAGCTCATCACATGATACATTGGAGTTGACAAGGCTTTCATCATACTCCTCTAGAGGTGCAAGATCGGTACCTTTGTCATTACCTCTTATGATCAACTCAGATGATGTAGCCACTCTCGGTGATGCGTTTCACATGGTGAAGGTTATGTAACCCTCACAATAACCGTATCAACTCTTAGAATGTGCGCCTTGCACTCGTTCTCCTTGTGGGCAATATGTTGTTTTATTTCCTATTCAGCTTTGCAAGCAAGAGGAAACAAACCATCCATAGGATAACACATTTTATGAATTAGTATCTCCTGAATATCATAGTTTAATCCTCCCCAAAATCTATGCATAAAATCTTCTTCACTTTCTTCTGACGAGGAATGCAATAAGGTCGTTTGTAAATCATAATAATATTTCATTACGGTGTCACTACCTTGTTTTAAATGTTGGAACTTTTTAATCATGTCATGAGTATAATAAGAAGGGACGAATGTGTGTCTCAAAGAAAGTTTCAAATCATCCCAAGTGGTATGTATATAATCAGGGGGTAACCGACAATATTCGCTCCACCAAACTGCAGCATAACCGGTGAATGACACAACTATGAGCATAACTTTCTTATGTTCAGCAAAATTATAGGAACCAAATATATCATTTATTTCAAAATCTCATTCAATATATAAGGCAGGTCTAAACGTCCATTAAACGGCGGTATAAAAACATTAACCTGGTAATCTTCATTTGGATCTCTTTGCACCTCATGTAACGGTTTTGGTATTTTCTTGGGTGGTGGCACTGCTCCCACGATCGATGATAACCAAGAAGTAACATCTCCGGAATGATGAGGATATCCGTACTAATGTTACACCCACATCCCCACCAGCTACAGATATTGGACCAATTACTAGAGCCCACGCACGCCAAGTTAATTATCAGGTACTTTTGTTTCTTAGAAATCCTTAATCTTCATGAACATATGACGCTGCCTAAATTAGATACTTTTGTTTTACATATGAATGAAGGACCTAGCATGGAAAAGAAGGATGGCCATTGGAGCGGGATCAATCATGGAGAAGAATGTGTGCACGGGAAGGAACTATGGGCTTTCCAATCATGATTTTCGCACTTTAAAGCTACCATAAGGAGTGTTTGGAGGCTTGGACGAAATATACAACATGCCACTTCATAAATTTCGTCCATAGGCTATTATAGGTGCTGCGTCGCCTTATTTTTGCGCCATGCTAATGTAATTTCGAAATACCATATTATAGGCTGTTTTTAGAGTCCGTATGTGTGAGGAAATTTTCTTGCCTTTTCTTGTTCTTGTGATTTTTTGTCGATTTTGATCCATGGATCTAGTGTTTGGCAAGTGGATCTACCTCCCTTGGCGTTCCCTACCCTGAATTTCTCCTCTTACCCCTTCAATTTCGCCCTCGAAATCAAGTTTTTCCGCCCCCGTTTTCGGATCCGAAAATTAGGGTTTGTCCCGGAATTGTTTTCGCGACCCCCGGAACTTCAGGTCTCTCCCTGAACTTCGGGGCTAAACAAAAAGTTTCCCCCAAAAAACCTTCGGTCAACCCCATACTTTCTCGTGACCCCGGGAACTTCTGGTACCCCCCCCCCCCCCCCCCCCCGCGGAACTTCCGGCCTAACCAGAGTCATTCCCCGAAATTTCAGCATCAGCCATTTCACAAGTTTGGCCATAACTAATTCATCTGAACTCCGATTTTGACGTTCTTTAGCTCATTGGATAGCTATAGACACCCCCAGCCCACAAACATACTACCAATACCATTTGACTCCATCAAAATTTTGAAATTTTGGCAACTTTGCCTAGTTCCTCCACCATATCATCCGCATTACCACCATAGACTTCCCCGACCTAGCCCATTCTGGTTCCCATTGGATTTGTGGTTGCCTAAGTTGTGATTTGAGTCTCCTAAGGTGTTTCGGCTACTTAGGGACGGTTACTTCTTCATCAACCACCAGTGAATTGTATCAGTCCATCATCCACATCGACCACCGACGTTCGACATCGACGACAACCATCCATCCTTTGAGACCATCTTCAACCGGATGCAAGGCCGGTTTACCCCGACTTCATGAAAGGTTAAGTGTGACTAAGGTATAGATTCCATCATACACGTTTCCTTCCTTGCCATTACATATTGATAGACCCACCATCTTTGCGATTACCTTCATACCTATTGAGACTAGCTATCCGAGTATTGCTAGGCTTCGCAAAAACATGTGCACCATAGTGATACGATATCATATTGTTGCATCATTGAAATATCATATAGTGAAATTGCTTGCTCCCGTGCATATCTTGTGATACTTGTCTCATATAGTTGGTTGAGGCTCAATAAGAATAGTGGAAAGGAAGAGAAGAGCTAAAATAAAGAGAAAAAATCTTCTAAGCTAGAAAGAAAGATCAAAAGCTTATAAGCATCGAACTGAGCATGGAAAGAGATACTTGTGCATGAGGATACATGGAATAGGAAATGTTTTGTTTGCGTAAATAGGATTGGTGCCAAGTGGTGAATCATGCCCAAACATGCAATAACCTAGCATCTCTCCTTATGTTTGTGCAACACGAGCTTTGCTCATCCCTATAGTTGCACAAGCTCCATTATCCCACCGCGTGAGTTTCTCTATCGCCCTCCTCTATGTTTTGTGATCACTTTCTTTGCATTTTGATTCCATTGAATTTATTTCAAAATTTACAATATCTTGTACTTCATTTTGCTTGATTTTTGTGCCCCTAACCCCAATGAGCTCCACTATAAGACATTTGTGTAGGTTGTGAGAATTGGTATGTTCAATCCCTCTCGTTCTCACACCTTCTCGAGTGCTTCAATGGATAGGGACAAAACATCTCCTTCGGTCTACAACCACAACGACGAGTTTGATGCCATGAAGAACATCATCGAAGCCAAGATACATGCTCAAATGTAGGACCTCGAGGTCCTCATCAAGAACCACAAGAGGTCTTCATCATCTTTGAGAAGACGCTCAAATGCACATGCTCCCGGGCTACCATCTCTGGCACGATCACACCGGCATCAACACCATCAACGACATGAACAAATAACAATGCCAACATCAAGGCGTCCAACCACGAACAAGTGTAAAGGTCACGAGCTCGACACCAACCACCGCTCAGTGACTTCACCACATTCATTGTGATATGGGGCAAGCCTATGTGTGTTGATCTTTCACGAATTGGAGGGGGATTCCACAAAGAACATGAAGAACACGGGGAAGAACAAGGAGAAATAACAAGGGAAATACTCAAGAACAAGTCCAATGACACATCCACAATACTCACCACATACAAGACCCACAAAGGTACATGAACAACAAAGGGAAAGAAGGATACATGATAGAGTTCATCCCAAATCCCATGGGGAGATGGGACCTTGATATCCAGGAGGATCTTTTTCCCTTGCAAGGGGCCTTGACATCCACTAGGGGATCTTCTCTCATAGAGGCATCTACTTCATGGAGAGGTAGTGGAAGGAGCTAGGCTCAACTTACTAAGAGCAAAACCATAGCTAACCCTAGAAATGAGGAGGAGGGGTCCTATTTATAGTCTTGGGAGAGTTGGGGTGAGAGAGAGGGGATACATGGGCCTTTGGCCCGTGTCTACCCGCATAGGGGCCGGATGTCCAGGCCAGGGTCGGATGGGCTTCATGTGTGGCTGGATGTCCGGGCCGTGGGGGCCAGATGTCCGGGGCTCGGGCGCTGGAATCCTGCGCGGTTCTGGTCCTAGTGCGCCGGATATCCGGGGCGAGGGGCCGAATTTCCGTGGCTGGCCGGATGACCTGGCCAGGGCTAGATGTTTGGGCCCTATAGCCTGGCCGGCCCTACCTTGGCCTTGGCTGGGTCTTCAGGCGCTGGATGTCTAGGCCATCGGCCTGATGTCCAAAAGTTGTAGACTTCGCATGCCTCCACTTGATGATCTTCATCGTCCGTCTTCGTGGGGGCTTGGCCTTCACTCCAAGTATCTCTGAGGCGCCTTCATGGATCCTAAGCATGTATAGCATTTATTCTTGAGGTAGCATCAATGTCTCAAGTGAATTGAATGGAGAGGTACATAGGAGCGAGTTCACCTTGTGTTCAATGGCACTTGGTGCTTGGGGAGTAGTCAGAGTGTACATGGTGATGTTCGTAGGATGCTCCGCATCATCCCCTCCCCCTTGGGAACGATCTATCCTCGGATCAAAATCGAAATCACCATGGGAAAGAGATGGCGTGACCATGTCAAAGTGGACGATTACCAAGTACTCATCATCATCAAGCTTGAAATGGGCACTCTCGAATGTCGCACCAACTAGTAATTCCTTCAAAAGGAGCAAACACGACAAACACTTGGAGAAACAAATGTGGTTAGCATTAGGGCAAAACCAAGCATTCAAGTTGTGAATCACCACACAAGTGTTGTCATCATGCATAACATATGCTGTGACAAGGGATTGTGTCAAGGCTTGTAAGCATATGAGTTGATCACAATCTAAGGCATCATGGAGATAAGCATGAAATTGTGAGGTAGGGATGCAAATATGTGCGACAATATAAGAAGCATCTACCTTATGGCCATACAAAAGATGTATGGTAGGCAAAGGAATAATTCACAACAACAAAGAAAATTACATGTCTAGACACATGGGGCAAGTGCAAGGCAATCCAAGCATAATGTGCACATGGTGTAGTGAAGATAGTGAGACACTCAACACAATAGAAAGATCAAGTGTTCAACATGTGTGAGGCAATCAAGTCAAGCATGTAGCAAGCAATGTGGCATGTCAAATGTGAAGAATTGACATTGTTGCAACCAAGCATATGATAAGAGCAACCAATCCACAAGTTGGATGCAACACACAAGGCATATTTTTCATGACGCATGGAACGATGGCAATCATGAGTGAAAGCAATATCTCTAACATGTGTGCAAGTAAGTGGTCCAAGATGACCAATATATGTCATGGTACAAGCGCCACAAGTAGGATGGGCCAAAATATCCAAGCTCAAGAAGGATGTCACCACAAAAGTGTGACCTTGTGCATCCATTAGAATGTCGATGTGCAAGCAAGTGCGATGTAGAAGCACATCGGTGTAGCATGGCTCACTCGCAACAGCTCGACTCGTCAACTCACGTGAAGTGGTAGTTGACATGTAGTCTAAGTGTCCTACACATACACACAACAAAGCAAAGAATGTATGTGCATGGCAGACAAACACAACATCCATCATGACGGTTCTCCTCCCTTGCACATAACCATTAGGCACAAAAGTGCATGAACAATATGATGCAACATAGGTTATATCCAGGGCACTGGGCATATGGTGCAAAGAAGAAAGACAAGCATGCATCACATGAAAGATGTCAAAAGCTCCAATAATATGTGAGAAAGCTATGGGGGCAATCTCAATAGCAAGATTAATAGCAATGTTGCACTCAATACATGGCAAATCATATAGCAAGAAATAGGCAACACGTGGAGACATATGATGATATGCAATATCAATCATGTGCAAAGCATGACAATGGTTGTCATTAACCACATAAAAGGAGCACATCGGTGATGCAACAAAAGCATGCATAATGATCATGGCATCCAAACTAGTAGTGCGAATATGCAACATACTAGAGGAAATCATGGCGATCATGTAATGTGAGCAAATAATAGGCATAGGCAATGCGCATGACATATCACGAGCACAAAACATGATCAAAGTATCATCATAGGCATGGTAGCTAGTAGTAGAATGACGAATCATGGGTAAATGCAAGCAAGGTTCACAATTGCATGGCAAAGGCATAGAAATGAGCATATCATGCCAAGTGGACAAGGCAATATGGGTAAAGGATATGTAATGGAAAATAAGCCATAACCATGTGAGAGCCATGTAGAAGAGGTGCGCATAGTCCTTGTGCGAGGGGAATGGTTCTAGACACATTTTAGTGAATCCCAAAGCATCGGTGCTCTCAAGATATCTTTTCGTCAACTCATGGGATTGTGAGGTTGACGAGTAATCATTAGTACCTACACACAACAAAGGCAAAGGGAAAATTGTGTGCGTGTGGTATATGTACACATCATCCGTTAGGATGTGCATGTGTTTGTGTTCGTTAGCACAAAATGTCCAATGCTCAAATAAATGAGATGCATGATATAGGAACATGTCATCCATCATGAAAGGTTGGTTGTTATATATGGCATAATGGAGACTAGAATTATGTAGTGCATCATGTGAATTTAGAGCATGGTTGTTCATGGTATGCGGATGGTGCACACAATAATTGGGATCATGCAATGGATGGGATGGAACAAAATCTCCTAAAATGTAGGAGGAAACTATGGGGGTCTACTCATGTGCAATAGCAGAAGCATAAGTCGGAGAATATGGACAACATCCAGAACAATGCATATCTGAAGCTAGGTGGTCATGAGATGTCATATGAGAAATATTGCGCAAATGATGCAAATGAAGCATGGCAATATCATCACAAGAAAAGAAAATGACAATAACCATTGGTTTGTCATCTATGCCATATGAGCAAATGGGATTTACTTTTATGGGATATGCATAGTCATTATGGTGAGATTGCAAAGATGCAATATGGAAAATTGCACGCATAGCATATGACAAGACAAGCGGATTGTCAAACATGATGTGACCAATAGAGTTTTCACATGATATCCTATGGAGTATAGCATCACAACTAGGCAATTCGACATGCTCATCATCTTATGCATCATAAATAGGTGGCACATCTAAGCCTGAAGAAGACATAACATGTGAAGTATCGATAAGGTGATCAACATCATGCAAGCAATCAATGTCAAGATAGTCCACTACTGGGACAAGAGCATCACCTTCACCTATTGTACCTTTCTCATACCACTAATGTGATGTAGGTAAGGTGGGAGAAACCAACTCGTGGTCATTTTCATCGTGATGGAACCATGTGGGGGTGCATCACATTCCACCATGGCCATTGTCTTGTTCAAAGGGAGGACAAAGTTGTCAAGGATGTCGTATAGGGGACCTAGCACCAAAGGAGAAGACACAATAGAAGTAGAGGTTAAGTTGTTAGAAATTTAAATGGCCTCACATGCCCTATCAACTACCTCACTCGCTCTATGTGGTGGTGGATCACTCACTCCCTCTGGGTAGTTGCACTCATAGCCACATATGGTGGAGTCACTCATCTCACTCAAGTGGTGGGGGTTGTGGCTCTCCTCACATGGAAATGGGGGCAACTCATCATATATGGGGCTAGTGGTGAAGTCACTCTCGCTCTCAATATGGTGGCAGAAGTCTCTCAACTCATCACCAAACATCGCCGTGGTGGAAGGGAAAATCCCATGCTCAACCAACTCATCGTCACCATCATGGATGAACGCCAAAGATGGCGCATCATCACTCTACTCCATGACCGAAGGGAAAATCCCATGCTCAGTAATCTTCCTTGGGATGCTTCCGAACATGGAAGGGTCATCCATGCATGTAGTCGATCGCCTTGATCTTGGCGTCGAAGCTTGTCCTTGGTGGTGATCTTGGTCTTCACGCACTTGATTTTTCGAAGATGTGTGACTTGAGCATCTATGTCATGATGATGACGACGGGGAAGAAGACTTGTAGTTTTCCACCATGTGTCGAAGTTCCTCCATGTGGGCTGCCACCATGTGTCTTTTCCGAGCTTTGGAGTGCCGTATGTCGATGGCGAGTCGCTCGAGTTATTGGTTGATGTGGTTACTCATGTCGATGTAGTCGTCAAAGGCCGAAGATGGTGTGCTTTGCCTAGCCATCACAAGACTTGAGCAAAGGTGAGTGGGAAATGAGATAAACAATACCAAGATACCGTTCCCAAAGTTGAGGATGTATCCTGTTTCACTCAATGTGAATTGAGAGAATAGTGGAATTGGTACCGGACTTGTTCACTCACACCTACAACATAAAGCTTATCGAGTGGTTTGGTTAGGACAAGTGGCACAAAATTCAAGAAAAATGTGACTCAAGATATTGAAAATGTTGAGGAAGATTCACAAAATTGCAATGCAAACAAATAGATCAATGGCTATGGTGGGACTAGGAACACACACACGGATAGATAATTGTGTCCGCGCAACCAAGAAATGAGCACAAAATGTGATAGACCCGAGAAAAGCTCGTGTTGCACGGATACTAGAAGAGACAATAGCTCGATTGCTCAAATGGGTTAGATATGCACTTGTGCACCAACCTATGAGAGTTAAAATGTCGTCTTCAATCCCAATTATGCTAGGTATGTATGATCCAAAGAGTATGAACTATGCAAAATGGCTCGATGATATTGCTATTGCTTATAAGATCTTTTGTATTTCCTCTTTTGCTTAAAAACTTTTTCTTCTTTCTCTTTTTTTCTTATATTATGCTTGATGCTCGAACCAAGATATGAGACAAGTATGATGGATATGCACAGGAGAGACTTATGGCACAAGATGGTTGCACGCTAAATGTAGCTATGCGGCACAAGAGTGACACTACAGTTCACAACTAACGTGCAATTCTCAACTCGCTAGTCTCAATGGGTAAGGTATGCAATAGGCTCGAAGAAAACAAAGCAATGGCATGGATATAGACAAGGATGTCCTCGAGGTTACCGTCCTTGCTTATGATTGGGTGCCAAAAGGCGAAGTGGCCGTTGTCAAATGTCAAGGCTGAGGCGATGATGAGTGGCGGCATTGTCGATGTAGAATCGTACCTAATTAGCCGAAACACCTTTGGAAACAAAAACCACAACTCAAAATCTCAAACAAAATTCGGTTAGGGTGGCGGAAGTGTATGGCGGAAAAGCTATGCGGAAGTTATGGTGGAGGCCTAGGCAAAGATCCCAAACTTCCGAAAATGTGATGGGGTTAAATGATGATGAATCTATTTTTGTGGGAAGGAGGTGTCAATAGCTATCCAACGAGCTAAAAAACGTCAAAATCGGAATTCAGATGAATTAGTTATGGCCAAAACGGTGAAACACGAAGACTAAAATTCCCAGGGGCCGGATATCTAGGGGGGGGTAGGCCGGAAATCCGGGGCACGGTGTCGAGAATTGCCCTTTTTTGTGCTCCAGGGCCCGGATTTCCGGTCTGCGGCCCAGATGTCCAGCCCGATAGATCTAGCTCGAGATTTGGGGATCGGGGACTCAATTTTGGCAGAAATTTCGAGCTCTTGTGGTCAAAATTGATGGGGAAAAGGAAAAATTAGGGGGATTAGGTGGTGGGAAAGCTAGATCCACTTGCCAAACATGAATTCCATGGATCAAAATCAACAAAATCTCACAAGAACCAACAACTCACAAAATTTTTAGTGAGGCTATTTTTGGTGGGAATTTTTGAATTGGGACGAAATAAAGCAAAATTAGGCTAGCAAACGGTGGGGAGACTCCAAATTCGTGAGAAACGTGGCTATAGATACCAATATGATATGGGGCAAGCCCGTGTGTGTCAATCTTTCACGAATTGGAGGGGGATTCCACAAAGAACACGAAGAACACAGGGAATAAAAAGGAGAAATCACAAGGGAAACACTCAAGAACAAGTCCAATCACAATCCACTAGACTCACCACACACAACATCCACAAAGGTACATGAACAACACAGGGAAACAAGGATACATGGTAGAATTCATCCCAAATCCCGTGGGAAGATGGGGCCTTGATATCCCGGAGAATCGTCCCTTGCAAGGGGCCTTGACATCCACTAGGGGATCTTCTCTCATAGAGGCATCTACTCCATAGGAGAGGTAGTGGGAGGAGCTAGGCTCAACTTACTAAGAGCAAAACCATAGCTAACCCTAGAAATGAGGAGGAGGGGTCCTATTTATAGTGTTGGGAGAGTTGGGGGCGAGAGAGAGGGGATACATGGGCCTTTGGCCCACGTCTGCCCGCACAACTGCCGGATGTCCAAGCTAGGGGCCAGATGTCCCGGGCTTCATGTGTGGCCAGATGTCCGGGCCGTGGGGGCAGAATATCCTGGGCTCGGGCGCCTGGAATCTTGCTTGGTTCTGGTCCTGGTGCGCCAGATATCCAGGGCGAGGGGCTGGATTCCCGTCGCTGTCCGGATGTCCGGGTCAGGGCCATCTGTCCGGGCCCTGTTGCTTGGCTAGCCATGCCTTGGCCTTGGCTGGGTCTTCAGGCGCCGGATGTTCGAGCCATGGGCCGGATGTCCGGCCATTGTAGACTTCGTGCACCTCCACTTGATGATCTTCATCGTCCGTCTTCGTGGGGGCTTGGCATTCACTCCAAGTATCTCCGAGGTGCCTTCATGATACCTAAGCATGTTTAGCGTTTCCTCTTGAGGTAGCATCAAGGTCTCAAGTGAATTGAAATGGAGAGGTACTTAGGAGCGAGTTCACCTTGTGTTCAATGGCACTTAGGGCTTGGGGAGTAGTCCGAGTGTACACGGTGATGTGCGTAGGATGCTCTGCATCACATTGGCATCCCCGCCAAGGGACTTCAAGGCATCTTTGCCTTTGGATATGAGGAATCTTCGCCAACAAACACTTCAAGAGAAGCTCCCCGAGCTCAAGTCTGCTACTTCCATGAGCTACTACGACCTCGACATCGACCATGACATTCCTTTCTATGGGAGTAAAGACCCCAAGGAGTATCTCGATTGGGAGCGCAAGATGGACTACTACCTCAAGCTAATTCAATTCCCTTCCGAAGATCAAGTGAAGTGCGCCACAAGAAACTTCCACAGCGACGTGTCAACATGGTGGCTTCACACATCTACGAAGAGCTTCTACATGAGTAGGTCCAAGACGAAGAAAGCGATGCGGTGAGAGTTTGTGCCTTCCACCTACATGGAACATCTTCAACACCAATTGGAGAACACCATACAAGGATCCAAGTCCATCGACGAGTACTTCATGAAGATGAAGAAAGCCTTACGATGAGACGGCATGACATATCCCATCTGCATGAAGTTCTACTTCATGATGGATTGAACAACGACATCGCCAAGCCTATCTTCAAGATCAACTATGAGTCTCTCGACAAACTCTTCATTGGTGCTCTCAAGGCGGCACAAGAACTCAAGGCCAAGCCTAATCGACCCCATGCACGCCTCATGACGACCAAGCTCAACAACAACGAGCATGAGGATGGTACCACCAAGATTTCCAAGCCCGACGAGCTCCAAGACGACACTCCCAAGTTTGACTTCACTGCCACCCCTCTTTGTGACATTGACGATGCCGAATCTACCACGACTCTTTTTGAAGACGGTGCAACGACGACTATGACTATGGAGCCACTCAAGGAACATGCTTTGGAGGCGAGCGAAAAGGTGGCGAGTAAGGATGACCCTTCCATCTTTGGAGGCAAGAGTGAAAACGTGCCATCTTCGGCCTTCATCAACGGCGACGGTGATGAGATGGTTGAGCATGGGATTTTCCCTTAGACCACGATGACGTTTGATGATAAGTTGAGAGACTTTTGCCACCATATTGAGAGTGAGAGTTTCTTCTCCACTAGCCCCATATATGATGAGTTGCCCCATTTCCCATGTGAGGAGAGCCACAACCCCCACCACCTAACTTAGATGAGTGACTCCACCATATGGAACTTTGAATGCACCCACCTAGAGGGAGGGAGTGAGCCACCACCAAATAGAGCGAGTGAGGTAGTTGATAGGGCATGTGAGGCCATTTTGATTTCAACAACTTAACCTCAACCTCTATTGTGTCTTCTCCTTTGGTGCTAGGTCCCATATATGATGATTCGCCGATCCTCAGTGACTTTATCCTCCCTTTGGTCAAGACGATGACCATGGTGGAATATGATGCACCCCCACATGGTTCCATCACGATGAAGATGACCACAAGTTGGTCTTTGCCACCTCACCTACACCACATGGGTGGAATGAAAACAAGAACATAGGTGAAGGTGATGCTACTGTCCCACTAGTGGACATTGGTTGCTTGCATGATGTCGATACACCTATTGCCATGCTTCATGATTATGTGACTTCCTCATGTGATGAATTTCCCATTTATGATGTGTTTGGCGATTATCATGTGGAGTCTATTACTTGTGATGCCAAGTTGCATAGGATTTCTTGTGAGAACTCTATAGGTCACATCATGTTTAACAATCCTCTTGTCTTGTCATATGCTATGCATGAGATCACCCATATTGCATCTTTGCTATCTCATCGTAGTAACTATGCATATGCCTTTAAAATAAACCCAATTTGCACAAATGGCATAGATGACAAGCCCATGGTTATTGGCATTTGCTTTTCTTGTGATGATATTGTGATGCTTCCTTTGCATCACTTGCGCAGTTATTCACTATCGCCATGCCATGACCACCATGCTTTGGATATGCATAATTGTGGATGTTTTCCATATTCTCCATCTTATGCTATCGGTATTGCACATGAGGAGACCCCCATAGTTTCCTCATACATTTTATGTGATTTTGTTCCATCCCATCCATTGCATGATCCCCATACTTGTGTGCACAATATGCATGTGGCTCATACTTGTTTCATCCCTCCCATTGCATGATCCCCATGCCATTACATGATCCCCATGAATACTATGCATGTGCCACATACTTGCTATAATTTGCGTCCCACTCATGTTGAGAATAATAACTATCATTGCATGATGGATGACGTATTCCTATACCATGCCTCAAATTTGTTTGAGCATTGCTTATCTTGTGCTAACTCTCACCTACACATACACATCATAATGGATGATGTGTACATTTACCACGCATACACCTTGTTTTGTGTGTTTCCTTTTTCTGTATGTAGTCATGAACATTCGTCAACCTCACAATCCCATGAGTTGACGAAAAGAGCTATTTAGAGCACGATGCTTTGGGATTCACCGAAATGTGTCTCCAACCATTCCCCTCATGCAAGGACTACGCACACCTCTTCTACTTTGCTATCACATGGCTATGGCTTCTTTCTCATGACACTTATTTTGCCCATATTGCCATGTTCACTTTGCATGATATGCTCATTTATATGTCGTTACCATGCATTTGTGACCCATGCTTTGCATATCACATGACACTTCATTATATGACTTGTATGTGTATTTGCAAGCTTGGCGGAGATGTTCCTTGCTATTGCCATCTTTTCTTCGTGACCCATGCCTATGATGACACATTGATCATGTTTTGTTCTCATTCTTGCGATATGTCATGTGCATTGTCTATGCCTACTATTTTCTCATATGACATGATTGCCATGATTTCCTCTAGTATGTTGCATTTTTGCACTACTAGCTTGCATGACATGGTCACTATACTTGCTTATGTTGCATCACCGATGTGCTCCTTTTATGCAGTTGATGACAACTATTGCCATGCTTCGCACATGATTGATATTGCATATTGGCATATGTCTTCATGTGTTGCCTCTTTCTTTCTATTGCCATGTATTGAGTGTCTGCCCTGGGTGAAAGCACAGAATTCCTCTCTCTTGCGATCCATCAGCCCTTTCGGGATGTGATGGGTACGAAATGCTGCACTAAATTCTGCCCAAGTTGGTGCGGGGCCTGCGGGACGCATGGCTTCATAATTTTCCCACCACAGATTGGCGGATCCTTCCAGAAAGTAGGTAGCAAAGGTCACCTTGTTGGCCTCGGATACATTGGCAGCTCGGATCTTACGGAAACATGTTGGTTAGCCAATCATCCGCATCGAGTGGGTCGATCGAATGATGATACTTGGGTGGGCACATCTTGATGAAGTCACCGAGGGACACACAATCATTGTGATCATTGCCGGGAGCACGCGTTGTGTTCTGCTCAATTCGTTCCAGCAACCTGTTGGTCTCCCTTTTGTTCCTTTCAGCTTCAAGCATCAAGCGAGAGAAGGTGGCTGGGGCATTGGTTAAACCGAAGGACATAATGGTGTACTCGTATTGGCCATAACGAGTAACAAAAGCCATTTTTGGAATGTCCCGGTTCATAATTCTGATTTGATGGTATCCCAACCTCAAATCCATTTTGGAAAAGACAGAGGATCCAACGAGTTGATCATACAAATCGTTGATCCTGGGGCGCGGATACTTGTTCTGTATGGTGACCAGATTCACTGGCCGATAATCCACAACCATACAATCTAATCCATCCATCTTCTTGACGAAGAGGACGGGACAAGCCCAAGTAGAAGAACTAGGATGGATGAAACCTTTCTTCAAAGCCTCATCGATTTGGATCTTAAGTTTGGCTAGTTCTAAGGGTGTCATCTTATAGGGTCTTCTGGCTATTGGGATAGTCCCTGGAATGAGCTCTATCACAAACTCAACATCTCTGACAGGAGGAATTCCTGGCAGTTCTTCTGGAAAGACATCTGGAAAGTCACGGACTACTGGAATATCTTCTAGTTCTGGAAGAGGGCTAGCATTGAGGGAACAGAGTTGGCGCTTGGCTATTAGAGTGGAGACGTTAACTATCTCACCCGATGGATGTGTAAGTTGAACATTCCTAGTATGAGTATCAATCTTAGCATAGTGGGTGTTCATCCAATCCATGCCTAAGATGATATTGATGTCCAAAGACTTGAGGGCTATCAAAGATGCTAGGAAGACTAGCCTATCCACAAGAATCTCATTATCATGGCTCACTCTAGAAGTTTGGCACTTTGAACCAGGAGTCTGAACTACTAAAGGAGTAGGCATATCACAAAAAGACATGTTATGCAACTGTGCATAACTTTCTGAGATGAAAGAATGAGATGCCCCAGTATCAAATAGAACAGAAGCTGGATGACTATTGACAAGGAGCGTACCTAGGATAACATTAGGATCCTCAATGTCTTCCTCAGCAAAGACATAATTCACTCGTCCACAAGCAGGAGCTGGCTTCACATAGAAGGCTTTTCCTGGCTTCCCATGTCCAACGGGCTTAGCATTGCTCTAAGGACAATCGCGAGAGTAGTGTCCTGGTTCCCCACATTTGTAGCAGACCACGATGGCACGGGGAGCAACATTGGCAGACGAACCTCCAAATGGCTTGGCTGGAGGGTTGGGCTGAGCTGGGAGAGGCGCCTGGAAGGATGGCCTCTTGGTTTATCTTGGCGGAAGAGCTGCGTTGGGCACCCAGACCCGGCGTTTGTTGGAGCCCGAGCCAGATGCGGGGCTGAAGTCACGGTTGTGCTTCCTCGTGGACTCATAGTCAGTCTGTCTAGACTCGGCATTGATAGCCTTGTTGACGAGAGCCTGGAAGGTTGTGCACTCATGCAGGCGCAGATCTCGACGGAGCTCAGGATTGAGTCCCTTGCCTGCTTCTTAGTATCCGTTGAAACTTCCTCCGGAGCATAGCGAGCAAGATTGCCGAACTCACGACTATAGACATCCACTAACAGTCTGCCCTGGGTGAAAGCACATAATTCCTCTATCTTGCGATCCATCATCCCTTCTGGGATGTGATGGGTACGTAATGTTGCACTAAATTCTGTCCAAGTTGGTGCGGGGCCTGCGGGACGCATGGCTTCATAATTTTCCCACCACAGATTGGCGGGTCCTTCCAGAAAGTAGGTAGCAAAGGTCACCTTGTTGGGCTCGGATACATTGGCAGCTCGGATCTTACAGAACATGCTGGTCAGCCAATCATCCGCATCAAGTGGGTCGATCGAATGATGATACTTGGGTGGGCACAGCTTGACAAAGTCACCGAGGGACACACCATCATTGTGATCATTGCGGGGAGCACGCGCTGTGTTCTACTCATTTCGTTCCAGCAACCTATTGGTCTCCCTTTTGTTCCTTTCAGCTTCAAGCATCACTTCTGCCAAAGAAGGCGCATGTGGAAGATCCTCTTGCCTTGGCTGGCTTCCCTTGCCCTGCTCGGGGGCAGGGACGGGGTTATTCCTAGTTGCCACCATCCTAGGAAAAGAAACCCACAGCTTAAACATAGAGGACATCAACTCTAAGACATGAGATAAGGAATGTACTGGACAACATGGCATGCAGGGTAAGCACCCAAACAACATGGTAATAACAACTGCCATATGACACCATGATTCATACACACCATGACAAAGTTCAGTACAAGCCCAAGCTTAATACAAACTATAGAGAGATGACACAACTCATCGGAGGCATTACAAGCTTCCTATACATTATCTATCTACACCTCCGGAACTCAACTCTCAACCTTGGTCATATCCCACAAGACACACAGGACCTGCAGCCTAGGATCCTCATGGGAATGATCATAGTAGGCTGCGAATAACCATCCTCTCCTCCCATAGAAGCAGGAACATAACAGAACTCTGTGTTCTACAGTAGACCATGGTGAAACCTCATGATAGTCAGCATGGTGTAGGGGTCCTCCTGAACTGCCATGTCTATGGTGACATCTAATCCATAAGTCCAGTGAAGCGGCTCTACAGCTCCAGGATATGAAGGATATATCTTAACAGTACACATATACTGGCTCTGGTTGAAATCTTGATACTGTTCCTCCATTGTGTACTCTGGGTACCAACGGTAGCCAGCCTCCATCATAACTCTAACCAACATGGCCATGTGACCCAGTACATCGATGCACCTGGTGAGACAGATCACCTGACGGAAAGGACGAGGGGGCATCGGAAATAGAGAATGATGCAAAGACATTAGAGATTCTAGCAGAAATTGGACAGCATAACGGCTGTAATTGCTCAAAAAGGATTTTGAGACAACTGCAAAAGATTGGAAAAGCATAACCACTCGACTTTCTAGACTCAAATCTCTTCTCCATCTGTTTGTCACACCAACAATACTCAAGTACCGACACTCACTTGCAAACAAGCCAGCTAGTAGTCCATGGTTAGTAACTCGTCATCCTAAGCAATAGATGAGAAGCCTAGTTCTTATCCCCGTAGAAAAGATGAGAATGACTCAGAATAGAATAACTTGGGAAGAGGAGTAAAAAGAGGCTTATGTTCCCTTCCACAATCAATTCCCCTACTTTTCTATAGTGTTTCTAGACTCAACTTCGACCGGTTTGGCTTGGTAGTCCTACAGTCAGTCAGGCTCTGATACCAACGCTGTCGGGACCCCAATCCTAAGTCATATGAATCCAAACTGTAACATATCACATCACTTTGCGGCCTCACGCACGGTAAGCTCCACGGCTCCAGCCTTACCTTAGCCGGGACCGTTTGCGTCTTTTGGCTCACGTATGCGAACATGTTGCTGCCAATCAAACGTCAGAGAACCCGGGCCGACATGACTAGTCATAGGACCATACGGAAACAGGCATACGCAACCCAGAAATGCAGGTGTCGGCCTCAAGCATGTGTAGACGAGTCATAGCAAGCTACAAGGACTCCATTACACCGTGAGAACATAAATGCCATCACTACACGTAGACGAGTCATAGAAGGCTACAGGGGCTCTGTTACACAGCGAGACATTTCCCCGAAGGGACAGACACAACAGCAAAGAAGGATACATGGTGGTCAATCAATGTGTCCGGAGCAGTAGCAAGCTACCATGGCTTTGTGGAAGCACAATGAGGCAATTTCCCGTAAAGAGTACTACTAAAGGCACACGACAAGGTGTTGGATCCCATACATACCATTACACGTCACACATACACACGACATGCCCGATATGCATAGATACAACCATGGCATCACAACATAACCATACAACAACTTTTATTTAAGGGGCTCAGACTGGCCTTGCATAACATGTTCTTACACATAGGGGTCACATGACCCGACACTCAAGTCATACAAACAAGTTCATACAAACCAAGCGGAAGCATAAGCTATCTGAGTACAGACAGATAAAAGGGTAAAAAGGCACATGGCCTGACTATCTACAACCCGCCACAGGGCATAGGTCGTAGCTGGGACACTAGCTATTCGGCATCGTCGACATCTAGAAAGAACCCACCTGATGGGTCCTGGGTCTCATCTGCAACATTTATTAAGCAAACATGGGTACAAACGTACTCAGCAAGTCTTTAAAATAGACCTAGTCTATTCATGCTCATGTATCAACAAGGGGAGTAGTGGAGTTTATGCAGCAATGCCCGCTTTGACTCATGGCTAACCTACACTACACAATTTTAACTCTATTTTTTCATTTTAGATATCGCACACGAGTCCACTAACTCCATGAGAATACACCACCATGGATTCACTTCCCTCTCCAGGGAGAGTGCCATCCACGGTACTCACACTTGTCTTGATATTTTTATGAGTATCCATTTGATTATCTATGAACATCATAAGTTATCCAAGTAGTCCATATTCAAGGACGAGACTATTCGAATAGTTTCATACCCTGCAGGGGTGTACTTCTTCACACACACTCTCACCACTTATCACTGTATGCTCATAAAACCATGCACTACGGCAACCTTCAAGCGAAAGCCCAGCGAGGGAGTCGGCCACGACCGTCAATCACAGAAGACCTCTAGTCCAGCCAATTGCCTACTTGAGACTGAACCCGCACGGAAGTCCGGCCAAAGTTTCTGCTACGGCCCCAAACGATGTGCGTAGGGTTCCCAAGCCCACCATTCGGGTGACCCTTGGTACACCGTGCCACTACCTACCATGTCGTAACCCACCCCTAGGGTCAGGGCTATGCACGGCATCCAGCATGCTATAAACACCAGAAACTACTTGCAACTCCTGGACTAAGGACTAAGAGACTGATAAGTTGAGAGGGTCAATTAAGTATCCTAACGTGTGGTAGTATCTGGTCTTGGATCACAAACGTGGAACTCAGTTCCTAAGAACGGTCCCAATGAGACAACCTGCTATGTACTCCTACATAGCCTCTCATCGCTACCTTTACCAAATCGAGTTCATCATAAGCTTATCACATCAGAACAACATGGTTTCACTCCAGTTCATCACCTAGATGAAATAGACCTGACACAACTCTAAGTATAGCAAGCATAGTAGGCAACGTAAGCTAAGCACATCATGACACAAGCATCTACCAGGTATGCTAGGTTGCAAGGTTTAGCTATTTACTGTGACAGTGACAGGTCATGCAAATGAATAGGTTCATCTATCGTGTATGACAGACAAGTGAACGTTTGTCCTAATGCAATAAACAAGAGCAGGAGCGAGAGAGTGGGATTTATCGGAATGATCAAGGGGGTTGCTTGCATTGCTGGGTAGCGGAAAGGTTCTCTCCTTCGTTGGAATACTCGGGGGTATCCTCAGAAGCAGGGCCTACCGTAATGCAGATAAATAGCAATCAATACACACAAGTGCAACAATATGACGCAAGATCATGACATGGCAGCATGTATGGATGATCTGATGCAGCTATTGTCCAAGTTAATTTGAAGTGAGTTTGAATATAGGTTCAAAATCGTTCTTCATTTCAAATTCTATATATTAACCTATTAGCAAATGTCAATGTTCTTCTACATAGGTTGCTCTAACATGCATGATAATAGCACCATTAGATTCATTGGATTTTCTGATAAATTTTCATATATAAATTATTTTCATCTGAGTTACAGATTAATTTGTATGAATTTTTGAAGATTTAAACATTTTCTGGAATTATTTTAAAACTAGAAATTCCTTTTATTGCATCAACCTGACGTCATCATAGCGTCAACAGGTCAGCTGACTAGGCCAGGTCAAACCTGACTAGTGGGACCCACTGGTCAGTGACCCAGTCACTAACAGGATTAATCATTTAACTAATTACTAATTAGATTAGGGTAGGGGCCACTGGTCAGTGGGCCATTAACTTAATTAATTTAGTTAATTAAATTATTAACCTAGATTTGACTAACAGGGCCCGGCCCCACTTGCCAGTGACTCAGGGGTCAAACACCTGTTGGTTAAACTGGTTGACTTGCCGGCGTTGAGCCATCGGCGACGTCAGGGACGGCATAGGGGGTTGAGATTCCTCTTCCGGCGACCAAACGAACGGCAGAGGGCCTCGATCTACTCTGCTCGCTTGCGCGCGTCGAGCCCGACACCTCCCAGGGGTTGGGATGGCCGGAATCGACGCCGCTGATGAGCACGGTGGCTGCCGGAGCTCGGGCGAGCACGGACTCGTCGAGCCGGAGCTCAAACGTGCTCAGGTGCGAGCTTGGGACGATGCAGTGATGGCCACGTCCTCACCGACGGCGAGGAGCTCTCGGACCCGAGAGGATCCGGAGCTAGAATGACCTATCGAAAGGGGGAAAGGTGGGGAAAAGGACCATGGGCTCACAGCGGTTGAAGCAGCATCGAGAGCGGGCTCGGGGAAGGCTTGGAGCAGCTGCGAGCTTCACTTCTTCGCCGGCGGCCGGAGGTTGAAGACGATGGTGATGTGGCGATGGGGAGCTCCCGGTGATGCGCGGCTTGGCGAGAAGGAAGAGGGCGACGAGGCGGAGCTCTGGAGCTACCTAGCGAGGCAGGGGAGTGGCAGGAGCGACGGCGCTACGCGGCGGAGCTTCGGCGGCCATGGCAACAGAAGGGGAGTGGAAGAGAGGCGAGAGAGAGCGAGAGGGAGAGGGCGATGGGGACGACTCTCTAAGCTTATCCCCGTCGCGCTGGCGAGGGGAGGCAGGCAGGTAGCTGCCGGTGTGGAGGCATGCCCGCGCACGCGCTCTGGCCACACGCCCGTCCTCCTGGCCGCCATGAGGACGACGACCTCCCTGGGCCAGGTGGGCCGACCTGGCCTGGGCCTAGGTAGGTTTCATTTCCCTTTTTTTCTTTTACTTTCTGTTTTCTAATTCTGACATTTGTTTTATTTTCTTTTCAGGTACAAATACTTTTATAAAATATCCCAAATATTTTGTAATATCAAGTTTGAATATTTCAAACTCCAATAAAAAGTTTCAGGATATTTTGAAATAGAAAATAATGATAATGCTTTATTTGGCATTTTCAGAGGCTTTATCAGTTATTTTTATATTGCTATAGTTGTTCAAATATTTAAAATGGCCCCTGTTATAATTATGTCCATAATTATCAGACATAGGGACATTTTGTAAGGGCATATTGAATTTGTTGAGTTTTCAGTCCCTTTGAATTAATTTGATTCAAATATGAGCTTGGGGTTTCTTTTAGCCCCCATTTCTTGTTGATGCAAAATTGAAACATGATGCACACACATGCTATCCTATGACATCTAGCTAGGGATGTGACAACTCACCCCCACTCAAAAGAATCTTGTCCCGAGATTTTAAAGTCGTCGGGAAGAGCGCAGGGTACTCTAGTTGGACGATCTTCTCTTTCCCATTTGGCCTCCTTTTTAGAATGGTGTGACCACTGAACCTTGAGAAACTTGATGTTCCGTCGCCGAGTGGTAGGCTCAGTTTGATGAAGAATACGAACAAGGTATTCTCGATATGTAAGGTTATCTTGGAGATCAAGCGCTTCGTGGTCTACCTCACGGACAGGGTCCGAGAAGCAACGCCTGAGTTACGAGACGTGGAAGACATCATGAACCTTGGAAAGATGCGGCGGAAGTTCCAATTCGTCGGCAACCTCTCCTCGTTTAGAAAGAATGCTAAAGGGTCCAATGTAACGAGGAGCCAACTTGCCCTTGATATCGAATCGATGGGTACCCTTCAGAGGCGTAACCCGAAGGTAAGCCTTCTCGTCAACTTCCAAAAGTTGTATTGAGAGTGTTCTTAGGATTCTAGCTATAGGAGCTCTATGAGCAGCTGCCACGCGTGTGAGCTAGAAAGTCCCAAAAGTCGAAAAAGTCCCCTAGCGTATTGCCCTGGGCCTCGTTTTATACTTCGAAGGGGATCCCAATAGTGGCGTACAGTGCACACGAGGTGTACAGAGCTATAGTGCTATCATACCTAACACTGACGAAGTAGGACATGCACATTTAATGCACTGTCAAGCATCTCTGTCCGCCTATGGGACGGGACAGGATATCATCCTATCGGCATCGCTTAGCCCCCTCCAATGTCGACGCCGCGACACGTGTCCAGGTGCATTGACACCTGGGTTGTGCACTGGCGGGGCCTTGCCGGGGCTTCGCCTTGCCGGGGCCTTGTCTTGCCTCGGGGTTTAATAGCCCTCCCGGCAAGGTCTTGCCGGCGGTCTTGATTCTTCTGTGTTTGTATCAGGCAATCCCTACTGGGCCTCGTTGCCAGGGTGGCTACTACCGCCTATGCACGAGTAAGGGGCACTGGAGAGCCCAAAACTCTAGTGCACCGATAGGAACCCCCAGGGCCTGGGCCACACATGTCGCGAGGCGCTGTTGGGCCAGGCCCAAACAGTGTATGGGCATGCGTGATGGGGCCCTATAGTCATGATCATCGCGCTCGCTATGCTTCCCCATGGAGTACATTGAATGTGGGACGTGGGCTACGCGCGCAGCGCAGCCGTTACAGCATCGCGCCTGCGAAACGTTTCTATGTTTTCTTATTTTAGTAAAGAGACTGCCCCGTGCCTTCCCCATAAAAGAGGAAATCTGCAGAGGCGCTTCTCATTTACCTCTTGCCTTTCCCAATCTGAGAACTGCCTTCGTGTTCCTCCTTGAGCCCGAAACAGAGCACCTCTTGCCCCTCCACACCCCTGCTCCCTCTTCGTCCTTAGTCCTCGCCCTCGTCGCCGACATGCCGCCCAAAGCCAGCAAAGGCAAGGAAGCAGAGGCCGTCTCGAAGAACAAGATGGTGAGTATGCGGTAGGAGCACGTCATCTTTCTGCCGAGGCTTCGCGTGGATGTCCTGAAGAAGCAATACCGGTGAATGTGGGCGGCGAGGACGGCAGCGTATCCTGCCACCTACGTAAGTCCATGCCCTTCCGGGGACGGCCCAGGCAAATACCCTTTCTTTGCCAATTACTTTTACTGCAGGCTCCGTCCCCCTTTTTCGGACTTCTTCAATGACCTCATGTTCACCTACGGCTTCCAACTCCTGGATTTCACGCCGAACGTTGTGATGTCCATGGCAGTTTTCGCCCATCTTTGCGAGAACTTTGCCGGGGTAGTCCCCAGCACCACTCTTTTCCGCCACTACTTTTCCCCTCGCATCCAACCAGATGGAGCCCTTTCCGGTGCCGTCACTTGGATTCCACGGCCAGGAACCAAGGAGGTCTACCCTGATGGGGCCTGCTGCGATAGGTGGGACGAGTGGCGGGGCAAATGGTGTTGGATTTGGGAGGAGAAGGTCGTGCCCTTCTTCTTGCCGTGGCAAGATAAAATGGTGTGTGAAGAGGACTGGGGTGCCATCGACCCCGAGGATGGGAAACTTACAGTCGCGACCACCAGGATCCTCCGCCTCAAGGACACCGGCCTTACCATGGAGATGATAGGCGTCGATTTCCTTTGTCGGTGCATTGCTTCCTTGCAGAATAAGGGAAGGCCGACTTGGGACTTTTGGAACACGATGGACATCATGATACTGCGCCCTAGGCGGAACCACAACCTGACCGTTATGCAGCACGGAGCCCTCTGCCAGAAGCTGTTCAGGAATGCTCCAGTACCCGAGCTGCCGGCAGGCATAGTCCCCTTGTGCAATAATGCCACCTTAGGTAGAATCATTCCCATGATGCCGGTGTTTGATGCCCACAGCCTCGATGCGTCTTGGATCGAGCCGCCTGCCGAGCAGGTGCAAGAATTCTTTGACAACTTGGTGGAAAGGGCCATCCGCGGGGAAGAGGGCTTCGTCCGCGACACCACCGAGGAGGAGGAGTTGTACATCGCGAGCAGGGCGAAGGAAGTAGGTCTTGCCGCGGAGGCCGACAGCGCCGGCTTCTTGGAAGACGAAGCCGGGAAAGGGGAAACACTACCGGATGAAGGCCTTGCCAGGCAGGGCGGGATTGCCGAGGAGCAAGGCGGTACGTTTGCCTGGGGCTGCCCTGCCAAAGATGCAGCTGAGGAGGAGCTACACGAGGAGGCCCCATACCTTGTGCAAAGGAAAAGGCGCGTCCTTCGGAGTGCCACCTCTGGGCTCCCCGTCCATCAAGCTCCTTCGGGTAGCATAGCCCCTAGCAAGGGGGCGATCGGCAAGGCCGTGCAGCGGCAAGAAACCCATCAACAACCCGTGCCCGCCGCGGCCAAGCGAACCGGGAGCACCCCTCCACCTCCTCCTGTGGGCACCACGGTAGAGGTCGCCTTCGACCTTTCTGCCTTAGCTCGGGAGAAGAAGATGAGGAGTAAGAATCCTGCCATATCTTTCACTTTTCTAATTGTTTGTTTTTATTTCACTCATTTGATTCGCCTTGTTTTGCCTCCATAGGGATGTGGAAACACTGGCGTAGTGGGTAGCGAAGAGGGCGAGGACCTCGGTGGTCGAGGAGTCATCGGCGAGCGCCTCAGGCGCACCAAGGACGACCGTGGTCAGCCTGGAGGCTAGCCCATGCCGCAGCCCCCGACTCAGTCCCTGGCGAAGCCCTAGCGTGAGCCTACTACTCACTTCCCGCTAGCAAGTGCTGTGGTGTGCATCTTTACTGCTGACATCACCAGACGTGCAGGAGGAGGACGGCGGCAAGGAGAAACATCAATGACTGTTCCGGACATGCCGCCCCCATCATCTAAGCCGCCCAGAGACAGGTCCACGGCAAGGACCTCCTCCAGCATGCTTTACCATGACGACGAGGAGCCAGCAAGCACAGGCATCGGCAGGCCTTCGCCGGCAACCGTTGTTGGTGCAAGTACTCTTTATTATTTTTGTCTTTTTTGTCTTCGTGAACTTCCAACTTAGCTTCGTTTGGTTTGCTTTCTTGGCATCTATACATTCCCTCAATGGAGGGCATGGACGTCAACACCGTCATCGAGGAGACAGCCAAGGATGCCGCCGTTGAGGCCTACAGGATCGTTGCCGAGGAGGCCATAAAGAGTGCTGCCGCTGAGGCCACTGAAGCCGCCAAGAACGCTGCCGCTGAGGCTGCTAGTGCTGAGGCCGCCAAAAAGTCGGCCGAGGAGGTCGTCAAGAAGTCCGCCGAGAAGGCTGGTGGGGAGGCCACTGGTTGCACTGACGGCATCCCTGCCGCAGGAGCGCCAGGCTCTACGCCGACCATTGAGCCTCCAGCTACCGGGGAGGCGGCCATCGAGGACTGCCGCCTCCGTCAGAAGCTCCTTCGTCGAGCAGATACTTCAAGGTTGGCGACAACTTGCTCTTCAGCATGCATGACAAGCACTACGGGGCCACCCGAAGGGGGAGTTCTTGCTGAGGAAGCAATTACTGCTGCCGGTCTCGACATCATTGATGAGCCAGGCGCCAGCAGTAAATCCCAAGAGGCGCAGCTCCTTCAGACCATGGGAGAAAGCTTTCGGAAACTTCAAGCGCTTCACCACGCCAAAAAGGAGACACTGGACTCTAGGGCTCCGATTATGGAAGCGTCCGATGCCAATTTCTAGGAGCATGTCAAAGAAACTCGGGCTTGGTTTGCCCAAGCTTCCCAGGACCTAAAGACTGGTCAGACGCAGTTGAGCCAAGGCTGGAGCCAACTCTTCGTGCAGCAGTCAGATGCCGAGAAGGAACAAGAAGAGGCCAAACAACGAGCTATCGTAGAGGATGCTCGATTGATGGAGCGCCGTGTCTTGCTTGATGCCCATGAGGAGGACCTTGCCGCTCGCAAGAAGGAGCTTGCTGACAAGCTCCATGGCAAGGAAGTGGAGCTCGAGGATCTCATCGCGCGGCGAACCTAGGAGCTGGAGCAGAAGCATAAGGAGACGCTCGAGGCCCTAACTGTGGACCACGCCGGCAAGCTGAAGGAGGTCGTCGACGCAGCTGAAGCTACTAAGGCCACCAAGAACTTGCAGGAGGAGAGGGCGAAGAGGCTGGAGGCCGTCCTCGAGGATCTCGGCAAGGAGGTCTCGTCGCTCAAGACTGAAAGGGACAAAGTCGTCACTAGTCTAATGGAGGTGCAGGTCGTCATTTATGACAAGACCAAGCAGCTCTCTTCAGCCAATGAGTCCATCAGCGACTTGAACCTTAAGCTGGCCACCCTAATCGGGACCCTCGAGGCCACCCAGACCCGAGAGAAGGCTTTGGTCAAGGCGCTCCATGATGAGAAAGAGCTAGGTGAGAGTGCCGATAATGCCCACAACGACTATGTGCATGGAGTGGAAATATGGACCGAGAAGCTCGTTGACATCGCGGAGAAGCTCGTCGAGCAACTGTCCGCCCTGGGCTTGGAGAGCCCCATGTACTCTCCTGATGACAGGATGTCCATGAGCGCCAAGGTGACCATGTTCTTCGACAGCCTGCTTGAATCCCTTGAGCAGCTTCACTCCGACCGGGCATCCTACCTGGCTAGAGAATCGCGCAAGCTTTGCCAAGTCGTTCTCCGCAAGGTGCTTGTCAAGGTAGCATACAGGAACCTCGGCCTCAACTTTACCAACATCCTCGACCATTTGCCAAAGAGTGTAGACGTCAAGGCACTTGAGGAACTCGTCGCGCCCATCATCGAGAGGGTAAGCCAAGTCAAGTGGGTTGAAGGCAATCGCCGGGACTAGCTGCCTTACTCCTTGCTGCCGCACATGCCAAAAATAATTTATTTTATGTCAGAACCTTGTCAAGGGCAATGTAATATTGTCTGTTATGCTTTGAACAATCGTTATGTTATCTTCCTTGCTTGATTTCTCTCTGTATGTATTCACCCTACGCTTGATTGGAAACTTGCCAGCGCGCGCCCTTCCGCCGCGAGCACAAGGTGCGGTACTTTAGCAACCTGCTGGTGAAATTGTCGCTAGCAAGAACCCCTGGTGCCTCCAGTGCAGCCACCTAGACCGTTGAGAGGACTCAAAACAGAATAGGGACGCAACCAATCGCAATGAGGTTCCTCCACGTGCAGGTTTTCCATACAGAAGTCAAGATCTCCCAAGGAAAATAACTTCATGGCAAGAATTTGCTTGGGGTTTTTGCAACTCATCTTATTGTTGCCGTACTCCCTTCGGCAAGTTCTTTTGGGACTTCACTCATAGGTATCCGTACCACCATTCCCCCCTCGGCAAACCTGCACACGAGGTGACCTTCTGTCCTTTGAGAAAAAGAAAGAAGAGAAAATGTGGATATGGAACCTTGGCGGTCCGTCAGCCTTTGTCGGGATTAAGTGTAATGCAACACCTCAGACAAACATGTACATAACTAAACATGAGAATTGATCAAGATTGCAGAACACTTATCTTTATTCAACCACACATAGGGTCTGAACCTGGCTTTGTACCAAGGATTACATGCTTCAGCGGCAAGACTTGTACAAAAGGTTGTTGCCGGGAGGCCCGGCAACTGCTCCTTATGGGTAGAACTTGCGAAGATTTTCGATATTCCAGGAGTTGCGCACTAGGATGACATATTCGGTCTCCAGGCGGACTGCGCCAGGCCTGGTGACTCGTACCACCTGATAAGGGCCTTCCCACTTCAGCATCAACTTGTTGGAATTCTTGGCGGACTGAACTTGCCGAAGAACAAGGTCTCTTTCCTCAAGACTTCTGGCATTAACCTTGTGGCTATGGTAGCGGCACAAAGCTTGCTGGTAGCATGCAGCTCTCGCAACAGCCTGAAGATGGTCTTCCTCAAGGAGCGTCTCGTCATCTTGCCGCAACTGGTCTTGCCCGTGCTCATCATAAGCGAGCACTCGAGGCGACCCGTATATGAGTTCCATGGGGAGAACTGCCTCCGCCCCATAGACGAGGGAGAAGGGTGTCTGGCCGGTAGCTCGGTTTGGTATCGTTCTGATTGACCAAAGAACCACCGGCAACTCATCAATCTAGTGCCTTCCGCACTTGTGCAGCCTATCGAAAGTTCTCGTCTTGAGGCCTCACAAAACTTCAGCATTATCCCTTTCCGCTTAGCCGTTGCTCCTTGGGTGGGCAAAAGCAAAACAGATTTTGTTGCCAAGGTTTTGGTCCTACTACATGAAGGTGCGGCTCATGAACTTTGTGCCGTTGTCAGTGATGATCCTATTGGGAACACCAAAGCGCAAAGTAGTCCCTTGAAGAACTTGACGGCTGACTGTGATGTCACCTTTCTCACTGCTTCCACCTCCGGCCACTTTGTGAACTTGTCGATCGCCACGCACAAGTACTCAAAGCCCCCGGGAGCGTGGGGAAAGGGGCCCAAGATGTCAAGCCCCCAGACCAAAAATGACTAGGAGAGAGGGATCGTTTGAAGGGCTTGAGCTGGTTGATGTAATCTCTTCGAATGAAACTCGCATGCTTCACACTAGGTTACTAATGTCGTTGCATCCTGGAGGGCAGTGGGCCAAAAGAAACCTTGCCAGAATGCCTTTCCAGCAAGTGCTCTTGATCCTATGTGGGTGCCACATATGCCTCCATGTATCTGTGCCTACAACTCCTGTCCATCTTCCCGGGAAATACATTTGAGTTTCATACCATTCGGTCTCTTTCTGTACAGGACGTTGTCTATGAACTGGTGCATATGAGACACGCGGGCTACTTTCTCTGCTTCCTCTTGTTCCTCAAGGAGCTCTCCTGTTTGAAGGAACTGGACGATGTCTTGTGCCCATGCCGAAGCCTGGGGCTCGACAACAAGGACTAAAGACATATCCTCTGTTGGGGTAGCATTTGCCTCAACAGCAAGGGCCTGAGGACCCGCCGGAGCCTGTTGCACCCCAGCAAGCCTAGCGGGGGCCCGTGCTTCCACGACAAGAGCCAGAGGCCGTGCCGGAGCACAACACTCAACGCTAAGCCCGTCGTTGTCCCTGGCAATCTTCTCGTCTGCGGTTTCCGGGAGCTCTGTCGGGAAGTAGTTGTCGGAACTTAACTTCCTTCTCTTCTCTTGCCCAATTGATGGTGTCAAGGAGGGTTGAGTTAGTTGGAGAACAAAAATTCCTGGTTCCATAGGTAACTTAAGGGAAGCACACTTTGACAGGCCATCGGCAACGCTGTTTTCTGCATGTGGAACGTGGTCCATTTGCAGGCCGTCAAAACGTTCTTCCAACTTCCTCACTTCATCTACATAAGCTTCCATCAACGGGCTCTGGTAATCTTTATTCACTTTCCTGACGACAAGTTGAGAATCACCCCTGACAATAAGTTTCTTGATCCCAAGGTCTGTCGCGATCCTGAGACCAGCAAGCAGCCCTTCGTACTTGGCAGTGTTGTTTGTTGATCTCTCCTGACGAAAGCGCATCTAAATCACATACCTAAGGTGCTCTCCCATGGGTGTGACAAGCAGCACTCCGGCACCGGCGCTTTGCAGCAAGAAAGTTCCATCAAAATACATGATCCGTTCTTGATCGGTTTCCTTACCGGGGAGAGTTGACTCTGGGACTTCTTCATCGGGCATTGGGGTCCACTCTGCAATGAACTCTGCCAAGGCCCGGCTTTGAATGGTCGAAGTGCTTGCAAAGTTAAGAACAAAGCTTGATAGTTCCAAAGCCCACTCCACAATCCTGTCGGTAGCTTCTGGGTTTTGCAATATCCGCTGTAGCGGAAAGCAAGTGACAACGGTGATCTCATTTGCTTGGAAGTAGTGGTGCAGCTTTGTCGAGGCCATAAGAAGGCTGAAAAGCAACTTTTGCACGCCAGAATATCTCGACCTAGCCCCCTGCAATAGGGAGCTTATAAAATAGACTACGCGCTACACCACTTTCTTCTTCTGGATTGCCTCATTCAACTGCGCAGATCCTCCCTTGTCCACACTAGACTCTGTCGGGGAATGTCCTGGCTCGTCGCCTGGTGGCCCTGCCGTTGCCCCTGCTTCCTCATCGACTTCTCTTTCAGCCACTAGTGCAGCACTCACCACTTGATTCATTGCCTCTAGATACGGTAGCAATGGCTCTTGTGGTTTTAGCGCGACTAGGACTGGCGGAGAGGATAGGTATTGCTTCAAATCCTACAATGCTACCTCCACTTCCAGGGTCCATTTCATTGGACCTGCCTTCTTCAAGATTTTGAAGAAGGGCAGGGTGTGCTCATAAGATTTTGAAATGAACCTACTCAGGGCAGCAACACAGCCGGCAAGACGACGCACATCTTTGACTCGTCTTGGTGCATCAATTTTCTCAATCGACTTGATCTTGTCGGGATTTGCTTCGATTCCTCGTTTAGATACAAGGAACCCAAGAAGCTTGCTAGATGGGACGCCGAACACACACGTCTCAGGGTTGAGCTTCATGTTGATCTGCGCAGGTTGGCAAATGTTTCTTCTAGGTCTGATACGAGCGTAGCCTTGTCCTTGGTTTTGACCACAATGTCATCCATATAAGCTTCCATATTTCTATGTAGCTGGGGCTCAAAACCAATCTAGACCGCTGTTGCAAAAGTAGAACCAACACTTTTCAACATGAAAGGCATACACAAAAAGCAATATGTACCACATGGAGTGGTAAACACAGTCTTCTCGTCATCTTCCTTGGCCATGAAAATCTGATGATAACCGGAATAGGCGTCAAGGAAAGACAACAAGTCGCAACCGGCGGTGGAGTCCACAATCTGGTCGATGTGTGGCAAGGGAAAAGGATTTTTCGGGCAGGCTTTGTTCATGTCTGTGAAATCAATGCACGACCTCCATTTTCCATTCGCCTTGTGCACTACGACTGGATTGGCCAACCATGTTTAATGGAATACTCCTCTGATCAAGCCAGTCGCTTCTAGTTTCTTGATCTCTTCGGCAATAAAATGTTGCCACTCCAAAGCTTGCTTCCGGACCTTCTGCTTGACGGGTCGTACATGTGGGCAGATGGCAAGGTGGTGCTCAATCACCTCCTGGGAACACCAGGGATATCAGACGGTTGCCATGCAAACACATCGACATTCCCCTGCAGGAAGGCGACGAGCGTGCTTTCCTATTTGTCATCAAGGGTGGAACTTATGGTGAAAGTTCCCCCCGTGCCGTCCTCCTTGGCGGGCACCTTCCTGGTCTCTGGAGGAGTAGCCTTGGACATTTTGCTCTTGCCGATGGATCTCTCTGGCACATCGTCAACGGGAGCGCAACACTCTGAAGAGGTGCGCTTGCCGGAATGTGCGCTAGAGGCCTTGCCAGTCTTCCTTCCCCCGGGAGCTTCGGCAGTAGGAGAAAGTGCGTTGGCAGCAGGTGCTGCAGCTCCTTCCCGGTAGAGTCGGTCGGCACGAATAAGTGCGCTTTTCTTGTCGGAGTTGATAGTGATGACGCTCATTGGCCCGAGCATCTTCAGCACATTGTAAGTGAAGTAGGTGGCTGCCATGAACCTGGGCAGTGCTGGGCAACCAAGAATGCCATTGTACGGCAACGAGATCTTGGTGACCTCAAAAACGATCTTCCCCGTTCTAAAATTGATATCACTACCAAACGTCACCGGCAGAGTGACCTTGCCCATCGGCTGCGGTCTTCCTGAATTGACATCTTGGAAAGCGCATGTCAGCTCGAGACCTTTGTCAGGAATTTGCAGCCTTTGGATGACAGGCGAGATCAGGTTCAGGCTGGCCCCACTGTCGACTAACATCTTCGTCACCTTGAGGTTGCGGATTGTTGGTGAAACCAACAATGGCAGGCACCCGACCGCAGTTATGCGATCAGGGTGATCCTTGGCATCGAAGATGATAGCAGTGTTGGACCATTTCAGAGGTCTCTGGGCACCGATAGAGGGCTCCGCGGCGTTAACCTCGCGCGCCCACTGTTTCAGTTGCAGTGGGAGGAACGCGATGAGGCACCTCCCTCTATGCACATCATCTCTGTAGCCTTCTGGAACTCTTGCACGCTAGATTCATTGTCTTGTTTGATGTCATTATCATCTCCCTCTTGCTTGTCGCGGCCATGGGCGGGCTGGCCTTGTTGTTGCTTGGATTTGCTGTGGCAGCCTCCTCGGCCAACACGTTTCTTGCCGGACCCCTCAGCACCATCCTGGCCTTTCTCCTTATCTTGCCTCTCGTATTCGGCTTTTTGCTTCTCGGCAAGCTGTTCAACTTGCTGGTAGTCTTGGAGATCATGGCCCTTGGTGCGATGGATCTTGCAGTACTGCTTGCCGGAACCTTTTGGCTTGTCGGGGGTCGCCATAGCATGGCAGGAGGCCCACCCGACAACATCGTTTCCGGGGTCATTGACCTTTACCTTCTTGGCGGCGCCGGGGTTGCTGGATCCCTCAACGGCAAGTACGGTCTTGCCCTTGCATTTCATGTTCTGCCGCCGACCCTTCTTTGTTAGGGTGGCGGTGTCTTCATCCTCAGAGTCGACCCCTGCACCGACATCTTCACTAGGGAGTCTCCTCCCTTCTTCAGCTTGAGCACATTTGTGTGCCAAAGCATAAAGCTCGGTGACGTTCCTGACTCTATTCATCGCCAACTCTTCCCGCATCCTATAGTTGCGCACCTTCTGGTGGAACGCACTGATAACTACGGTAGGATGAATGTCCGGTATGTTGTGGTGCACGCGGCTAAACCTTTGGTTGTACTTGCACAAAGTTTCGCCTTCCTTCTGAGTGATGATGTGTAGATCACTTTCCTGGCCAGGAGCTTGATGACCTCCTGTGAAGGCGCCAACAAACTCGTGACACAGGTCCGCCCAGGAGGCGATGGACTCCTTTGGCAAGTGCATCAACCACGGCCTGACGTTGGGCTTAAGCACCAACAGGAAGTAGTTGGTCAGTATCTTGTCGTCGCGACCCTCGGAAGCCTGCACCGCAATGGTGTAGACGCTTAGGAATTCTGATGGATGAGTCTTGCCATCACACTTCTCCGGGAATTCTGGCTTGAACATGCTGGTGTTGGGCCATTGGACTTGCCGCAACTCACAGGTAAACGCCGGACAACCCACCTCGTAGGGCTGGCTGATAGGATACCCTGGCGCAGACTTGCCTATAGTGGGCCCCACGTGCCTATCAGACTGGAGGCGCGCTTCCCGCCGCTGCTCGATTGCAGTTCGAGCGTCTTCCTTGCCACGTTCTCGAAGAACTTGACGCTGGTCACGGTGCGTCCGTGGGTCAGACGACGCCATTGAGTAACCATCGTAAGCGTCGGTTCATCGAGTCGGTGACCGGCGATGTTGCTGTGGAGGAGAGTGCGCCGAAGTCGCGCCGCCTCCGGCCCTCTCACCACTAGCGTGAGCCGGCTCGGTGGACTGAAACTTATCCACAAGGCTGAGGAGGCTCTGAATGGTTGCTCTCCATTCGTCGAGCTTCTCCGCGGGAGGAGGGAAATTTAGGAGTAGCAGCGCCCGCGCCATCGCTTCCTCTGACGTGATCGGCAGTGAACGGCGCGAGGAACGCAATGTGCTATGACTCCTAATCGTGTTAGAAGCAGCACCGCCATAGTCCCGCGACGGCATGCCACTCCCACTAACATGTTGGCAAGCATGTTGGTCTCGCGCACCTTGGGAATGATGTGCAGGAGCTTTTCCATGGGGACATTGAGAACTGTGAGCGCCGTGGCGTGGCTCTTCGCACGTGTCCTGGGAGGGACGTGGCGTAGGCACCGGCGTGGGCGCCGTGGAAGATACCCTCCCGCCCCCGGAGTTCGCCTTACCACCAGTTGGTGGCACCGCTCCATCCTGAGACCCATGAGCGCGGGGGTTCCCGCATCCGCCATGGGCATATCCGAGGCAAGCATCGCCGCTTGCTTGGCCTTGATCAGCGGAGCGTCGCGGAAGTTCGGAACCTCCGCCACCTCCTCCTCCACCCGCGTCTACGCCATCTCCTGTCTGCGCAGATATAGGGACGGCGAATGAGGATGGGCCAACCGCCGTCAGACCCTTCTTCTTGGGGGCCATGGTGACGATGAATATGAAGAAACTGGCGCACCGATCACCAGAACGGGTTCACACGTTCTAGCTAGTGCCTGCCTGGCGTGCCAAAGATGTCATGGGGAACGAACACCTATGGGATCGGAGGGACCCCTTTCGGTTCGACGGGCGAAGGCTCGTGCAAAGAGCCGGTCTGGTGAATAGAGCGGGGGATCTTTACCCAGGTTCGGGCCGCACGGATGCGTAAAACCCTACTCCCGATTGGTTGTATTGAGAGTGTTCTTAGTGTTCTAGCTACAGGAGCGCTATGAGCAGCTGCCACGCGTGTGAGCTAGAAAGTCCCAAAAGTCAAAAAAAATCCCCTACTGTATCGCCCTGGGCCTCCTTTTATACTCCAAAGGGGATCCCAACTGTGGCATACAATGCATACACGGGGTGTATAGAGCTACGGTGTTATCATACCTAACACTGACGGAGTAGGATAGGCGCATTTAATGCATCGTCAGGCATCTCTGTCCGCCTGTGGGACGGGACAGGAGACCGTCCCATCGGCACCGCTTAGCCCCCTCCAACATCGAAGTTGCGACACGCGTCCAGGTGGATTGACACCTGGCATGTGAATTGGCGGGACCTTGTCGGGGCTTCGCCTTGCCGGGGCTTCGCCTTGCCGGGGCCTTGTCTCGCCTGGGGGTTTAATAGCCCTTTCGGCAAGGTCTTGCCAGCGGTCTTGATTCTTGTGTGTTTGTATCAAGAAAGTACCTGCTGGGCCTCGTTGCTAGGGTGTCTACTACCGCCTGTGCACGAGTAAGGGGCACTAGAGAGCCCAAAACTCTAGTGCACCAACAACAAAGCAAATAGATCAATAGCTATAGTGGTACTAGGAACACACACACAGATAGATAAATGGGATCCACGCAACCAAGGAATGAGCACAAATGTGATAGACCCAAGAAAATCTCGTGTTGCACAGATACTAGAAGAGACAATAGCTCGATTGCTCAAATGGGCTAGATACGCGCTTGTGCACCAACCTAGAAGAGTAAACATGTCGTCTTCAATCCCAATTCTGCTATGTATGTATGATCCAAGTGTATGAACTATGAAAATGAGTTAATGTTATTTCTATTGCTTACAAGCTCTTTTGTATCTTCTCTTTTGCTTAAAAGCTTTTTGCTCTTTCTCTTTCTTTGCTCTCTTTTTCTGTGATTGATGCTCGAACCAAGATATGAGACAAGTATGATGGATGCACAGGATAGACTTATGGCACAAGATGTTTGTACGCTAAATGTAGCTATGCGGCACAAGAGTAACACTACGGTGCACAAGTAACGTGGCCCGACAATTCTCAACTTGCTAGTCTCAATGGGTAATGTACACAAGAGGCTCGAAGCAATCAGATTAATGGCAAGGATTTAGACAAATATGTCATCGAGGTTACCGTCCTTGCTTACGGTTGGGGTGCCAAAAGGCGAAGTGGCCGTTATCGATGTCGAGGCCAAGGCGTTAATGAGTGGTGGCGTTGTCGATGTAGAACCGTCCCTAATTAGCCGAAACACCTTAGGAAACGGAAACCGCAACTCAAAATCTCAAACAAAATTGGATTAGTATGGCGGAATTGTATGGTGGAAAAATTATGCGGAAGTTATGGTGGAGGCCTAGGCAAAGATGCCAAAATTTGAAAAATGGGATGGACTCAAATGATGATGAATCATTTTTTGTGGTATGGGGGTGTCAATAGCTATCCAACGACCTAAAGAACGTCAAAATCGGAGTTTGTATGAATTAGTTATGGTCAAAACGGTGAAACATGAAAGATTGAGTTCCCAAGGGCCGGATATTCGGGGGATTTGGCCAGAAATCCGGGACCTGATGTCTGGAATGCACCCAAAAGTGAGCTCCAGGAGCCTGATGTCTGGATGGAGGGCCCATATGTCCGGCCTAGGGCACGGATGTGCAGCCTGACAAATCGAGATCAAGCTGAACGTACCACTCGACGTCGGAACATCAAGTTTCTTAAAGTTCAGTGGTCACATCATTCGGACAAAGAGGCGACATGGGAAAGAGAAGATCGTCTCCGACTAGAGTACCCCGCGCTCTTCCGATGACTTCAAATCTCGGGACGAGATTCTTTTGAGTGGGGGTGAGTTGTCACAACCCTAGTAAGAGTCATAGGCTAGTAATGTGTTTGCATCATCATCATCATCTATGCATCAATATGAAATGGGGAGAAGAAGAAAACCCCACCCACTTAATGAATTATAGGATTTCCAGATAAATGAAATTTCAACAAATCCAAAATGCCCATCAAAAATGTCCCCTATGTCTGATAAATAGGGACATGGATATACCAGGGGACATTTGTATTATTTGAACATTTAAAATAATTTGAATTAATGGTTTACATCCCTGGAAAATGACAAATAAAGCAAATATCATTATCACTGTTTCCAAAATAATCTGAAACTATTATTATAAGTTTGGAATATTCAAACTACAATTTAGAAAATATGTGGGTCATTTTATAAAAGTCATTGGACCTGCAAAGGAAATAAATAAATATTAGAAAACAGAAAACAGAAATTAAAAAAAAAGCCAGAAGGGGCTTACCTCGCCCAGGAAGGAGATGGCCCAGCCCACCAGGGCCAAGCGGTCATCTTCAACCTCTGCCAGTAGGCAGAGGCGAAGTGCCGCACGGCGCCGGGAGGCCTCCACCTCCTCCCTGCCTGGTCGCCCGCCTGGAGGCCCTAGGGCGCGCCAGCTTGCCGTCGCCGAGGTCTTCTCCCTCTCTTCCTCGCGGTCGCCGCTCTCTCTCGCTTTCCCCCCCTCTCCTCTCCTCCTTCCTCGGCAACCGACGTCGTTCTCGCCGTCGATTCGTCGCCCCCGACGCCTCCCCGACCCTTCCGTCGCCGCCAGAAGCACCGGGGTGAGTCCCCGGTTCGTTTCCCCCTCTCCCCGTCGCTCCTCCCCTCCTCTAGCCCTGCTAGCTGTCGACGCCGAGGGGACCTCGCCGCCGGCCATGGCAAAGCCGTGGCCACAGCAGCCGCAGCCCACACCCGAGCATGTGCCTGTGCTCAGTGCGTCCCCAGGAGCCGTAGCCGCCACCAGCTCCCCCCCCGCGTCCTGGTCGCCGTTTCCCTGTCGTCCCGAGCTCCGGCCGCCGCCAAAACGGACGTGGCCGTCGACTCCGGCGACCCCGCGACCTCTTGCGGCTCCAGATGGATGCGGCTATGCGCGGGCTACTCGCCAGTGGCCTTAGCTCGCTAGATAACCCCCTGTAGAAGAAACCCGACGGTCGCCGCCGTCTCTGGAGGTCACCGGCGTCAAGCCGCCGGCCAACTCCGGTGGGTTTGACCCGGGTGGACCCCTGGCTTGACTCTGTGAGTCAATGACAGGTGGGGCCCCTGTCCAGATTAGTTAAGTTAATCACGGATTACTTTAAATCATTTAGTTAAACTAATGTGACTCTGACAAGTGGGCCCCGGTCTGCTAATTAGTTAGGATTAATTTTAATTAGTTAGTTAAACTAACCAGACACTGACATGTGGACCCCACATGTCAGGTTTGACTCTGGGCCGAGTCAGCTGACCAGCTGATGTCATCATGACATCATGCTTATGTCATAACTCATTTTCTTATTTTAAAATAATTCCAGAAAATGTTTAAAACTTTGAAAAATCATATAAATTAATCTGTAAATCAGATGAAAATAATTTATATATGAAAATTTATCAGAAAAATCCAATGAATCCAATGGTGCTACTCTCATGCATGATAGAGCAACCCAAATAGGTGAACTTGGACATTTTAGCATTAGATCATTATATGGAATTTGAAATGAGGACAACTTGGAACCTATATTCAAATCTGAATTAAATAGACATGATCACCATTCACATTAGCTCACCCATGTATACCACTATGCCATGATCATGCATCATATTGTCGCATTTGCTTGTATTGATTGTTCCTATCTGCATTGCGGTAGGTCCGAATCCAGACGATACTACTCCGTACCCCGACGAAGGAGAGAACTCTTCCGTAACTCAGCAAGGCAAGCAACCCCATTGATCATTCCGATAACATCCCATGCTCTCGCTCCTGCTCTCATTATTGCATTAGGACAAACGATCACATGTCAGTCATACCCGGTAGATGATCCTATTCTTATGCATGACCTGATCTTGTCACAGTAAATAGCTACACCTTGCAACCTAGCATAACTGGTAGATGCTTGTGCCGTGATGTGCTTAGCTTATCTTCATGCCATGCTGCTATGCTTAGATTTGGGTCAGGTCTGATTCATCTGGGTGATGAGTTAGAGTGAAACTGTGATGTTCCGATGTGTTGAGCTCATAACGAATCCGTTTTGGTAAAAGGTGGCGATGAGAGGCTATGTAGGAGTACATAGTGGGTTGTCTCATTGAGACCGTTCTTAGGAACTGGGTTCCGGGTTTGAGATCCAAGACGAGATACTACCACATACTAGGCCCTGAAATATGACCCCGCTCGACTTATCAGTCGCTTAGTCTTTGGTCCAGGTATTGCAAGTAGTTTCTGGTGTTTATAGCATGCTGGAGGCCGTGCGTAGCGCTGACCCTCGGGGTGGGTTACGACGCGGTAGGCAGTGGCACGGTGTACCAAGGGTCACTCGAATGGTGGGCTTGGGAACCCTGCGCACATCGTTTGGGACCGTAGTGGAAACTTCGGCCGGACTTCCATGCGGGTCAGTCTCAAATAGGCGGTAGCCTGGACTAGAGGTCTTATGTGATTGACAGTCGTGGCCGACTCCCTCGCTGGGCATCTGCTTCAAGGTTGCCGAGGTGCATGGTTTATGGCACACAGCGATAAGTGGCGAGAGCGTGTGTGAAGAAGTACACCCCTGCAGGGTTATGAAACTATTCGAATAGCCGCGTCCGCGGATATGGACTACTTGGAGAACTTATGTTGTTCATAGATAATCAAATGGATACTTCTAAAAAACTCAAGACAAGTGTGAGTACCGTGGATGGCACTCTTCCGGGAGGGGAAGGTGAGTCCATGGTGGTGTATTGAGATGGAGTTAGTGGACTCGTGTGCGATAAGTAAAATTGTAACAAAGAGTGTAAAACTGAGTAGTGTAGGTTAGCCATGAGTCAAAGGTGGCTTTCTGCATAAACTCCTCCACCCCTTTGTTGATACATGAGCATAACTAGACTAGGTCTGTTTTAAAGACTTGCTGAGTACGATTGTACTCATCCTTGCTTAATTAATGTTGCAGAGGAAAACCAGGACCCATCAGGTGGGTTCTATCTAGACGTTGACGATGCCGAATAGCTGGTGTCCCAGCTACGACCCTGTGCCGTGTGGCGTGCTGTAGATAGTCAGGCCATGTGCCCTCTTTTCATTTCACTGTCCGTACTCGGATAGTTCTAAGTTTCCGCTGGCTTGTATGAACTTGTTTGTATAACTTGAGTGTCGGGTCATGTGACCCCTATCTGTAAGAACATATTATGCAAGGCTCTTCTGAGCCTTTTAAATAAAAGTCATGTTGTTGTATGGTTATGTTGTGATGCCATAGTTGTATCTATGCATAACGGGCATGTCGTGCGTACGTGTGGCGTGCAACGGTATGTATGGGATCCGACACCTAGTTGTGTGCCTTTAGTAGTACTCCTTACGGGAAACTATCTTTTTGTGCTTCCACCGAGCCTTGGTAGCTTGCTACTGCTCCGGACACATTGATTGACCGGCATGTATCCTTCTTTGCTGCTGTGTCTGTCCCTTTTGGGAAATGTCTCGCAGTGTAATGGAGTCCCTGTAGCCTGTTACGACTCGTCTACGTGCAGCGATGACATTCATGTCTCGCGACGTAATGGAGTCCTTGTAACTTGCTACGACTCGTCTACACACGCTTGAGACCGACACCTGCATTGCTAGGTTATGTATGCCTGTTTCCGTACGGATGTGCCACTTGGGTTCTATGACTAGTTATGTCGGCCCGGGTTCTTTGTTGTGTGATTGCCAGCGACATGTTCACATACGTGAGCCAAAAGACGCAAACGGTCCCGGCCAAGGTAAGGCTGCTGCCGTGGAGTACCGTGCGTGAGGCCGCAAAGTGATGTGGCTTGTTACAGTATGGAATCATATGACTTAGGATCGGGGTCCCGACAGCGTTGGTATCAGAGCCTGACTGACTGTAGGACTACCAAGCCAAACCGGTCGAAGTTGAGTCTAGAAACACTATAGATAAGTAGGGGAATTGATTGTGGAAGGGAACGTAAGACTCTTCTACTCCTCTTTCCAAGTTATTCTATGCTGGGTCATTATCATCTCATCTATGAGGATAGGTACTAGGATTCTCATCTATTGCCTAGGATGACGAGTTACTAGCCATGGACCAATAACTATCTTGTTTGTGAGTAAGTGTGGTTATTTTAGTGTTGTCGATGTGACAAACAGATGGAGAAGAGATTTGAGTCTAGATAGTCGAGTGGTCATGCCTTTTCAATCTCCTTTAAATTGTCTCAAAAATTTTGTTGAGCAATTACAGCCGTTATGCTGCTCGATTTCCGTTAGGATCTCTAATGTCTTTGCATCATTCTCTGTTTCAGATGCCGTCTCGTCCTTTCCGTCAGGTGGTCCGTATGACCAGGTGCATCGATGTGCCGGGTCACACGGCCATGTTGGTTAGAGTGATGATGGAGGCGGGATATCGTTGGTACCCAGAGTACACCATGGAGGAGCAGTACCGAGATTTCAACCAGAGTCAGTATCTGTGTACTGTTAGGATATACCCTTCATATCCTGGAGCTGCAGAGCCGCTTCACTGGACTCATGGATTGGGAGTTACCATAGATATGGCAGTTCAGGAAGCCGCCTATACTATGCTGACTATTATGAGGTGTCACCATGGTCTGCTTCAGAACACGGAGTTCTGCTATGTTCCTGCTTCCATTGGAGGAGAGGAAGGATATCTCAGTGCAGCCTATTCTGATCATTCCCATGAAGACCCTAGACTGCAGGAGACCGCGCAGATGTTGGAAACTAGGGACCGTGATGCACGTGCCCTACGCATGGAGCTCTATGCTACCCGTGCCCGTCTTTGGATAGCTTTGACGCAACTGGCACCTGTTGTGCAAACAGGTTATGGAGATATGGAGATGCTGACTCCATCGCGGACTCATTTGCCAGCACACGTAGACTGGCCTGATGTTGGAGGCATCACCCCTCTTCGAGGACCGCTGTTGCCACCGACAAGGGGACCAAGGCCACACCCGTGCCCTTATGGTTTCCAGGGATTCCAGGCTAGAGTGTTTCCAGATCCGCAGGTTCAGCGTCCAGGTCATGGGGGTAACCTGTACGAAGCATTCTACGGTGATGTTTGAGTGAGAGGATGCTAGACCTAGTAAGCTAGTAGACATATCGCCACAGCCCTGTGTGTCTTGTGGGGTATGATCAAGGTTGAGAGTTGAGTCCCGGAGGTGTAGATAGATAATGTATAGGATGCTTGTGATGCCTCCGATGAGTTGTGTCATCTCTCCGTAGTTGTTTTCAGCTTGGGTTTGTACTGAACTAAGTCATGGTGCGTATGAAACCTAATGTTCATATGGTAGTTGTTTTACCATGTTGATTGGTGTTTATTCTACATGCCATGCTGATCAGAGCATTTCCTAATTCTTGTCCTAGAGTTGTTGCTCGCTATGTCTAAGCTATGGGTTGTTTTCCCCAGGATGGTGTCAACCAGGAACAACCCCGTGCATGCTCATGAGCAAGGCGAGAGTAGCCAGCCAAGGCAAGAAGAGCTGCCACGAGCACCATCTCTAGCAGAGGTGATGCTAGAAGCCGAAAGGAATAAGAGGGAGACCAATAGGCTGTTGGAGAGGATTGAACAGAACACCGCTCATGCTCCCCACAATGATCACCATGATGGAGTGTCACTTGGTGACTTCATTAAGCTGTGTCCGCCTAAGTACCATCATTCGATCGATCCCCTCGATGTGGATGATTGGCTGACCAGTATGTCACGCAAGATTCGAGCTGCAAATGTTTCAGAGGCCAACAAGGTGACCTTTGCAACATACTTCCTAGAGGGACCCGCCAACCTATGGTGGGAAAGCTATGAAGCTATGCGTCCTCAAGGACCCGCGCCAACCTGGGCAGAGTTTAGCGCCGCATTTCGTCTCCATCACATCCCGGAAGGGCTGATGGACCGCAAGAGAGAGGAATTCTGTGCCTTCATCCAGGGCAGATTGTCAGTGGATGCATACAGCCGCGAGTTTGGAAACCTTGCTCGCTATGCTCCAGAGGAGGTCTCAACCGATGCCAAGAAGCAGGCTAGGTTCCGCAAGGGACTAAATGCTGAGCTTCGTCGAGATCTTCGTCTGCATGAGTGCGCCACCTTTCAAGCTCTCGTCAATAAAGCGATCTATGCTGAGTCCGGACAGACTGACTACGAGGCCACAAGGAGGCATAATCGTGACTTCAACCCTGCATCAGGTTCAGGACCCAACAAGCGCCGAATATGGGTACCCAATGCAGCTATGCCGGCAAGGTACACTGCGAGGCCATCCTTCCAGGCACCTCGTCCAGTTCAGTCCAACCCTCCACCCAGACCATTTGGAGGACCGCAAGCAAATGTTGCC